>JAFIRS010000920.1:0-496652 GCA_018342105.1 Gonioctena quinquepunctata | reverse complement strand
TCCCTCCCGTATAAAATAGACCAAAATGAGTGAAAACTCTTAGCGCGTAAAAACCAGTCGATTTTTTTTTAATGTACAAAAATGACAGTTGTGATGAAGAAGAAAAAATGGTGCATTTACGAAGTGGAAAAAAAAGTTTTTTTACGCTAAAAAATGAGTGTTATTGAAGCCATTTTTTGATAAATCCGCGATTCACATGAGTAACATTTAGCGCAAAAAAATATTCTTATATTGGAAACTAAGAAAAATTTGTCCAATCAATTCTCATTGATTTGAGAAAAAATATTTCTATAATTCGATTTTCTGTGACAAATTAAATTTTAATTCAGAAAAGGTTCTCAGATGTGGAAATCACGAATGCGTTGGGTAGCAAAAGGATCACATTTTGTTTTTCAACTCAAGTAAATGTTTCACCTACATTGGGAAGTTTACACAATGCATAGAAAAGGGATTTTTACTCAACGGGAAGATCTTCTAAATATGAAGCCACACCTCTGTTTCATGGCTAAGAAACCATTTCAGCGGACTTCAGTAGCAATCAGCAAGTGTTTCATGATTCATTCTTGAATGTGAAACTGCGGTATGGCTTTGTATTTGGAAGAAATTCACGTTGGAATTGTGGAACATTCCCAATGTAAGATGTTTGCTTCGGTAGAAAACTTCAATAAGAAACAAAATAAATTAATTTCCTCGAATTTCAAATTTGATTTTTTATACAAAATGGGGAAGCGGAATTCCTAAATTTTCCTACAAATCTAACTGTGAGAAAGAGAAATTTGTTACGAATCCAAGAGAGCCCACCATCCGCCTACAGCCTGTTTCATTTGTTTTGCGTTACACTAGGAGTACGACTATTGGTGTCATGTATTGGCCTATGCTGACATCTGTTGGTGACCTATTAATGTGCACGAAATTTCGTGTCATTAAAATTCCACGATAATAGGTCTAAGCTTCACCGCACAGATTATAGGTGTCACTATCTATAATTTGATGCTTTTCACAAATCTAACAGTCTCCATAAAAAGCTATTATTCAAATGTTCGAACAGATTTAGGTAGACGAAATCTATATAATTGTTCATCAACACAAAAGAAAACTTGAGAAAACATGGATATGTCGTAGATCATTCTCTGGAAATGAGAAGAAAAGATCGAAAATTTAAAAAAGTTGAGTAGTGCCCACTTTGGAATCAATTACCAAGAAATTATCCAACTATTTTGAATATACCTTCAAAGCCCAGGGTGATATCAAAATATTTTGGATAATATACAAAAAAATATAATTATTATTAAATTTCAGACCGTATGATAATGAAGGTCATTAATGTATACAATGAATAGGGTTGGTCCCAAGATAGAGCCTTGAGGCAGTATGAGTTTCTCCAAATTTGATTTAACACCATTAGTCGAAACATACTGTGATCTACCACATAAAGAGTTAAAGAAATCTAGAGGAGACACACGAATACCATAATAAAAAAGGTTTTTGAATAATATATCACGAGACACGCAATCAAACGCTTTTGTGAGATCACAGAATGTTAAAAGGAGATTGAACGTATGCTTTGGTGTTGATTCCCCTACAAATGAATTGAATTCTAGAAATGGTACAGATTCGCGATATTAATTCGAAAAACGATAAAATTCACACGGAATCTACGATCCACTAACCAACGAAACAAATGCAGCAACAATAACGTTGGGCAGACAGCGTTTGCTCCCAGTTTTACTTTGGATAACAATATAAAAAATTAACTCGGTTTGATTTGTTGAAAATATAAACAGGATGTTCATAAAATCAGATGTGGAATCATCTGCGACTGAAAGATAAACTTTAGTCACTATCTTCCATCGTCAAGATAACCTCTTGTGGGGTATTCATGTTGAAAAGGGAAACATTCTCAATTGAATATCGATAGAAAGATTTTTCTGTGAATTGAAAAATCCACGATTAAAATGAAGTTATTGTTTGTGAATGTCTAACAGAAAACAACTACTTCCCCGGCTAAAGCCACGCTGGACATTGAACTACATCTGATAGATATTCTGGAAAGGCCCTAACTCAAAAGAAAAAATCTGAAATTGAAATTTTGCATTTTCATTCAGATAGTTATTTGATTTTCTATTCCAGTCTTGATTAAGAACTCATAAAGATGAATGAGGCAAAGAAGAATGTTTTCCAAAAGAGAGTACTCACCAGAAATCATTCGTAACATTGACGCAGGAGAGACATCGCATTCACTAGGTCTTCAATAAATTTTTGTCGACGAAAATCTATTTCACGCTTCCACGATCATCAGGAAGACCGGAAGAAATGGAAAACACATTTTCAAGAAGCAATCTCACTTTGCAAAGATGGAAAAAGTTAGAATCATGACAGGTTTTAATGTCAGAAAACACTAATTTCAAAGTGTCTCTCCAAAAGAAATGATCTATCGATATTCAATTGAGAATGTTTCCCTTTTTAACTCGGTTTGTTCTGAAATTTTGAAGAACATATAAAAGACATATAAAGACTGTAGATCCAAATGTCCTTGAAATTACCTGAATCTATATTGAATCCATGTCAATTGTCACCCCAACTAGATTTACACTTGTTTTGCTTTCCATCTAATATTTCTTTATTGCCTTCTCAGCCTTACCACTGTAAGCCATACTTTTGGATCTCCGTGTTACTAAATTCGCGACAAAAAGTATTCCACGCACTGCTATATCTCTCTTTCCAATAATCCGCTACTTCCATGACCAGCAGAACGAATTTCGTGAATGAATCGCCATTGTGGCGGAAAAGGATCAACTAGAGCAGTTTAAGACGTTCCACGGCGACTTCTAAACATAAATGTCCTTTATTGCTTCTTTTATGAACATCCTCCGCAGTCAAATTTAATTCGGAATGTCACATCGAAATTGGATGGAATAAAAAATAACGTACAAAATTGTGGCTGTTCTCGGATATCACGGAAGCCCTTGGAATGGAACTGGACGTAAAGCAAGAGTATAGTTGTGTCGAAAAATATACAGTATTAATTAATTTTTGCCGTTAGTATACTTTGTCACAAAAAGTTGGGGATAGAATAGAATAGAATAGAATTTATTGATGCAGTAAATACATAAATAATGTTTGCATACGTCAAGTCAATGGTAACACATAGTAGTAAATATTAAAACACAATATATGGTAACAATATGGTCAATAACATAACATGAATACAGAACATAGTAATACAACAATATATAAACATTAGACAGACGATGAATTAGATAAAGAGTAGAAATAATTAAAATATTCTTCAAATGTGTAAAAGGCATTTTGTAAAAGTATATTTTCAATTTGTACTTTAAAAGTGTTTATACTCATGTCAAGAGTCTGAAACTCATTAGGTAACACATTAAAAAATCTTAAAGATAGATATAAATAAGAGTTTTGCGATTTACTAAGTCTATATTTGGGTAGCCTTGAATTTGTTTTTGCCCTAGTATCGTGGTAGTGTATATCTTCTTGCTTGGTCAATTTATTTTCACGTTTTAAATTTTTGACATAACACAAACATTCGTATATGAAGCAAGATCGCAGAGTTAATATATGGAAATTTTTGAAGAAGGGTTTCCAATGATCATCATATTTGGCATTTGCCATTATTCTGACAACTTTTTTTTGTAATTTGAATATTATCTCTAAATAACATGATGAACCCCATACTATCAATCCATATGTCATTATGCTGTGAAAAATGCCAAAATAAGCTACTTTCGAACAATCTATTGTTGTTTTATTTCTAAGTTGTCTTATTATGTATATACACGTGGATAGACGCTTTGATAATTTGTGAATATGCGATGCGAAATTCAATGACGAGTCCAGATACACTCCGAGAAACTTAATTGGTTCATTATTCTCTATTTTATTTTTTGTTGAGAAATCTAAAGTTTTGGTTTTATCATTATTTATAGTAAGATAATTGCTTGTAGACCAGTTTGTTATAAAGCTTTCAGATTCATTAGCTACCAATGAGAATGAGGAGTGTACCTTCATATCATAGCAGGCTATGATTTCATTTCTCATGTTGCTTCCTTCTATGAATTGAAGTGTCATTTTTATGAACTTGCCTTGAGTGGTTTGCTGGTTCTTTCGTCAATATTTTCTCACACACCCAGTTATAACTATTGTGAACGGTATCTTGAGTCAAACACCTTTAGATTGCACTATCACATACAAGGAGAGTTCCCATTTCGAAATAACTTTGCCGGTTTTACAAAATTCAAAATATAGAAGTGTCCGAAAAAAAAAAGATTTCTTGGAAAATGTTCTTCTTGCTGAAAGTTGATGCATCTTTCCAAATGTACAATGGATTTTCAAAAAGCTACCAGTGGCGTCCTTTTTTCCGTGGCATACTTTTCTTAGCACGCATTGATAATTTCAAATTATTTTGTTGATGAAGTGAAAATGGAGAGTTAATGCTTTAAAAAAATGTTTAATTCAACACTTAATTAATGCGAAGTTGCAAATTTCAGTATTTAGGATATATTATTGCCAAAAAATGTAAGATTTTACCAAATAAAATGACAAAATATCATGAATACAGGAAATGTTTAGATTTTTAATGAAAATAATACTTTTATTATTTGGTTTGATATTTTTCCACACCCTATCACTGTGCTGATGTTGATGGGTCAAGTATGTCAACCTTTATCGATTTACGAACTGAAGTTTTTATATTTTTATCATCGGATGATATTAGTGCACTAAATTATGAAACATAATAATATTGTCCTTTCTTCTTCAGGTATGGGTAGATATTGTAATTTTTTGTAACCATTTCCTTTGAACATTTTCGATATCATGAAAAATTAAGGTAGTTTAGTTATGGTCCATTTTCAGATATTTGCAAATTTTCGCGTATTGGTACGCCACTGGTAACTTTTTGAAAATATATTATACATTTTGAACAATGCCACCAACTTTTAGAAAAAATAAAATTTTCTGAGAAATTAAAAATAAAAAATGTTTCCAGATGTATTCAACTCTATGGCGAACACTGTGCTTCTCAAAAGTCCTCTTCCCCCCTCTTATTTTTGGAACGATTATGCATAAACAAGTGAAATTTGGAAACTGAATATTAAAGGTTGTGAACTTTCCTACTAGTGATGATAGATGACGAAATCGTCAAAGATGACGTCACAAGGCCATTGTGACCAATAATTTTAAATAGAAAACTACGGCAAGCGACACTTCTTTTGAAAGGTATCGAAAAAGCCTATTCACCTAATTTTGTTTGTGTTTATGGCAGTTTTAATGGCTCATTAGTAAACATTAAAATTTAAATTCCATTCAGTATGATATTAATTACTACTACTTAAAAAAATTGCTCGAAGTGACCTCCACTCACTTCTTGACAGTGAAATATCCTATTTTGAAACTCTTCTCGTACTTTTGCGAATGTGTCTGCGGAAACAGCCTCACATTCTGCAACAATACGTTGTTTTAAAACATCAATATTGTCAGGTTCAGTGGCGTAAACCTTCGATTTGAGGTACCCCCACAGAAAAAAATCCAAAGGTGTGAGGTCCGGTGATCGAGCTGGCGATTCCGTTGAACCTCGTCGTCCAATCCATCTACCACGATACTCCTCATCCAAATACCGTCTTACTGCACCGTAATAGTGTGAAGGAGCACCATCCTGTTGGAATGTTATTTCCAAATTGCCGAATTCATCTGGATTATCTTCCAAAATGTCAAGGATTAACGGTTCTATTGCGTTTTGCAACAGCTCCAGATAAACCTCACCAGTTAAATTAGTATTTAAAAAAAAGAGGCCCAACGATGTGGTTTCCCAGGATACCTGCCCAAACATTCACCTTCGGGGGAAATTGGGTATGTGTTTCACGAAACAGGTGAGGATTTGCGTCACTCCAATACGTCACATTCTCTGTATTTACATTTCCATTTAGATAGAAAGTACTTTCGTCACTAAAACAAATTGTTTTGACATAGTCTGGCTGTTGGTTGATTTTAGTTTCCATATTTTCACAAAATTCTAGTTTTCGGTCTGGGTCGTCGTCTGAGAGTTGATTAACCATTTTTAATTTGTATGGATGGTATTTGTTTTTTTTCAACACCCTGTATACTGTACTTCGACTGACTTCACAGGTAGATGCAACTGAGTTGAATTTCTGCTTTCGCATTGTACGAAGGTTATTGTAGGTCTGTGACTTCGAAGTCGAAGTTATCGGGAATGGTTTGTTTATCTTTCATGCATTTTTACCCTCTTCATAAGTACACCGGATTCATTATATTGAGTTCTAGTATATGAGCCGGACTGTATTTTTTGGCAGCATGTAAAGATCGGTTTTCATTATTATTACTATAAACAAGTTAAAAAAGGTTGTTATAAATCTGGCTTAAATTTTGATCATTTCTATTGTTAATGCTATTGGGATATTTTTTAATATGTATCATTTCAAGGAATGTTCTTACTCTTGGATTCCTTCATTTGGTCAAAATTTCAACGTTGTTAGTGTCAAACTTATGTTGATTTTCTTTTTCGTGTTTGGATAAGGCTGTAAACCAACCCCAAATCTGTCAACTTGAAAACAGATTTTAATAGTCTGAATAGCAATTTACCAAAAATATCATAGTCAATCATCAAACTTCCTTTTGGTAATACAATTTTGGCCTATTCATGAATTTAAATATGTTGTGGGTTATTATTGTTCATTGATTTGGGGTATCGTGATTGTATTGTTTTTCATATTTTAATAGAAGTCTTATTTCCAAACTCATTAAATCATTATAATCCCCTTAGAAGGTTTCAAGTCCCAGAAATGGTGTTTCAGCCACTTTTTTTGCAAGTACGTCTGCTATTCCATTACCCTTCACTTCAGTGTTACAGCGATGTTCTTGCCTAGTTTATTTAATTTTTCTTGGCACTCCCAAACCATCTTGGAGTTGATTACATTGGAGTTCAGAGCATTAATGGCTGCTTGGCTGTCCGAAAGGATGATAATCTCTTGTCTGCGAAAATTTCTTTCTATATTGAACTGTACGCATTTTCCGATGGCGTTGATTATCGCTTGGAAAATGCTCGGTGATTTGCCTAGAATTTCGGAGTATTTTGTTGCAGACCAGTATACTCTCATTCCAGTTCCTTCTATCGTTCTGGATCCATCTGTGTATCATTCAATGGCACTTCTCTTGAGTCCTGGGATGGTGTCTTTGTCCCATTCACTTTTGTGTTGAATTCTTTCACAAAGCTAAACGTTTTTGTCATCTCATCCTGGGGCATATACCAGGTTTGGTGGTTTCCAGGGAGGAGTAGAAACTTGCGTTTGGTGGTTCCCTCTCTGGTCATTCTGTGTGTTGTCCTTATCGCTATTCTCTCCACTACTATATGGAGGGGTGTAAGGCTTAGGATTACTTCCATAGCGGCCGTTGTGCAAGTCTGAATGACTAAGCTCCTAAACTAATGTAAGTAACTAATTTTGAGTCGGCGGCAAACAAACAAGCAAATGAATTAGGTAAGGCGTAAAATGATGGCATCGAGTTGGGCGGTGACATTCTGATAATTTTTTTGAAGTAATTTAATGATCATCGTTGATTGTTTGTTGTATATCATTCCATCCTCTCATAGAATATAATGATTGTGATAATGACACTAGCGATCTGTCATTGTCAACTACATATGTGTGTGCCAATGTTCACAAGTGAAAAATCAATTATCCCCCATTTTGCTACCTGTAAGGATGGATAATTCCATTCGAAATCTAAATATGATCAACTATGAGGTATACCATATCTGATAAAAGAAGAATCATCCAAATCGAAGATCCCAGTACAAAGTTATGCCTGATAGAATCGGTTAACGGACCAGAATTCAGAGGGTGAGTGATCAATATCCTTCATTTTGCTACCCTTAGGGGTGGATTTCATATTTTAAATTCGAATTCACTGCAAAGAATTATCGGAATCGGACGCCTCAGTAAAAAGTTATGCGTGATCATACATACAAAAAATGATAAAAAAAAATATACGCGTCGTCTAGAGAACCTCCTTCTTCTTGGTTTCGTAGATTAAAAATAGTTATTTAGAGTTTTTGTTATAAAATTATCCAGGGGATAACCAAAGAGAGTAAACGTTATCTGAGTAGGAGAGTCTATTCCCTATAAGACAATGGTGACACTAATAGAAAGAGATGAAAACTCATTTGTGAGTCATAGTGACGTATATGGATATGCCTTGGCCACCATTCTCTCTGGACAGGTGCGGACTAGCACACTCCGCATTCTGGTATCTGAGAGTTACAGGCTTTCGAATGTATATTGGACCACTCTGTATGTTACCTGGACAACCTGTACATCACTATGACGGGTTAATGCTACAAGATTCTAATTGGCTAGAGCTCATTAGTACCTCCTATTCAGATAACGTTTACTCTCTTTGGGGGATAACTGCTTGGAGTTCGTCTACTTATTCAATCGCCAATCATTCGCCATTTCTTGTTTTTTTGGCACTCCTTGGAGATTTACATTCAAGATTTCGCATACAGCATATTGAAACGTTTGCGTTCATGAGATGTCAAGTGAATGGCTGGTCTCAAGACACAACCTTGTGGCACTCCGGCATTGATGTTGGAATATTCGTAAAGAAATTGACATCTATCAGTCGCTTACTTGAATTCGACCGGCCCTGTATGGAAATAAAGTAGGGAGTTCATACCCCTCATCGCTTTTCGAAGGCCCATTAACAAATAACCAGGGAATGAGGGAGACAACTTATTGAACATTATACGGGAAATATGGGCATATTAAAAATGCCAGGACTCGCTCTTGTCTATTTTGTGGTCGCATTGAAAGCAATATAACGTACTTGAGGGTTATTGGAAAGCACAATCGACCCACTCGGTTTTATTGGAGATCGGATTTCAGCGAGTCATTATATTTGTCACGCATTTCTCTCTTCCCATTTCTCTTATTATTATCACTGTTATTGAATTCGACTCGTTACGGATATCTCCATTCGCTGGCCATCTATTTATCTGCGCCCTCATTTGGAAAAGAGGAGAGAAAAAAGAATTATGGACATCTTCGTCTCGTGTAAGGAGATTTTCCTCCTCCTTTTTTTCCTCGGTGAATAAAATAAATGAATTTGTCCTACTATCAATCTGATTGGGAATTCAAAATAAGGGATACTCCCTCTGGTGTCGACTTTGGAAACTATACATACTTACATTGTTTACTTTTCCAAACATTAATGTTTATAATATGATTTTAGCCATTGTATACCTAAAACTTGTCGAATCTCTTGTGATTGTTGACATTTAATGAAATTATTGTTTACCTGTTGACTATTGTTTGTCCTCGAGTGAAAAAATGAGTGATTCAAGTCAAATCATTATTGTTGTGTACCTCAATGTGACTCTTGGGCAAAACGATCCCGTTGTACTGGAATAAGTTTTCATCATTTTCCATGAGAAAATGAACGTAACGTTCTGGTGCAGACCAATCTAGGATTGAGCGAGTTTATAGACAGACGATGGGCTCTTGAAGAAGAATCCAGTCCCTTCCCAAAATCCTCCTGTATCGTCTGTGGCCAAGATAAAAGTGAAAAAGAGAACCTTCAAAGAGAGTTGTGAGGAAAGAAAAGAGAGTTAAGAAGAGAAAAAAGAGATATTATTCAACATACCGAAAATTATTCATACAGTATGGAAAAAGAGTGACTATATATGTATATCTAGGTGATAAGGACACATTGTTTACTTAAAACTTGTCGTATCTCTTGTGATTGTTGATATTCAATGAAATTCTGGTTTACCTGGTAAATATTCTGTTCACTATTGTACGTCCTCGAGTGAAAAAATGAGTGATTCTAGTTCAAATCATTATTGTTGTGTACCTCAATGTGACTCTTGGACAAAACGATTCTGTTGTACTGGAATGAGTTTTTATAATTTTCCGTGAGTGAATGAATGGTTCCTACTGGTGCAGACTAATCTAGGATTGAGTGAGTCTATAGACAGACGACAGGCTCTTGGGATATTAAAGAAGAATACAGTTCCTTCCCAAAATGTTTCTGTATCGTGTGTGGCCAGGAAAAAAAGTGAAAAAGAGAACCTTCGAAGAGAAATAAGAAGAAAAAAAAACTTAAGAAGAGAAAAAAGAGATATTATTTGACATACCGAAGATTATTCATACAGTATGGAAGAAGAGTGACTATATATGTGTATCTAGGTGATAAGGACATATTTTCACACCATCTTGTTTGTTTTAAATGAGATAAAAAAAACTCTTTTTGTTAGTTTTATTTTCAATTCGAACATTCACAAATAATAATGTGTAACATTTCGTCAAATTATTTCATAATAATTCCCGATGACTTCACAAACCTGTCCAGAGACTTCGTAAAAGTTTTTTTTTTGCAAGCAATTTAGAGCATACTTTGTGTCCTTCAAAGAGAGTTTTCGCAAATGAAATTGTCTTGAGATTTGAATACACCACTTCAATAGAGTCTTGAAATGCATAACACTACACAAAAAAACTGGAAAATAATACTAAATGGAAATATTTTCAGAAAAACTCCGTATGTCTGGTTTGAATTTTTGCCACTCTGGCGCTGGAATCTAATTTTGAATTCCCAATAGTATTTTACTGTTACATGCAGGGAAGTGGTTTTTAAATTTCTTTCTCAAAAACGAAGCGAGATAAGAAAAAAATAAGGAGAGAAAAAATTATATTTTCGATTGTTTAATTAAAAATAATAAACATGAACAATGATTTGTCCTTATTTCAATTATATTACCCTCTGAGACGCCAAATAAGCATTTCAAGTTTTATCAAAATCAGCAAAAATGTTTTTGAGGAATTAATAAAAAACTGTTTTTTTTCTAAAAACTTTGACATTCTGTTTCTCGAAAACAAAGCAAGTTAAAAATACGTTTCATATATTTTTGTTATGAGGGGGTAGACATAAAACGAATTCGGTATAATTTATCTTTGGGTAAAAACAATATCCTTTTTTGTGTAAACTAGTGTTATCATTTGCGGATATCACTTGTATACATAGAGTATATAATCAGTTCTAAAACGCTTCCTTGTGGCACACCAGATTCAATTTCTTACCTTCCAGTGTACTCTCTCTATTTTCATATTGAATGCTTTATATGGAGTTTAAAATTTCTACATATTGTGTCTACACTGAATAGATGGTGTTAAGGTATTCCAAGATGAATTCGTGTAGCATTTGGTATGAGGGTCGTCCAAGTATTCCAATAATGAAAAATGTGGCAATAAAGCGTCGTATATTGGGTAGGATATATGCTGAAAACGTCCCTGAAACACAAGCAGATGCTTTAAATGAATCCAGTACACAATGCCCTGGACGGTGATATGCAGCCATTCAATTTTAAACTATCCAATTTTTCATATCGGATTTAATAACGTCAGGTCTAGGCAGTGGCGCATTTCCCGTTTTCCATTTCGGCTTCTTCCCGACGGTCACGAGTTCAATATAATATTAAAGAAATGAAATTGATTTGAACGTCTATTGCGAACTGATGTTAGATAAAAGTTTATGATTACTTTTGTGGCCTGCTTTCGTAATTCTACAGAATTCACTCACTGCTTTCCGTATATATCTTCCGAATCGATCCTGGAGAGAATCAGAATTCGATGGAAAGTATAAATTGGATATGACATATTGAACATTGTTGTGTACAGGGACAATCAAATTTACCAAAGCTGAATAACAGCTTTCAACATTTCTTTGGTATTTATCTACTTTTTTTGGGCGGTTTCTCTCCCCTGAAAGCAACTAGCTCGTACGTCCGCGTGAAAAAAAGTGTTTTTAACCGCTTTCTTAGTTGTTTCACCAACCCTCAGAAGTTAATGAAAACTTGTACGACTTGAGATAACGGGGGCCTTACCTTTCAAAGTGGGATCTGAAACCACTCTTAGGGCCTTGAAACCCGCGTCGGGTGGAAGAAGTGGGTACAAGACTAACGTTTACACCACTGAGCCATTGGCTCTTGGCGTAGAATTTATACTTTTTCCTATGTTTTTCTCTGTGTTGTTCCATCTAGCTTATGCTAGGTTGATAAATTTCATATCTACCCGAAATCTTTAATCCTCAACAATTTGGTTTTCAATCCAAAAAGAGTACTGGGGTTGCCATGGTCCATCTATTGAAAATACTTTATTCAGAGTTAAACTTAAAAAAGGTGTGTGCAGCTGTTTTCTGTGACTGTGAGAGCTTTCGATTGAGTGAACCATGAAATACCGCTGCGCAAACTCCAGCACTATGGGTTCAGAAATCAAAGTATTAAGTAGATCGAATCATATCTGAGTCAACGGACTCAAGTTATGAGAACTGACAAACTGTCAGATACTGGCTTTGACAGGCACGGTGTGCCTCAGGGCTCGGTAGTAGGACCAGTACTCTTCTTGTTATATTTTAATGATTTGGAATGATACATTTTTTTTAAATCTATCTCTGTCTAGTCTGACTTGAACATAATTAAATATAATGATAGATTTGTAAAGGGTTAAGATGCCACAATACGCCCCTCTTTGTCTGTTCGGTATGAATTTTGCAAGAAATGTATGCCACAATTTGAAATTGGTAACTCAGTGGGATCTGGCATTCATTTGTTTAAATATTAAAATAAAAATCTTATAAAATTAATTTTGCTTACTTCTTTATTTCCTTTTTCAAGGAAATTACAATTAAATAGATTGATATATCATTGGTAGCTAGGTATAATATTATTACTTCTATTTTAAACATGATCTGGTGAAGAGAAACTGAAATAAACCTGAAATTTGCCACAGGACTCCCGTCTTTGGAAGAGGGTGAAGAGGGTAAAGTACTCTCCCCTCTTTGGAATGATTCATTGTGAAAAATCAATTTTTTTAAATCTATCTCCGTCTAGTCTGACATGAATATAATCAACTACAATGATATATTAATAAAAAATGTAAGGTACAGATGCCAGGTGAAGAGAAACTGAAATAAACCTGAAATTCGCTACATGTCTCGTGTCATAATTTCATCGAGATGTTTAAAATCGATGGCAAAATTTCACAAATACGACTAACAGAAAATAATTATTAAAATTTTTAAATCCTACCAGTATTATCTCATAAAATTTTACAATCATAAATTTGTTTGAGTTATTTGTATGGGGTCAGGAATGGGAGAAATTATTCTTTACTATTTAGTTTTTTTTAACGGTTTTATTAAGTTTGCCTTGTTTGTGTCTTGTGTGGGTGAAATCTAGTAATTGAAATTTTACCCCCTTCCTGTTGACCGATTGATCAGAAATCTGGCGCACACCTTTACTTCTGATGACAATACAATTATGTGTATTCAATATGATTGTAAATCCAAGATGGCCGTCGCCACAAAATGGCGGATTACATATTTTTTACAACCCCCTCAATATGCATATCAAATGAAAGGGATTGACTAGTAGAATACAATACACCATGGAAAATTACGAATCCAAGATGGCGTCCAAAACAAAATGGCGGATCATAGAGTTTAGAGTCAATACCCAAATCTGGGTACCTAATCAGAACAAAGGACTGTCACCTTACATGGCTAAAAATGATACGTCCTTAGCGGTAGGATTATGTGTTGAGGAGTTAGATTGAAACAAACTGACAGGAAAGAAACCTTGTAATAATGAGGCACTAAATGAACTGAATAGAATGAGAAATATCAAGATAGTAAATAAAAAACTAAAAAATAAAAAATAAAATAAGTAAAAGCATTTTTTTGAAATAAACGGTTTCATTGCAAAGAAATATAATAAAGATGCAGATAATGTACTGAAAGCTGAAAAATAATTAGGTAGCACCAGGTACCAGTCACCACACCACTCTCCTCATCAATATAGGGCATTGATCAGACTAAAATAAAATCGTGGGGCGCGTCGAATTTCTATTATCCACAGTCAACCGCTCATATCATTATATGCTTTGGATGCTTCTCAATAGACAACTTATGCAAAATGTGTGTAAAAGTAAAACCGTCACTATCATCGTGCGACATCACAGAACGATCATTTACATATTTACTCAGGTTACGCTACGCCTCACGATTTTATTTTAGTCCGATCAATGCCCTATATTGATGAGGAGAGTGGTGTGATTACTGGTACCTGGTACCTACCTAATTATTTTTCAGCTTTTAGTACATTGTCTGCATCATTATTATGTTTCTTTGAAATAAAACGGTTTAATTAAAAAAAATAAAAAATATTTGTATTGATTGCAGCGGATGTTGATATTTCCTGTGAAATTCCATAAGATATTTCATAGCAGCGTTTGTGAGTAATAATTTGAGACACACTTTATATAAGAAGATTTCTCATGTTGTTTATGGCAGTAGATAGGATGAACCGTAGATTGTAAATACTTGAGAACTGCTGGATTGTTTCGGGCAGGCAGGCATTCAGTAAACATCCCGCGATATTTTGACACATGCCACCCTTGAACAATTCCAGAAGCCGGGGCACAGGTGATGTGTATCTAATAACACGAATTACGCTAATTAACTAATTAATTAGTTTGTTAGTAATGGCGGTGGATGTATATATGTGACGGGCCAAGACAGGAGGAGAGCACAGTGTTGTAATTAAGAGAATGTAACGCAGCGCAGACTGCTTAATAAATATTTTAGCACTTCGTAGAAATGGAAACCATATGCTACAATTAATAATTGCGTTATGAAATTAGCGTGCCGTGGATCCACTATTTATAACGCTCGTATTTTGTTTCATTATATTAATAAACATGCTAATTCTGATATTAATTAAGTTTCGGGGAGATTTATCGTTAATTTTGTTTTGTTCGATGCAATTACTTTTCACGGGGACTTTATGGCTTTATTTTCTAGATTTGCGAATGCAAGAATTTGTTAATTGCCATATGGCTTAATAGGTTTCTACATAGATAATGTCAATGTCCTTCGATAAAGCGTTTGACAAAAATATGAGTTGGTCCAATTTTAGACTCTGAAAAAATATCCATTATTATTTGCAGAGAAGATTCCGAAAAGAACGCAACAATAGAGAAGATGATCGTACGTGAGGAGGCAGATATAATAATAATAATAATAATAATAATAATAAATGCTTTTATTGGAGGTACAGCAGTTAGCTTATATCCTAACAAAAGGCAGGATTCAATGCCTGCACATGATTGCTCATGGCAGGAATTGCTCTTCCATCCAACCAGTGGAGTAACTCATCATAATAAATTCATAATAAATAATATTATAAAGTACATAGAACTGAATATGGTAGACTATTCAAACTGCTCCGAGAAAAATTGAAGTCTAACCATGAGAATATAACAAAAGAAATACTATTCCTAAAAAAAAAAAATATTAATATACAGTGATCAGTACATATAAGCGGAGAAAAAGTGATGTGCCAATTCAAGTTTGCCATTAAAATTATTATATTATACTAAGATATTTGGAAAATTGTTATCGAATAAATATTGCTTCATATTTTTTTTGAATTTTTTTATTTGTAATAATTTGAAATCACTGGGTAACCGGTTGTAAAGGCGAGCGATCTGAAATGAGAATGAGCCACGAAAAAAGGAGGTTTTGTGTTTAGACGCAGCCAAATTATTTCGAAATCTCAAATTGAGATTATGAATGTCAGTTCTGAAAGTCAGTTTCTTGAATAGATAAGGAGGTTTCCTAGTTGTTATTATTTTAAGAAAAATCGTACTGGAGTGTAGTGTACGCCTAGCCTCCATGTTCAGCCAACCAAGATTCCTTAAATGTTGCGTAACATGTTCCCGCTTTCTTGTGCCTGTAATAAGTCTCACACATGAGTTCTGCAATTTTTGAAGTCTCATTTTGTCAGATTTCATCAGCCCTGGTCCATAAACCACTTCTGCATAGTTTGCATGTGACAACACTAAAGCATCACATAGTATCATTTTACTTTTTTTGTCCAAAATATTTCTGTTTGAATAGATCGTTCTTAGATTCATATAACCCTGTTTTAAAATATGAGATACATGTGTAGTGAAGCGTAATGCATTATCAAGGTACAATCCCAAATTTTTTGTTGTATCTGCGATGGGTAGGGGGACTCCGTCAACACGTATATTCAATAAATTCTTGCAACGATTTCTTGCTGCTGTCCTCCCGAATAGCATAACGTATGATTTAGATTTATTCACAGTAAGGCAGTATTTATTTGATACGGTTATGAGAGTATTCAAATCATGATTCATTTGGTCAAGTGCCAAGTTGTAGGAGTTTTCTTCGAAATTTAAATACATCTGCGTGTCATCAGCATAACAGTGCATTGAAGCGTAACGTAAGGACTTTGAGAATTGTGAAGTGTAGAGAACAAAAAGAAGGGGGCCCAAAATTGATCCCTGGGGAACACCATTCTTTATTTCTAGAGATTTAGATTTTTCATTATTTATGATTACGCTTTGAGATCGGTTGAAAAGGTAATTTTTGAGTAGAGATATTGCATTCATAGTGAACCCCAGGTAACTCAGAATTGATAAAAGAAGTTGGTGACTGATTCGATCAAAAGCCTTAGAATAGTCGAGCAATACTAGTAGACACAATTCATTGTTATCAATAAAGATGTGTATATCATCTACCACTTTCAGAAGAGCCGTGGTACAACTATGATCAGATCTAAAGCCTGATTGGCAGGATGGTAATATGTCAAATGCATTCAAGTATATACGCATCTGAGCATTCAATATCTTTTCGAAAGCTTTCGAGATTGCACACAAAATGCTTATTGGGCGAAGGTCACTCATATTTTCTGCATTAGTAACTTTCGCTAATGGAAGAATATGGGAACGTTTCCAACTTTCTGGATAAACATTTTTCTGTATGCAGAAATTAAATAGATGGGATATATGTGGCAATATCAGGGGACAGCAGTGTAGTAACATTTGAATACTTACCTTGTCATGTCCAACAGCGTTTGATTTTATACTTAGTATAGTCTTATATACTTCATGATCATTGGTTTCGTGAAAAGAGAAATTATTATGACTATTTACTGTATTACCAGAAAAGAAACGGATCGTTTCATCATCAGGTACAGAGTCATTATTTGATACACTTCCGAAGGAATTGTTGATTTCCTCAGCATTCATCAGGTGCTCTGGGATAGTATTTCGTGATTTTTTGTTGTGAACGTTCATATCAGCCAGTTCTTTCCATAATTGCCTGCTTCTTTTCAAACGATAATCTAGGTAAGCCCTTTTTTCAAGATTTACGGTTCGGTTTGTAAGATTTCTTATTGCTTTATAATAATTCCAATGATGTGGAGCCTTTGTTCTTTTAAATCTCGTAAGAGCTTTGTCTCTAAGTTTGAACATGAGCTTCAAATTATCCGTTATCCAAGGTGCTTTTTTCTTGGTAATTTTAACGGTTTTTATAGGAGAATGTTCATTAAAAAGTTTGAGAACCAAATTAGTGAACAGAACGACTTTATCATCAATATTATCTGGCTCATAAATGGTATAAAAATTGATGGCATGCAAATCTGCGAGAAATAATTCCTTGTTAAATTTCCTGGAATCTCTGAAAGTGTATAAAAAATTATCGTTTAATGTTTTTATCAAACCTACTTTGCACGATACAAGAAAATGATCTGAAAAAGAGGAACAATCAAGCGTAGTACAGTCAGTTACACTCAGTGTTTCTGTACATATTATGAGATCTATTATTTTGCAGCTAGTTGACGAATGAATGTTTTGCTTATGTCGATTTTGATCCAACCGCTTCGACGCGGAAATTGGAATACCAATGCAATGTCAGTCGAGAAAACGCTAGAAGAATTGAAAAAAAAACACCATTATCGTGCTGATAAGAATAACTTACACAATTAGTTGACAAGATTCAGAAATGTTGTTTTCCACAGCTTACTGAGTTCAAAAATTATTCGAACTGCCAGAAAACTCATGAACTAGTTGTAGATTTTTGAATTTATTCAATTTGTTACTGCACCGAAATACAAAAATGATATGTAATTTTTTTCCTTAATGAATGTTCTAGAAAGACAGGGAGGTGGCCCTTAGGGGTTTCATTTGAAAAAAAATAATTTTTGATCAAAATGTGATGTGACTGAATTGATTAACCAGTAAGTGACACAAAAAATTTTTTCAGAAAAAATTAAGTTCTCCTGATATTTGCGACTCATTGTGAATAGCTTCGACCAAATTTCTTTTATCCACAAGGTAAAATAAAAAACAATTTTAATTTCAATTGTTTAAAAAAATTACATTTGACATAAGGTTTGGACATGTTTTGACCTGTTGAACTTGAATATGTAAAAATATACAGGGTGTTCTATTTGAAAAAACAAAGTTACTGGCATTTCCAGAAAAACCAAAAGTCCGCCATATTGGATTGTAATGTGATCAAATTCGAAATGGTTGCTTATATAACTGAACCAAATACCAGAAAAATCCGTTCACGAATGCAGAAGTTACAGGGGTGGCCCGATATCATGTGTCACCCGGTATATTACCCAAAGTGTTCAATACAAATTTCAAATTCAAATATGCGGAGAAAGAACAGAATTAAGGAATATTACTGAAATGACCGAAACGACAGCTAAAAGACTTTCATAAACCAACATTTTATATTATCACTATCGTTTCGGACGTCCATCGTCTTAATGTATTTAAAAGGTTTTCACGACGTTTCGAATGCTTGTATCTGCAATCGTCTTCAGGTGAATACTCAGTATTCACCTGAAGACTATTGCAGATACAAGCATTCGAAACGTCGTGAAAACCTTTTAAATACATTAAGACGATGGACATCCGAAACGATAGTAATCAAGTTACCACATCGTCTACAACCTTCAAACCAACATTTTATAGTTGATAAATATTTGTATAACAATTTATTCAATGGTTCTATTTATCCAATTAATTTTAATGTTGGTTTCATTTTGCCCGAACTCAGGTCACACTCACTATCTATCATAACTGGAATGCAGATTCGTAAAAAATATCTAGCTCATCCAGCTCGCCAATGCCGTTCTTGAAGACACTAAATTGCCGAGAAGTGCATGTTGAAATTCTTTTGGAAGAACTTCGTGTGATGCTGAAGATAACGCGACACTAAACACGATATTTATAATTTTATCCCGCATAAACCCATCGAGCATGCATCCTTACTTACTGCGGTCATTTTTCATGCGATTTTACCTTCAAGTTACATTAAACAGTGATCCCTTGTTTATGCATGCTCCGGACTCTTGAGCCTCTCTGATAAAGTCGGTACGATACTTTGCAAGGAGTATAAATAAGGGGAGAGTGGGAAATATTTCATGAGATATTAGTACGGTTACTTCTACGAAAAAATCAAATATCGATGAAGAGTGAATCAACAACCTAATTTTTTCGGAAATCAACCTACCCATAAGCATCTAGCTGTAATATTATTAAGTGAAAATATTCCTGACTTGAAGCTGTCATAAAAGCAGAAGCGTGAAATATTTGTGTTAGATATTTATTTATAACTTTAATTTATAGGTACATGTTATTTATCGATAACAACGGTTATAACTTTCAAATGTTTTAGAAATTCCTTTTCCACCCCTTTTTTCTCAATGGCGAGTAAAGTAAGGAGCCCTTGATTTTCTTCACTAAATCTCTATGCTTCATAAAATGAAAGTAATATTTCGACACCATTTTATTCTTTTCCACACTGGATTTATGGGTGGAATATGGAATGATTTCACGAATAATATTGCTCATGTCCTTAAACAGATCGTCTTGTTCAGGTTTTAGGCCAAATACGTTGAATACTCCACATTTTTATGGAAAACTTGAATATGCTCAGACTCTGCACAAAAAACAAAGATTGTACGTATTGCAATTCATTTATTATTAAATATTTAATTAGTTCTGCTTTTTACGATACCCGAAAGTTAACAAGGCGATTAACTACAAGAAACTTGTCACTCCACAGCCAACTTTGATTGTGTTATGATAACGAGTAAAATTATCATTTATTTTGAATGCGTCATTATTTAATTCTTTTAATACTTTTCCCTTGTTTCTAATGGAATAAAATGAACGGAACGTATAAAGAATAATATTTATTTTACATTTTCATTTAAACCTTGTTTCAATAGAGCACAAGGAATGTAAAAAAAGCAATTATAACTGCTTTTTAAGAAAATTCGCACATCTTCAGGCAAATGATGACCTTTGAAAGGGCTCTACAATTGCAACGAATAAACATTGCTTGACGCTATTAACCAATGACAACGCCGGTCTCACCCACCTCATACCTATTTATTTTTAAGGTAGTTGTCGTGCTACAAATAGTGTCAAAAATTAGGCTCGATTGTAGTTTGGAACGTAGTCATACATATGCTCAAAGATACGATTCTGATAAGAAAAAAGAAGACTGTTGCTAATACCAAGAGAAAAAAAAGTTGCGCAGAGTTGATTTGACCAAAAAAGGGAAATGTGGAAAATCGAAGGAAAAGTCAGAAGGTCATATCAACCAAACGTTGGAATTAACGAATTGAGAGCATCATCACTATTATTAAAAAACATCGAATCAATATCAATAAAATAGTCCATAGTTTATTTTGATTTGGAAACATCTGGATTGTGTATGACTGATGACATTTTAGAAATCGCCGCCAAATGTGAAAATAGAGAAATATATATATATATATATATATATATATATATATATATATATATATATATATATATATATGTTAGCCTTGTGGCGACAAAAATTTCTACAATTTCTGGTCAATTATATTCGAATAATGTACAAGTCGATTCAATAAATTTAGTAGATTGTTTGGTAGCATTTAAAAAAGAAATTAATTTATCTACAGCTTCAAATTTACTCGTTGTGCATAATGCGAGATTCGATGAGATTACATTAATAATAATTTAATAGAAGATTGTACCATGATAGCAGGATTTGGGGATAGCTTAATTATTTTTAGAAAAATGTTCCCAGATTTAAGAGGGCCAGGAATGTTCAAGCTATCAAAATTAGCCAAAGAGGCAATACCAAACGAAACATCAGATAATTTCCACGAGTCGATGTATGATGTACACATTTTGCAAAAATTAGTTCGCTTCATTGGTAAATAGTCAGAATTATCAACATACATGAAATCATATAAAGAATGTATTTCAGAGCGACCTGAGAACGAGAGAATATTTTGTAATTTACCTAATTCAAGTGCCTTAAAAAATGTTATACCACGGGAATTATTGAAAAAAATTGCGCAACAAAATATAACATACGATTTTCTGAAATAAAGGTATCACGATGAAGGAGAAGAAGCTTTGATTATTCACCTAACAGAAAAATTGGAGAATAGAAAATAATAAGTTAGAGTTACTAAAAATAGGAAATCATTTACTAAAATCATCAATGATTTGAAAATAAATGTTAAGTCAATCAAGTGATTATTTAATGTAATAGAAAAATAAATTACATTCATTGTTGTTTAACTTTTTTGTAGATTTATACGTTATAATTTATTAGCCTGTTGGAAATCTGAATCATTTTTGTTTATGTCTTAAAATATCCGAATTATGTTTAGTACATGTGTTGTATAAATGTATAAATAAAATAAAGTTTATGCACTGTTTATTGCCGTTACTTGCTAAAACTACATTTCATTTTATATCTATCCCTATTTTAATGTTTGAAATGTATCAGTATCAGTATCAATATTAACGAAATTATTCACAATTATTATTCATAAATATGTGCATTTTGAAACACAGTACAATTCAAACCCCCAAGACCCTCGCGCTCTCGCTTATTTGAATCACGAGCGCTCGCTTGAGGCGTTACCACGATTCTCAGCCTTCCCTCTCTTGCACTTCTCATACGCAATGAATTAGAAACTTCTTATAGCAATAACTAAATAACTGTATGGCTACGCGTGTTTAATTTTTTCTATAAAATTTGTTGCTTACCTTTTAATAAAATACTAGTTTTTCAAAAAGATCTGAATGGAGGGTTTTTAGTTATGCCTCAAAATGTGGTGTCCGCGGTAGCTCACTATAGGGATTACGTGTTAAACGATGCAACTTTAAAGCCTTATATTTCGCTTTCGGTGTGGTAAATGATTCCAAAAATGTAATATGTTACAGGTAATGTTAACTGAAAGTGGTATGAATATAAACGAAATCTGATTGGAAGTGGATTTCACGACAACTACCTTGAGTAATCAAAAGGTCTATTTGATTAACAAGATTCATGATCCTCTGTGTTCTAACCCTTATGTATGTACACCTTTCCGTGGTCCAATGTTGTTTGTCTATTAAAATAAATGCCACGATGGACCCCTTGGCGAGAAGAAACCTTGTGATCCTTTGTTTTCCTGACGATTTCTTCTTTCAATTGTCCGAATGATTGTGTGTTAGATTTTAGGGACATTGGGATATACTTTCTCCCACCATGAAGAAATGTGGAATAGAAATGGATGAACGATAGTGCTGGCTGTATGGGCCAAGTCCGAATGCCAAAAAAAAAAAAAAGATTCATGATAGTACGAAACATAGCAAAGCGAGAAATATGTTCCTTTCAGATAATTAGAGCCATTTTACAAATCAGTCGGTGCGAGAGATCGACCGGACGTTATCAGCTGAAATAACTATTATATTCCATCAACGCGCGTTCTCCGGCCCCATCCTCTCATTTGTCTATCCTCCTTCGGTCCTCCTCAAAGTCTACAGCATTGCGCGGTGACTCGGAGCTATCATATATATCTGCAGAAGCCATGTCAGTCCCCTCGGGCCTCCACCATCTTAATTGAACTGGACCGAGATCCTATAGCAAGCCTGACCAGGCACAAGCAAGGCCGGCCAGATCGGATGGAGATGGCATGAAAAATGATCGGCCTAAAGAGAATGAAAGAGGAAAATATAAAAGATTTTCCCAATTTCCTTTTCGAAATTATACCGCCAAGATTCTCCGTTCGCTAGAATTGCTCGCGTAATATATATTTTCCTTGCTGGATGGATTCTCGCTCGGTGCTCGTTTGAATAACACAGTGTGGCCGAACAATTTGCATTCCACTTTCTAGTGGATCGATAAGGAATCGGATGACAATAAAAATGATTAATACAGAAGGAGGTTGTAAGTACTTGTACGATTTTTGTCAATAACTGTAGATTTGTAAAGAAAAAAAATATATTTATGCACGACGGGGCGTAAAGTAGCACTTTAGCGCCCGGATTTGCGGGCGTAAAGTAGCACTTTAGCGCCCGCGGACTACTTTATCGCCCGGCGGGCGATAAAATCGTTGAACAGGCGCTAAAGTGAATTTCAATCTCATATCGATAGAAATCTATATTCCGATGGATCATATAATCAAACCCAAAACATTATTAACAATAATATAACGAAAACAATGAACATAAATTAATTTAAAAAATGAATTATAACTTAATATTGACAATACAATTAGAACAGTTATTTATGGAAATATTTGGATTTGTTGTTTTCTGTTGTTGCAGATAGTTACTGATTTCAACTGATTCCTCATTACTAGAAGTCTGAAGATAATGCATGTTATTATCTGGTGTTTCAGAGTAGTGAGCAATATTTTCAGATTGTCTGCAATGGCTAGTAGAAGGCTCATCATTTTCTACAATTTTCTTAGCAATCTTCAGCTTATTTGCAACTGAATTTTTAATATAACCTTCCGCAACAGTCGTCGACATCCACCCAGCATGTCTTTTAATGTTGATTATATCCTCGCCTGCATCTGCTTACATAGTTGCTGAGGAACGTCTGAAGCAGTGACCAGTATATTCTTTCGCATTAGAAATACCTAGGTAAGTGGCTATTCTGAATGGTATTTGACCGAATGTATTTTTTCCGATAACCTGTCTCGTACATTCGCCATTTTTATAATATATAAAAACCCGCTTTTAATCATTCTGATCTCGCAAGGAAGAATATTTTCTGTAAATATCCAAATAACTTGGCGATTTCTGTTCTTTATCGATTACAGTAAATACTCGATCTATCTTCGTTTTGGTTTCTCGTATAGTTATGAGTAAGAATGTCTCGAAATCTTGAATGTCGTCCACTGTGATATTTGCCAATTCTTCGCGGCGACATGCTCCACAAATACCAAAAATCAGTGCTACCTACAATAAATTCTCAGATTAACATACTGAACATTGAGAAAACATGAAATTAGAACTTACTTCCATCATAAGATACAAATCGTCTGGTGCTTCCCTCAAAAATAACTCGATTTTTTCTCTGCTCAGAATCTTCGATTTTTTTGGTTTAAAACCATCAAATTTTCGTTTCAAAAAAGCTATCAATCTTGCGTATCTACTGATATCTATATTATCATGTACATTTAAAGTAGCTTTCAGCATGACCACATGGTAGAGGGCTTACAATATTTAGATTTTTCCAGAAAATAGGCAAGAAGTACAGTCTCTGTGTTGTTCTTATTTTTTACATTTTTTCCGCTGCACCACCTCACGAATTCTTCATACACCTTGTCGTATATTTTCTTGGATTTACTTGGCAATAAACTCAATTTCGCATCCTCAGCTGCTTTACTTATTTCTGGTGGAGTACAATTCACACTTTCTTCGTCGCTTGAATCCATTTCAAAATCAGTAATAAATTATCTGTGATCACAAAAATTGACAGCAAATATGGCTACTAGCCTATATAATCTTATTTCGAAAAATTGACTGAGTTGCCATGGTAACATTCATTTCATCACTTCTTGATTTATTCTGTTTCCGATATGATATGAATATACATCCTCACGGCAGCCTTGATGTATTTTTATCATGTTATAGATATAAAGAGGTATCTATCTACATGCCATCAAATTTACCGGTCGTGCATAAAATTTTGTATGTATTTCGGGCGTAATTTGCTTTTATGGACCTAGGCGTGTTAATAGCCCTCGCTATAGCTCGGGCTATTACTTACACGCTGCGGTCCATAAAAGCCTATTTCACGCCCTTGATACATAAATAACTATTATTGTCGTAGGCGAATCGGCGAATTACAATTCCAAACGTTTTCGATCAAACGACCGTCTTCTAACGAATATCACTTTGGATGGCAACACTCTGAATGAATTCTATTGCTCCATAGCTGACCATCTATCAAAAAATGTAGATAAAGCACCAGATCCATTATCGTTTATGAACAACATAAATATTTCTGAAACATTTGTTCCATATGAGACTAATTTAATAGAGCTAATAGATACAATAAAACATATAAAAAATAAAACTTCTTGTGGCATCGATAACATCTCGATAATAATTTTTGAGAATATGCCAATTTTTGCTCTGGAGTTACTAGTCCAACTTGTTAATGACTCGTTTGCCAAAGGAACCTACCCACAATTCCTAAAAACAAATGTTGTGATCCCTCTTCACAAGGGGGGTGACACCACAGACCCGTCAAACTTTCTACCCATCTCGCTCATTCCAACCCTTGGTAAAATCATAGAGAAGTTGGTTAAAATTAGGTTGATGAATTTTATATCCGACCACAAAATCTTAAACCCTCAGTAATTTGGCTTTCAGTACAAAAAGAGTACAGGGGATGACATCTTCCATCTGCTGAAAAGACTTAACTCTGAGTTGAACTTGAAAAAGGTGTGTGCAGCAGTTTTCTGTGACTTATCGAAAGCTTTCGATTGTGTGAACCACGAAATCTGCTGCGCAAACTCCAGCACTGTGGTATCAGAAATCAAAGTCTCAACTGGATCCAATCATATCTAAGTCAACGAACCCAAGTTGTCAGAACTGATACACTACACACTTACAGACATTGGAAGATATTGGCATCAGAAATAATTGTTTAAAACTTTTCGAAAGTTATCTTGCCAATAGAGTCCAGTCTGTCAGAGTGGATGATGTGCACAGCGATCAAATGCAAATTGAGTATGGAGTTCCTCAAGGGACTGTTTTGGGCCTAATCCTTTTCAACATTTACATCAATGGCAT
The DNA here is from genome assembly GCA_018342105.1 of Gonioctena quinquepunctata. Taxonomy (NCBI): domain Eukaryota; kingdom Metazoa; phylum Arthropoda; class Insecta; order Coleoptera; family Chrysomelidae; genus Gonioctena; species Gonioctena quinquepunctata. The sequence goes on along the minus strand of JAFIRS010000920.1, from coordinate 470,649 downwards.
GTTCTCTATCAGGAGCAGTGGAGAAATACTAGGTTTTGCTGATGACACCGCAATATTTTATGAAGCAGACACCTGGCAAGAATTGAAAAACACAGTAGAGACAGACCTTCCTCCAATAAAAAAATGGTTAGAAAACAAATTACTTACTGTCAACCAGCAAAAAACCTACTACCTACCTTTTAGCTGTAATCGGTCCAACACGCCATCATTCGATAGTCTCAAGTTACCACAATGAGTCAACAGTATATAATCCTGCCTAAATTTTTTTTTAAATATCTGGGAGTAATAATAGACACGAATTTCAAATGGGATTCCCATATTAACTATGTCTGTAATAAGTTACGTATGATTCTCTACAAGTTCAAATATCTGAAAGACATATTACCTTTCCATCAGCTCAAAGTACTGTACCATGCATTAGTTGAGAGCCACTTGCGATATTGTATAGTCGAATGGGGAGGGGCATTGAAAACACATATTCATCCTCTGGAAATACTGCAAAAAAGGTTCCTCAAGCTGATTATGTCCAAAGACTATAAATATCCATCTGAAGAACTATTTCATGAATCACATGTATTCGATATTCGTCAGCTTTTTTATAATAATATCAATATAAAATACCACCGAGAAAAACCTATTAATTCAAACCTACCTAATCATAATCACCAAACTCGAAAAAAACACCATCACAAAATCCCACAAATGCAAAAATCTATTGGCCAGCGGTCATACCAATATATGGCTCCGAAAATGTATAACTCCATACCTCTCCATATACAAAAAATGGATAACTTGATACTATATAAGAAAGAGTTGAAGATCTTCATTCACAGCCAACCTAGGGAAAAAGTTGCCGACATGGTAATGTGATTTTAATTTTGAAACCCTATACTCCGAAAATTTAGTAACGTTCTAATATGTCTTGTTTAGTCCAGCTCTATATATGTATGTATCCATGTGTGTATTTATTTGATTCATTCTTCTCTTATTCCTTCATGTCCACATTTCAATCTCATTTTAAATTTATTTTTAACACCTTTACTCATAGTAGACTATTGTAATCATCAGTCATATGTGTTTCATTACCTTTTAATCCTGTGCTCTTATTTAGTTATTTATGAAATTTTATTTATTGTATCGTGAGGAATACGAACTACATTGTTTTATTACATATACTAGATTTCAATTATATTTAGTGCATGTTGTTTTACAATATTGTGTTATGGTGAACTTTTTAACTAGTTATTTTTGTGCATTTATTTAATCATATATTTTCTCAAAACTCCCTATGTTTTGCGAAACAAGTGTTCTACACTTATCGTTTTGACTACTTTATTCATTGTAACCATCTCAAATTGTATTTATATTGCCAATAAATTTTATTATTATTATTACTATCAGACATTGGCTTTGTCAGACACGGTGTGCCCCAAGGCTCGGTACTAGGGCCAGTACTGTTTTTGACGTATTTCAACGGCCTGGCTTATATCAAATCTAATGGAATGTTAACATTCTTTGCGGATGATACAACCATCGTGTGGCATGATATCAATGAAACAAATCTTTACAACAAAATAGCTCAAGATATTGCCAGTGTGAGAGAGTGGTGCAACTCCAATCTGTTATCCCTCAATATAGACAAAACCAATCTCATATCATTTAATTGCAACTTATCAGACATTCTGTTGGGTAAAAATATTATAACAAATAAAAAAAAAACAATAAATTCCTTGGAATCAATTTGGACAGCAACCTCAATTTCAATAACCATATCGAATTACTGAACAAAAAACTAGCTTCGGGATGTTATGCTTTACGAATGGTGTCGAATGAATTAGGTATTGTAACCGCCAAAATTGTGTACCACGCTGTAGTTGAATCGCATCTTAGGTATGGCATATCATTCTGGGGCACCTGCAACCAACAGCACTTCAATACAGTATTCATTCTTCAAAAGGGCGCCATTAGATACATGTGCAAAGTTGGGCCTAGAGTGTCTTGTAAACCCTTGTTCAAGGAGCAAACATTACTCACACTCTCCTCTTTATACACACTAGAATCTGTGTGCCTGGTACATAAGAACAAATCATCTTACGATGTTGTTGTTGGATCCACCCGCCAAAATGACAAGTTAAGACTGCCCATTCCATCATCAAATTTGATTAACAAATCGCTGATCTATAATGCAGCTAAAATATATAATCATCTTCCGACGAATTTTAAAGATATCCAATCAATTGATCGGTTCAGAAAGTCTGTAAAGCATTCACGAGGTATTTTATAGTGTTCAAGAACACTTTGATAAGGATATGGATGGTATACTGTTATGAAATCATTTCTTCTTTAACCATTGTATATGTCCACTGCTGATAGTCACTACGAATTACATAACAGTGTAACAAATATGGGATCAAACTATCTTATTAATTTATATACTTTATTTATTTACTCCTTTAATGTTCTGTTAACATATGACTATTCGTTCACCTAGGATGTATATATGTTTGCGTCTATATATTTATATTTATTTGTGTTTTTCTGTTTTTTTTTAACATACAATGCTTTTTTGATATTCCTGTGTTGATTCTCCTGACTTTTCTGTGTTGTTTCTAAACTCATTTATTATTGCTTTGTCCACGAGATTTCATCTTTTGACAATAAAGTATATTTTGATTTGATTTGAAATTCTGAAAAGTGAAAAGGTTATAGGAAATATTCTTTTTAGATGAAGATTCTGTGATTAAAACAAAATTGTGTGAAGCTGTTGAAATTGAAATAACTCACTTGTTAGAATTTTTACAAAGTAACTGTTGGAAATGAACTTATTTTGTGAAACATTGTGAATATAGAAAATTGTGATCTGATCCGGACATGTCAAAATAAAACAAAGAAAACGAGAATCAAGAAACATGAACTCGCAAGATAACTACTCAATAAATGAATAAAAAGGGGGACATGTCCATTAAGAATCAAAGTGCGCCAAACTTAAGCAAAGAACTAGGGGTGAATTTAGAAGTAGTAGGAGGAACAATTCTATTCATTTTATAGCGATTTGAAAGTAGGATTGACAATGGTCTGGTTTAAATGAGTATATGAGTATTCACACAACTCTTATTCCTATACCTTTCTCTAGACGCTCAACTCATTATCGAAGCAGAGACCAATAATATAATCAACTTCTTAGATGTAGCAATAACCAAAACTGACACAAAACTCAATGCTGATATCTTCAGAAAACCCACAAAAATTGACCACATAATTCATGCTTGTTCAAATCATCCTCTTCAATATAAAATGTCTTCGTTTGATTCTTATATTCATAGGCTTCTGTTTGTTCCTTTGTCTGCTTTGAACTTGCAAAAATAATTGTTATAATCATAAAATTGTTACTAAGCTGATTGATAAATTATCCTTGAAAAGAGAAAGAAACATGGCTTATTCTAAGATCCACAAGCCTTTACATATTGAATATTTTTCCGTATCATTTTCGAATGATATTTCTTCATCTATTTCCAAACTCTTCTATGAATTTTTTATAATATCCTTTAAAACTCGCAATACGATGGGTTCATTGTTAGTGAACACTAAAGATGAAGTTAACCCTACTGATAAAAAAAGCGGCATTCACAAGCTTTTGTGCAGCAACTGCAATGTAACTTATATTGGAAAAACTATTAGGAAAATATTGACTAGAATGAAGGAACACATTAATAGGCCTGTCTCCTACTTAGTTTTGGCCATTCGAAAGACCAGGACCACACTATTGATAGCAATAACGCTTTCAAAATTTTACATAGTGTTACTGATAATAACCTCAAACTTAATTTGTTGGAGGATTTGGATTTATCTATAATAATAATAATAATAATAAATAATGTTTATTCAGGTTCAGATCACAAAAGGTAACAAGAAGGTAATACATAAGCTGAATAAACATGGTAGAAACCACAGAAGCATACATGTTGCTTGTATGTGGAGAAAATATATTAAAGCAAAATTAAAATATTGTATAAAGTTGACATAAATATTGAATTTAATTATAGATAAAAAAATAAAAAAAAACAAAATAAAGAATGGTGCAGATGAATTCACATATATATATATATATATATATATATAAGTTAATAGCCTGAATATCCATTTTAATTTGTTTAATATATAAATTTATGATTTAAGATAGCAGACATATAATATAAAAATCAAACACAAAATCCAAGTAAAGGTGGTAATGGTTAAGCATATAGACAACATTCAGTCCAAATACAATTATACATATACATTTAAAAGAAGGTAATTATAGATTAAAAGTTCCAGCATATAAAATCACAATTTAAAATCTAACAAACTGAATTTTAGTTTGATAAATACATAAATACAAGTAGACAATTTAGTATATAAATACAAATACATTACAGAGTCGAACAATATCTAGAGAAAAGTCTAGGAATAAAAGTTGTGTAAATACTCAGATTCATTTGAATCAGGCCATATTTAATCCTATTTTCAAATCGCTATAAAATAAATAGATTTGTTCCTTCTCCGCCCATCCTACTTCTTCTAAATTCACTCCTAGTTCTTTTGTATTTTTTTAATTTGTCGCTCTTTGATTCTGAATTGACATCCCCCTTCTTATTCATTCATCTTGCGAGTTCCTGTTTCTGGATTCACGTTTTTTTTTGTTGCATTCTTGACATGTCCGGATCAGATTATAATTTTCTATATTTCACCAAAAAGTTCATTCTCTATAGTTACTTTGTGAAAATTGTGACAAGTGAGTTAATTCAATTTCAACAGCTTCACACAATTCATTTTTTGTATCACAGAATCTTCCTATAACCAATTCACTTTACAGAATTCCCCTGACGATGGTCGTTTGGTCGAAAACTTTTGGGAATTGCAAATAAAAATATTTTTTGTGCCCTATAGCCTGAAGGCCCATTCGCACACAACAATAAAAATAGGTATTTTTTACTTTACAAATCTATATTTATTGCCAAAAAAAAGATTAATTTTGAACTGTAAATCTCTATCGAATATTGTTAGGTCATCATCTCTGTAAATTCTTCTATGCTTTGTATCCCTTTCACAAGAAATCAAAATAAAGAGTAATCAAAGGAAACGAAAAATCTGGATAAGCAAATTAAAAAAAAAACAGTTAATAAAGAAAATGATCTATAATTATTTCATTCAAAAGACTGAAAATGAAGAACTTCAACTCGAATATAAAACATAAAAATATTCTGAACAAACTACTGAAATATAAAAAATTATGCCTGAATGAAAATATGTCGAGTAGCATGAATGAATTGTTTGCTGCTTCCAAAACTAATGATATACATAGAATTAAGGATGGTAAAACTAATATCAAACAAAAAGCTGATGTTTTCAATAACACTTTTCTCAACATGGGGAAAAGTTTATCAGGAAAAATTGTCAAGGATTCTTTAGAAACTATAAAGGAGAAAACTACTAATAACTCACTGTTCAGAGAGTAAAATATCAACAGAAAAGTACACTGCTTCCATCGGTTAAAAATGAGTCTTCAACACACTACTCCTTCGATTACAAAGCATAATTTTCTTTCTTTTTTGCTATTTCAATTTCGAAGGAGCAGCAACACTTCCTGTTCGAGGATGTAAATTAGCGAAAATTAAATCGAAAATATGGATTCTTTTCATTCCGCCTGCGATCTCATTTAGATAAGACGTGAAGTTGTAATGGAATGAGATTCCGACACCCCCATTCCATCGAGGAACTCAATATTTATTCGAATTATTTTCGTGATAAATTCTACCCCAGTCCGTGAAAAATTGGGGTGATTGAACTTGGAGAGACTGGGTGGAAAATGAAGTGCGAATTAACTGAATCCCCAACAAATAATAACAATATTTTTACAATAAGATTTTTTCTTTTGGGTTAGGGTCCTTTCAAAATATCCAACAGAAGTAGTTCAATGTCCAGCGTGGCTTTAGCCAAGAAAGTAGTTGTTTTATGTTGGGTATTTAAAAAAAATACTTCAATTTTATCGTGGATTTCTCAATACACAGAAAAATATTTCTACTAAATTAATAATTGAATTCAATTGATAATGTTTCCCTTTTCGAAAAAATAACAACGAATACTAGAGAACAACGATAAGTATCATAGGGTAGTTGTCGTCTCAATCTTTTAGAAAAAAAATGTGCTATTTTTTCTCCCCATTTGAGAAGCAACAAGTAGGGTAGAATCGAATTTTCAGAATTGAGTTTGCGAATTGGTTTGGGGGATTACATAATTATGTTAAGTTGGTCAAAAAACTCGCTTGAAATGAAATCTATATGTACAGCCATTCCTAATTTCTGCTTAAGTTTTGATCAAATTGTTCCACCCAGTATTCCAATAACTAATAGTTTTCCTAGGCAACGCAGTTCGTTTGAATTTAAAGCCCTGCTAGCATTGTGTTTATGCAAACGCAGGTCAGAGTGTCGTAACGGCATATCATTATTACACGTCATCCACAAGTGTTTGTTGCTCCTTCATAAATGAATATTATTTGCTACAAAGCGGAAAATCGGCTATCAATGGGAAGAGAATAGAGAAAGTACAATCGCAAGTTGCTGGTAGGCGATTTGCACTTAATTCAATTTCAAAATATTGAATAAATTATAACCAAATAAGCCTGATTCATCATAATAATATAATTGCTAAGTAAGTCACGATTCCACTAGTAGTAGTAGTACTAGGCTCTCTAAACGTGAATTGGTACCTTGATTATATTCAAGAGCGTAGAGAGCACGCCCTTTGTCACACTAGAAATATTTATACATAGAACATTTCATGTTCATGCTCAAGGTTGGAAGATAGCTCTTATGGATTTGGACATGGGGGAGTAGTTTAACGCCGCAGTGGCAGAAACTGGTCCAGACAGTATCACTTATCCCCATTTACCGTTGTGATAAAAAGTGCGATATTCAAAAATTTTCGGTCGCAAACGTCATTTGCATTGTGGATCGGCGGGTAAAAGCTTCGTATCAAAGAGAGGCCTAATATCGAAAGTGCGCGTATAATAAATGAATGACAATGAACAAGTCGGCCGCAAATAACCTCGAATCAAATGTAAATGACGTGAAAAACGTAAAAAAAAGTTTTTGGGTGACCACTGCTGTGTAGGGTGCACAAACACCCGTTTAAATGCACCCCCGAATACGAAATTTTATGGTTTTTCTACCGTGAACTACAAACGTAACCAAAGGGAAAAATTTATACTGGTAGTACGAAGAGTAAAGTGAGTGAAAATCTGTTATTATTGTACACTAATTAACAACTAGAATACTTGTTGGAAGTTATTGACAAATTGCAATAAATGCATTTTGATATTGACTTTATACGGTATAAACTTCTGAATTTCATAGTCAATTCATAATTTCTTTGCACATATTTGGGTTGTAAAACCCGATGACATTAATGTATTCGAATGTATTTTCACATTAATATAAACAATTCACTTTTCTCATACAAATAATTAGAGTAATATAAAAAAACGTTGATGAAACATATTTTTATTCATGTAATACTTAATACACATTCAAAATATTTTTTTTACTCAAATTCTGACAGTGAACAAACAATTTTATTCGTTTTATATTTTAGAGTGTTTTACCTTTTTTCTATATATATTATGTGTTATACTATAAATATAAGAATCCTAAAATGTAAAGACGAACGGATACATTGTACTTCAATGACAAAAACGGAAATGAATATATATCTATGAAAAAATAAGTTCAAAAACTAAAACCCGACTACTGAAAAATCACGCTCGTAAAAGTATGAAACGAATATAAGTTCAAAAACTAAAACCCGACTACTGAAAAATCACGCCCTAGAAAGTATGAAACAAGAAAATATTCTCATCTGAAATTGTTATATACAAACTATTCAATATTTTCGTCTATTAAATAAACAACACGTAACATATTTTAATGTATTTAATACATACATACATAACAAAACAATACATTCTGACAGTAGTAAGTGATCATAAGCTTCAGGGCAAAGTGGCATATGACCACGTCTATGAATATGTATTAAATACATTAGACAATAAATATTGAATAGTTTGAACATAACAATTTCAGATGATAATATTTTCTTGTTTCATACTTTTAGAGCGTGATTTTTCAGTAGTCGGGTTTTAGTTTTTAAACTTATTATTATTTCATACTTTTTAGAGCATGATTTTTCAGTAGTCGGGTTTGAACTTACTTTTTATTTAAATTATTTTGGGGTTATAATTTCGTGATGAAGTATTTGCAGAGCCGCTTTAAATTTTTTTTGTTTACGTTTTATTGTTTTACAATTACCTAGGTAATAGTCCGTATGGAGGTACTCCCAGCTTATGTCATTATTCATTTCACACGTTTTTTTTATATAGTTTTAACATGTGTACCATAGTCCATAATGAAATACGTATTTAATATATATGTTTATTCGGTAGATTTGGAGATAAAATATGTTTGGCTCACATCTGAGGCGTGATTTTAGAAATTATTCCCAATTATCGGGTGCATGCAGGCAAAGCTAATAATATATATATTTTTGAAATGTGCTAATTAAGCCCTTTCATTTAATACCGATACACGCATCATTACATTTTTTTGTTGTTCATGATTTTATGTCCTCTAGAGGGCGCCATATTCAATTCAATGTGACGTCACATATCCCATAACCAGCGGACGATCAAGACGCTTCCAATGATACCTAATTTGTCAAACTATTATAAGTAGTTTAGAAGTTATGAGGGAACAGATACACATACATACATACATACATACCGGCCAAAATCATAACCCTCCTTTTTGCCTCGCCATAGTCGGGTAAAAATATATGAAAATGAACTGCTGACTACCAGCAACAGCATATTTCAAGAATGTCACAATGTTTTGAGGACAAAATCCTCTCTCAAGACGGCCGAACACGTACGAAACTTGCACAAAAACGGATTTTTATGACTCTTTTCTTCATAAGCCTTACCCGGTCCCGATCTAGGGCTCGTTTATTGAAGTTCTAAATTTCGTACTTCTCACAAAAAGCACTTTTAAGGTATGACCCCATGATGAAACATTCAGCCGCGGCACCACTGGCTTCGTGATGTTCTTTATGGCATACACACCCAGCCGGGTATTAATAACTTATTGGATTAGCAGTTAACAAGAAACCAACAGATACCTTTCAATATCCACCCAATATGCATTCCAGTTATGTTTTATTAGCGAAGTCTAGTCCGTTGGGAATATAATCGACATTTTCCGGCTTCCTACCTCGTAATAAGGCTTAAGGCTCTCAGATTACTGCCCATTGTTTTAACAGATGAAGCGTACTGAAAGATCACGATGAACTTTTTTATAAATAGCAAAATATAGGAAATAGGTACTCAGTAGGAATGTTAATGGGAAACTGGTTCATCATATCTTTTTGGTGGGAAATTCTTGGGATTGGGATTCTGTTGTTGAAATCAAACTCAAATTATGGCATTATAGACGGTTCGTTCCTGGCCGGGGGCATCTTCAGTATTTTTTGTTTCTTTTTTGTTTTACTGTTTTTTCCTTTTACAGTTGGTTTACAAAATAATCTGAGAAGGAAAAATACAATTAATTTCTTGTTGTGCGACAATAGCTTAGATCTAAGCTTGTTTTTAAAACAATTTCGCGACGATTGTAGTGATTCAGAACACGTGAACTGAACACTGTTGCCAAACAAGATCGTCGCATGCACTGTTTGTGTTGTTTGTTTCTTACAAGTGACTGTGATAATTATGATAAGTGCTCTGCCTTTGTCACCACTTTGGTTATAACATGGTTAGTTGTTTTCTTCACTTGAAATAGAATATCTATCTCAGGCAGCCTGCAATGTGTACATTTACCACACAATCAGTTGAACACTCTACCTAATTCGAATGTCGAGTTAAATGTTTATTGCATTCGGCAATTGCTGAAGTTTTCCTCTGAGTAGGTCACCTGAAATTAGGCGGGTGGCGCTACCCAAAATTATGTCGAATTTTACAAAGAACGAAACATGTTTTCAATAATTTTTTTCAGATTTTCAATCACAGTAATTCGTTATGAAAAGGCATTATACTATCGTCATTCACGGATGGGCATGAGGTTAGATTACACCCTGTATATATATATATATATATATATATACAGTAAAAACCGAATATAACGACATCGTTTATAACGACAGATCGGTTATAACAACCAAATGGCAAGGTCCCGGCCGAATCTATATAAACTAATAAGTACACATACCGCCTATAACGACATTGGATACAGCGACATATCGCTTAAAACGACGAAACTTTATCGATATTCATCGGCTATAACGACCAACCTTTAGAGCGTTTTCACACACACCGGCAAAACCGGTGCCGGTGACGGTGCCGGCACCGAATGCAATGTAATCAAATCATAATTTTCACACATAGCCCGGTCCGACCTATTTGCCGGTACGGCCACCGATTCTGATTTATGCAGCCGGCGGGGATCTCGACAATCGGAAGACGGATCGGTTTCTGACATAGACAAATTAAAAATAAAGAGACTGTTTGAAACATTGGCGATCTTGACCACCAAGTTTTTGGTACGGCCAGTCGCGCATGGAGGCGCTGCCCGCAATCAACAGACGAATGATGAAATGATAATTTTCCAATTTCGACGTTTGTCAGAAAATGACAAACCACGTAATAATTTCAGAATAATTCTACTGTTATTGTCATCGAAAAATTAATGATAGAAATTATACTATGGACTTGAATTCGGAATCCAACATCGAAAATAGAATGTTTTGTTATTAGAGTTGACGCTGAAATTCCTGGAAATAGACTTTTACAAGGTAAAATATAAGCTGCTTTTCACAAACTGATACTTATTTCCATCCATCAGTTACAGAATTTTTTTCACAAATTGGTACTTACTTATTTCCATCCAAAAGTTTCCATTTCCTATCACCATTTGAGGAAGTACGAAGTACATGGTCCACTTAATGATTATCATCAAACTGGAGTATTTGTTATACCTACTCGTTCTCCTTTGTGCTAATAAATTAACAAAATTATTGAAGGTATGTTGTAAATGTAATTTGTTTTCATTTTGGTTGATTTCATGATAAGACTAAAGAATATTTTGCTGTTTTTCAGAGTTTTATTATTGTTTTGTCTGTAGTTGTACCTTGTCCTAGATAAAAATATTTTTTCTGTTAATATTTTATGATTTAAGTAATATTTTATTAGTGATCGATTTGCCATCCCTGTATTTCATATGATACAACCATTCATATGAAATACAGGAATGGCAAATCGATCACTTATGAAATATATGCCATATCAACCATATAAAAGTAATACATTTAAAAAACCCGCCTGTACTAACTTAGTTCGGCCAGTTGCGAGTTATGTCGCCAATGTCTAAACGTGTTGCCAACTTTTTCTTCAGGTTTGACAACTCTCTTTATTTTTAGTTTCTCTATGGTCTCTGATTAGTCGGTTGCTGTGATTTCTTATGTACGTTTGTCTACACACACCTGTTCTGACATGTCGGTAACTGACAGTATTTTGATGCGTATTTTGTTTATATCGCTTAGTATCGTTGTTGTCTCCATAGCGACAGAGTATTTTATATTTGATCGTACATTTGTAAACCAAAAATGAGTAAATTATTCAAATACGATGTTGTAACCCTCATTGAAGTTATCCTCCCTTAGTTTTTCATAGAGCGTGTAAAAGGAACCTTCTAAGTATCTCACAGTCAACAGGGGATGTACCCCGTGTTGTCTTTTATATTTGCTTTTTCGGAATTTTCTCCTAAGATACAATAACCCTAGAAGATAACGTCTGTTGACAGCAGTAACAGCACACATCTATATTCCTGCACTGTTCAACGTATACTAACACAGATAACGGCACCGATATGCCGGACTGTGTGAAATACGCTGTTGTACGGTCCGGAACCGGTACCAGCACCGGCACGGCACCGGCACCGGTTTTGCCGGTGTGTGTGAAAACGCTCTTATAGTCCATCCAATATCAATTGCAGAAGCTGTTTCTATAGGGAGTGAATAAAAACTCACTTCGCTAACACGAGCGTATATGCGAAGAAACCGAAAGTGAAAAAGTGGATATTTTATCAATATTTGGAGAATGTCTTAGAAATTCAAGGAATGCTGCTGAGTTGTATGCTCAGAGATATCCCAATCGACAACATCCAGCCCATCAGTATTTTCCGTATGTTGGGAATCGTTTTGGGCAAGAAGGAAATCGAGAGGCGGAACAGAGGTTTTTCATAAATAAAGAGACTGAGATTAACATTCTTGCTATGGTTGAGGTTGATAAAACGGTTTCTTTAAGAGAAAGTAGTCAAGAAACGCAGATAGTCGCGAATCAGCAAGAAAAATACTGAAAAAGCACGGATATCGAGCCTTTAAATATCAGTTACATCAACATTTATATGCTGACGATGGCGATATACGGGTAGTGTTTTGTGCTTCAAAATCATAGAGTTAATCCAAATTTTATCAACTTTATTCTATTTTCCGACGAATCACGATTTACAAATGATGGTATGTTCAATAAGCGAAATACTCGGTACAAACAAAATCAATATGCAATGAGAGAGGGCAATTTTCAAGAAAGGTTTGACGTCAATGTCTGTACTACTCGTAAACATTTGCCGTCGGCATATGGTAGATCAAAAGAGCCGCAGTCAACGTGGACCTGAGAAACAGCTGTCGCTTTTCTACAACCGATTCGTCTGGGCCAATCGTCGGACATCGATGCTTGTATAGGCGTGTCTAAACTGGAAGGTCATAAATCACGCGTTATAATTGTGTTTTAATAGCTCTGAAAGATTAAAAACCAGTAGCGTTTGTGGTCTTGGTGTGTGCCGATCGAAATACGTTTTAGGATATTCTAGTAACCTACATCAAACAATGAAAGAAATTATTTTTCTTTCTTAATGTATTTATATAAATAAAAGCTTGTCTTTAATTTTTTTTCATTTTTTATTATTTATGAAGTATTTTTGAAATCTTAAAATATCTAAATAAAATTAGTTATCTCCGCCACTGCTGCTCACAGGATTTCGCCGCAAGACTTTTTTATGCTTCTGCAATTGATATTGGAAAAACTATACCTATTCCAGCAAAACAAAACATTACGAACAATTTTCACCTTTATACTAATAAAATGAAGGAACATTTTGCTATAGAACCTCTTTCCCGCTCTTTGCCATTTGACCTTGCATGTTTTATGACTTATTCAGTGCAATAGTTGACCGCGTGAATTACAGGTTGATTTTAAAACTTTTAGTTTAGATCGTGTGTTTACGCGTTACTATGTCGCAAAAAAGAAATAGGAAAGTGTTTAATATTGAAGAAAAATCACATATTATATGGAGATTAGAAAATGGCGAGTCAAATAGTGAAATTGCAAAGGAATGTGGAGTCTCACACTCTACGATATCAACGATTTGGAAGGATAGAGATAAAATAAAGGCTATTTTCGAGAACAACTCTTTGAAAATTAAACGATCGAGGACATCTGAACATAAAGTTATTTGAAAACAAGTTCATATGCATAACCTATCCCCATACTACAAACAGACATAATTTATACATACATACTTGTGTATATTGCTTATAACAACTATCGGACATAACGTCCGAAGTATACGGTCCCTTCAATGTCGTTATATCCGGTTATGTATATATATATATATATATATATATATATATATATATATATATATATATATATATATATGAATTTAGAAATAACGACTGAAAATTGGTATGAACAGTGGGGAATAACGGGGATCTTCAGTCAGCACAAGTGTTGAACTATGAAAAACTCTTTAATATTCAAATCTAGTTTCTTTTCGTTCGAAGGAAATTTCTACAAACAAATTCTTGGAACACCTATGGGAGCTACCATCTCACCAATCATTGCTTCGTATGTAATAGATGACCTTTTCGAAGAAATATTACCACAATTGACGTTAAAAGTTCCATTTAAAAAAAAAATTGTAGATGATATTATATGTGCAGTACCAATGGATGAATCCGATGAAATTTTAAGAAAAGTAAATAACTAAAATAAAAATTTACAATTCACAATTGAATTAGAAAAAAATAAAAGTATTCCGTTTTTAGATACTAGAATAATTCGTAGAGAAAACAATTCACTGATCACAGATTGGTATATAAAACCAACAAACTCTGAAAGATACATAAACTATCATTCCTTCCCCTCAAAAAGAATGAAAATAAATTTGATTCTTTGTATGAAAAAAAGAATCGAGATGTTGGTTCATCCTTCATTAAAAAACAAAAATTTTAAAATTCTCAGAAATATTTTACTAGATAATTCTTACCCCAAAAAACTTCTATATTATTTTCAATACCAACTCTGATAGACAAATTAATAATGATGACACAAATAATCAAAATTCAGAAAATAATAATGAAAGGATAATTTATTTTTCAATTCCTAATATAGGAATTTTATCATCAAATATAATTAAATTATTCAAGAATGAAAGTAACATAAAAATTTCACAAAAAAATATCAAGACTATTGGAAATTTAAATACGAGGTTAAAAGATCCCACACCAGATTTGAAGAAATCAAATGTTGTCTACAGCATACCATGTAACAACTGTGATTTAAACTATATTGGTACAAGTTCACGAACTTTGAATAATCGTATCATCTCTCACAGAAGTGATATAAGACTCAACAAGAAGTCATGTGCATTAGCTCAACATGCTATTGAAACAGGCCATAAAATATCATTCGAGGAAGCACAAGTTTTACATTCAGAAAAAAATTTCTCAAAAAGATTATTTCTTGAAATGATTGAAATCCAATCAAAATATGAACAAAAAAACAGATATCGAAAATCTTAGCAAAATCTACAGTTATCTTTTACAAATGGATTGAAACTGATGATTCTCAAAGAATATAATAAAAAAATTAACACACCCACTACATATTTTATATTTTTTTGACGATTAATCATAGGTTGTCACTTCAAATCCTTCAATGTCACTCGTCAAAGATATAACACCATTTAACAATATTTACATATTTTACGTTTTTTTTTTAAGTTAATGTTCATTAATCAACCACTCCGATTACTGTAAGTACTTCCTTCATTTTAAGTATTTTTTTTTCAATAATGTAATTTACATATTTTAGGACCCTGAAGAAGTTTCAAAATCGAAACGAAAGCTCGGTCCAAGGTATTAAAGAGTTTTTCATAGTTCAACACTTGTGCTGACTGAAGATCCCTGTTATTCCCCACTGTTTATATATATATATATATATATATATATATATATATATATATATATATATACTAGCAGACCCGGCCACGCGTTGCTGGGGCTAAAGTTTTTGTTATAAACTAAAACTAAACCCGACAGACGTTGTCCTGTCCAAAATTCTATGTTCCCTAAAATGTTTTTCCCGAAAACTCTCGTCCGCGTAGAATTTCTTTTTTTCTATGTTTTCCTTTATGTTGTTCCATCTAGATTATGCTTTTGACTCCTTCCGCTTCCTATTGTCCCGTTATCTCGTTTTCCCGTTATCCCATTTTCCTGTTACCCCTTCTTTTCTTCACCCCGTTATCTCGTTTTCCTGTTATCCCATTTTTTTTTCATCCCGTCATCCCGTTTTCCCCTCATCCCCTCATCCTGTCATCCCGTTTTTTCGTTATCCCGTTATTCCCGTTATCCCATTATCCCATTTTCCTGTTACCCCTTTTTTTCTTCATCCCGTTATCCCGTTTCCCCGTTATCCCCTTATCCTGTCATCCCGTTATCCCGTTTTTTCGTTATCCCGTTATTCCCGTTATCTTGTTATCCCGTTCCCACTCAATCCAGTCAACAGATACCGCCATCTGTTAGAATCGTTTGGAGCTAACAGATAATTAATAAACAAATAATTTGCAATAAAATAATATTGCGGCTATAAATTGAGATGTGAGCTATCCTATCTTTCAAGTTAGATCAAACTGCACACTTAATATATATAAATTACGCGTCACGTTGTTTGTCCGCAATGGACTCCTAAACTATTATTCAAGGGATACGGTAGGAGAACACCAGTCATGGGGACTACCATGCTTTTTTACACAGATGCCATTTATAAAAAAACATGGCGACCTCCATGATTGATTTTCTACTATATGAATTTAATTTATACTTCAGTCTAAATAACATATACTAACATAAACACGTAGAACGCTCGGAACTGGAGCAAGATATAGATATACTGACTATCCCACTAGAGCTCATCCAGTATTGAAACGACCACTTTGGCCTTCCTCCACCTAACAACCAATTTTTATCGAAGATACCCGAACCATTGTCTAACTGTGGCTATTAATAGAAATTCCATAGGCGTACCAAATTATTTGGTATAGGCGATTCGCGAGACGTAGAGAACTTACACTCCTATAACTTTCGTAACACTCCTATTTCTTTTTCCGCTACTGAATAGTACTTACCACTGGGCATTTTGGCAAGGTAACGAGTAAACTATTGCAAAGTTGAATAAATAACTGTACTACCTATTTATTAATTAAACCTAACCTTTCAAACGCTGCATGCCAAGACACTGGTGAAGATTCGCCGTAGCCCAGCAAATCGTGTCCACTCGTGTTTTCCCCCTCTCTACCTACCAAACGGTCGTTTCAATACTGGATGAGCTCTACACAGGAGCATACATATGGACAATGCTTAGTAGACGATAGTGGGGACGCTACGAAGCATCGCACAAAGAGGAGACCGAGAACGTGTATCGAGTTTGAAATCACAACGATTCTAAAGAAGTTTCACTTCAATAAACAAATAATTTGCAATAAAATAATATTGCGGCTATAAATTGAGATGTGAGCTATCCTATCTTTCAAGTTAGATCCAACTGCACACGGTGTGCAAATTTGATTGAAATCGGTTAAGAAGTTTAGGAGTCCATCGCGGAAAAACAACGTGACGCGTAATTTATAAATATATATATATATATATATATATATATATGAGTGACAATAATTTGGTATGGAAATGAATAAAGGGACAACAGAACTATTCCATGATCGTCTTCAATAAGAGGTTCGAATCAACGAAACATCACCTGAAGATGACAAATGGGATTTTGCCGAAACGTCGTGAAAACGGACATATCAAAGACAATTTCGAGCTTTACATATACTTCAAGCTTTGTTAACAACATATTCCATCTGGCAATAAAGCATATTCATTATTATTGTATGTCAATATTTCTCGATATTGTCAAAAATGTAACGAACACCCCGTAGAGTATAATTTTCAAGTGGGTCACATGTTGT
The DNA here is from genome assembly GCA_018342105.1 of Gonioctena quinquepunctata. Lineage (NCBI taxonomy): Eukaryota > Metazoa > Arthropoda > Insecta > Coleoptera > Chrysomelidae > Gonioctena > Gonioctena quinquepunctata. The sequence continues at coordinate 453,265 of JAFIRS010000920.1, read as the reverse complement.
TATTCTGCAAAACACGAATTAGTGTCAAACATAAACAAGAGTTTTTAAAAGTGACGACGGATGGTTTGATCGGAGAGTCGACGTTGGGCTTTTGCCGTGCCCAAAAGGGCAAGGGGGGGAGGTTGGGGAGTTAGAAAGTTAAGAAGCCCTGTTGTCAATTGAACATTATGATTTTTTGGAATTATTCCCGACTTATTTTTGTAAGTAACATTTTGGTTCTAATCATTTAAAATGTATAACTATTGGAGGAGATTTATTACTTGATTTATTCATTCAATCTTTGTATTCATTTCAATAAACTTTTTCTATATTTTTTACAAAGTGTTTTCAATCAATAAAGGATAATATTCTAGCTAGTGAGTCGTGAAACAACCCCAATTCACGAAAATATCACTCCAATCTCACCAACCAATCGGAAATTTGACAGAAATTTTCCCTCCTATTGACGAAACTAATATTATTTCTCTAGTAAATTGAAAATGAAATTGGTTAGAACTTAGGTATTACATTACGTCGATATCCCATATATATCCGTCTTTTTCTTTTCATTTTCGCGGCTGTGGCGACTGGAAATGCAATTCCACCAACGTTCGACGTCCTCTCACCTTTTCAACGGCTCGGACAGTTGAAAGATTTCCAATAAACGCGCTACCCAATTTCCTCGCAGACGATATCCGCATTTTCCGACCCTCCACCGCCCCATGGCTGCTCGAATTTAACTGCTTTCGTGCTCAGATGACTCCTGTGATGAATGACTCTCTCCAACGAACAATCACAACGGTCAGCTACGATTTTGTCGACACCCCTACACTGGTGTGATCAAAAATTCGTTAAGAGCGTTTCCTACGTGAAATTCGACGCACAGTTTTTAAAACCCTTTCGTCTAGTTTTATATATCCCGTTATCCAATTATCCAGTTATCCCGTTTTCCTGTTTTTTTTTATCCCGTTATCCCCTTATCCCATTATCCCGTTTTTTTGTTATCCCGTTATTCCCGTTATCCCGTTATCCGCTTTTTCCTGTTATCCCGTTTTCTCTTTATCCCGTTATCCCCTTATCCTGTCCTGTCATCCCGTTATCCCGTTTTTTCGTTATCCCGTTTTCTTTCCTTGTTTTCCCGTTTTCTCTTTATCCCGTTATCCCCTTATCCTTTCCTGTCATCCCGTTATCCCGTTTTTTCGTTATCCCGTTTTCCTGTTATCCCGTTTTTTCTTATCCCGTTATCCCGTTTTCCTTATCCTGTCATCCTGTTATCCCGTTTTCCCGTTTTTTCTTATCCCGTTATTTTCGTTATCCCGTTTTCCTGTTATCCCGTTTTTTCCTTATCCCGTTATCCCGTTCTCAATTTATCGTACTACAATTATTATATTCGATTGCCATCTTGCAACCCTATTGTGGATCTGTGGATAAAATAAAATAAAATAAAAATCGCGATGGAAAAATAGGGGTTGATCGTAGAAGGGTGAAAATTTAGGGTAGTATGTATTTTTGAATGCTGTATCATAAAAAATAAAAACAACAAATTTTATATAAAAAATAAAACAAGTGGTGGACCACCCTTATTATTTAGGGGGATGAAAAATAGATGTTGTCCGATTCGCACACCTAACCGATATGCACACAGAATTTCATGAGAATCGGTCGAGCCATTATTATATATATATATATATATATATATATATATATATATATATATATATATATATATATATATATATATATATATATATATATATATATATATATATATATATATATATATATATATATATTTTTTCTTCAAATTCTCGGAATAAAGGTCTGATTCAGTCAATTCATATAATTTTTCTTAACGACGTTTCGACATGGTATTTGTCATCATCAGGTTAAAACACTAAAATTAAAAATATGGAGTTTGAGACATTTAACTTAACACAATATTGAAATGTATGCACTAAAATAATTCTTGAAAAACATATGGTTCGAAATATAACATGTTATTTAACTCAATATAACAACATCTTTTAACTTTGTTTAAAGTAATCCTAATGAAAACTGATCTTTACATGCTGCCAAAAAAATACAGTCCGGCCCATATATTAGAACTCAATATAAACATTTCCATGTACCTACTTATGAAGAGGGTAAAAATGCATGAAAAATAAACAAAACCATTCCCGATCACTTCGACGCAGGTCACACTCCACAGTAACCTTCGTACGATGGAACGATAAAACTCAAATAAAATAATTTGTAAGTGAATACTCATAAATGTTACAAATATTTATATTGAGTTAAATAACATGTTATATTTCGAACCATATGTTTTTCAAGAATTATTTTAGTGCATACATTTCAATATTGTGTTAAGTTAAATGTCTCAAACTCCATATTTTTAATTTTAGTGTTTTAACCTGATGATGACAAATACCATGTCGAAACGTCGTTAAGAAAAATTATATGAATTGACTGAATCAGACCTTTATTCCGAGAATTTGAAGAAAATATATATGTGGTCAAGAAACTAAAGAAAATATATATATATATCTATATTTCAAAAAAAACAGCTGTATCTTTGAAAAATATTAACGAAAAAAAATATGAAAAAAGTATCTTGGCGCTAATGGGTTAATGATATTCGTTGATTGTTTGGCGCCGACTCAAAATTAGTTACTTACCTTAGTTTAGGAGCTTAGTTATTAAGACTAAAAAGGTTCAACACTTTTTGTTGATGAAATGTTTCGAATTTATTGATAAATTGTTGAAAAACTTTGAGTTGATGTTTTGTTTCTGTTTTTGTCGGTTTGATGTGGACCCGGCATAACTTCTTTTTTTTTGGAAAAATGCTTTGTTATTTGTCAAATTCTATAAAATTTTGGGAAGCACCTCTCGCCTAACCTAAGCTGTAAGTTAACGCAATTGCCGGATCGGTTGCAATAAACATTCAAATGATATGGAATGTTGAATTGATTATGTGGTAATTGTACAAAAGAGTCTAAATATTTTCATTGCAATAGATATTCAATTTCAAAGTGATGAAAACAAACGAACTTCGTTATACTCAAACTGGTAGATAAAGTCAGAACTAGTAGATGAAGTCAACACAGCTTTGAGGCACTTATCGAATCAAACTATCAAAAAATCAGTTGTGATAACACAAAAGACACAGTATTACTGTATTGTTTTCAGAATAATATCAGTCATCATTGTGACCTAGTGATTCAGAATAACACGTGAACACTGTTGCCAGGTAGTGTTTCCAAGATTCTCGTACGCGCCTGTTGTTGTGCATTACAAAGCTCTCTACGCACTAACGTTTGGCCTACTGTTTTCTGATTGGCTGGGGAATGGAAGATATTACTTAGCAACCAAGTAATTTGAACATTTTACTTATATAAATAGTGGAGAAGTGTCATAACAATTGAAGTAACTTAGAGATCTGTGGGATGGAATAAATCCCATCCTTATGGTTGTACATAAATTGTGGATGACCACCATCAGAAAAGTTGTTGACTCACATAAAACGAGACTTTGAATGACGCCATTGTCGTGAAATGATAAAACGCAGTAAGGTTGGCGCAGGCTCAACAGATTGTGAAAGAAGCTAAAAGTACTAACTATCGCGATCTATTATTAAAGGCTATTAGTTTAGCCTTTTATAAAGTTATAAACACATGAAAATGAAAAATCCCATGCTGCTGATGGCATAAAAGTCTTTAATACTACAAATTATGATGCCATTAACACACATCCTATTCGAATCACTGGTTTTATGACGCTTCACTACACTGTTCAAAATGTCAACTGTGATATCAAAGTCATTGGTTTAGTTGAGGTATAAATACATCTTCTGAGAAAAAAAACACGGATGCCATCTGGAAATTCCATTAAATACTTTTTCAAGTGTTAAATTTGGTATATTTACACATCCATAACTGACATTAGAGTTTTAGTGATTTGAGTTAGTATTATAGTAAACGGTAGAAAAATGCGAGGCAAAAAAATGTACAATATATATATATATATATATATATATATATATATATATATATATATATATAAATTGTTATGTTATGAAATGTTGTTAAATAATTGAACTTATAATTATCATTATTATTATTAGTTATTTTTATTATCGTCGTTAATGCTGTTATAATAATTAATTTTCTTTACCTTTTTCACTACTATAGAACCTTATACTATGCTCCAGTCGATACATATGTATAAAGAAAGCATTCCTACAGTAGTTCTGATATCAAAATTATATCTAATAAAAATCCACGATTAAACCATATCAAAATTGAAATTAATAGCAAACATTGAATTAAAGTAAGATCAACGTATAGATAAGTTTTTAACATCCTGTATGACAATTCACATCAACAGAAAATCCACCAATGGGATTCGAAAGAGTTTGTGTGGGAAAAGTGATGATATACAATAAAATGTAATGGCAGAAATTGAAAAAATATAATTTTATATGAAGTTGTAAATAGTATGTAAGAGTTAGAATTAGATATCATTCATAAAATCATTAATATTAATTAGAACAGCAAATAATTCGGTAGGAAGTGATACAAATTCGGAAATCTGTGAAAAAAAATAAAAATTTGGAGTGTTGCTATGGATCAGGATAACAAGTTCTGGAGGAGATTGAAAAAAGTTAAACAAGGTGAAGCCAAGTAGAAGAATTTAAGAGAAGCATTATAAATAATACAAGAAAACCTGTTATATAAAAATTCCCGAACGAGAAAATTCTTGAAAAGCAGAACTGAAGAAGTAAATAGTCAATAAAAATCCCACCTACCTGGTCTAGAGGATAAATCTTTGAAGGAGTGCAGGTGAGCTGTCATTGAGATCCCAGAAATACGTCCACCGGACTGGAAACTTCAATAGAAAGGCAGCAACAAGGTATACTAATATCCGAACTCATCAAAGTGCAACTTTCACATTAAACCAATAACTTTTACGTGCCTAAACCACTGGTACTTTGTTTTGGGTTGAACTTTCATAAAATTCCATACAAAAAGACTGATAATAAGTTCAAACTTTCTTCCTCAATCTTTCATTGTCACAATCATCTAAACTGCACTATTTTATATCATTGTTTTGCTAGTATAAGGTAGCTATCGCAGAGTAGGGTATTTGTAAGTTTTGATTTGAATAAAAACCAACAATTTTGATTATTTTCTGCAAACCTGTGTTTATTTTTCAATTTATAACCTCACTTTTCTCCACTGAACAGCTTTTCTTATCAAATCGTCAGTGCCATAGTAGGCAACACCGATTACAGGAACCGGCTACTGAGAAGGAGTGATTCATGTTCATAGGCCTACCTGACTGAGCTGGGATAAGGTAAAAAAGGTTGAAAAAGAGAAAGGTAACATAACATAGCCGGTATTTTTCATTTGTTATGATAGCGTTTCAGAAATATAATCTATGAAATAAATTCACAAAACATATATAAAAATTTACAATTCATATAAACAACCCATCATAACAATATATATATATATATAATATATATATATATATATATATATATATATTGTTATGTTATGTTATGCCAGTTATAAGTTTTAAAAGGAAAAAAACCACAAAAACAATAATTACTAAATAGTTATTAGTTTCAAGAGATTGTTTTTACATAATTTTGGAAGTTCTATTTATTTGTAAGCCTATGTATAATATGGATAGATAAAAATGTCAAAATACTTTAACACAATCAATTTCATACACTGTCATAATGATTATAACCCATAATTGGTAAAAAGACAACAAAAAGTCTAGATTTACAAAATTTTCGTGAATAAAAAGTGATCAACATATTTATAAATTTGAAACATACAGTATATGAAATTGTAGCTAACTAAAAGTAGCCAATGGTAGAACAGCAAACTTCTTGATGAGAATAGCCAATCAGGGAATAGATGGTCATATGGAAAATTGGAAATTGTGAGAGAATAACAACGGGGTGATGTCATAAGCAATTATTATTGAAATTTGTACATAGTAATAAGAATGGGAAAATAGTTGTATATATAAATTATATAAGATGAACCCAAACAGTGAAATGTGACAATTTGGTGTGCGAATTCAAACATTCAAATGAAAAAGAAGAGGGAAAATTGGTATCCAAGGGAGCAACAAACAAAGCCACAAGGGATCAAAAAATAAATTTACAAGGGAATGCCACGCAACATTTTGGGAGAAGGAAAAATGAAATAATTCCAACATTAGAAGAACGAAACCAATATTACCTTAATTATACAACATATCCAAGTGTCCAAAGCTGATTTCTGCATCTGTATGGTTCCTGATTTATGGTATTGGAGTTCCTGATAGAGCTTGGAGTGAGAAGGGATCCAGTTTCAGGGCATATCTTGAACACTGACATCTCCAGCAGGTATAAAAACTTTAATTGTGCTCATCCGGTCCATGAACAATATCACAAATAACGTATCTCACATCTGAAAAACTTTATTTCACTTTATTTTGAACCATAAAAGGAAAATTCACTCTCAAGGAAAAAGTGAGGTTCTGTCTATCTATCCATGATTTGATTTTAATGATTATCCGTGAATATTTGTAGATTCACATTAGTATAAGTTATTTCTCGTAGGTCAGGTAAAATTAAGTCTTCCTGAATAAAGGAAATAATTGTTTTTTGATACTACTTTGTTGTTTGTTTTCTTACAATGATCAACAATCATAACAATGACCATTGAATAAACTGAAATTAGACAGCAGCGGCTAGTGGCTCTATTGCCTGAACCGGCTATCTGAGGTAAGAGGCGTACCAACTGTTGCTTAGCCGTGGTGAGAAAAGTGATAACAATTGGCAGCAGCGTGAGGAGAGAACAGTGACGTTCGCTAGCAATTATTATTACAGCATACAATACATATACAGGGCGAAAATATCTACCTACATCATATCAACATGGCTCACAAAGAATAGCATAAAAACTATTAGCAATCTTATTGTATAAAAACAATTTTTTTGCAAATATCATTACATAACAATATATATATATATAGTTTGGAGGTTCTTGGGATTTGGTTGGATTCATTGAGTGGAATCAGGGAATTCCAGGGGCTTCTTTAGTAAAAAAAATACTGAAGAAGCCCCTGGCCAGGGGCGAAACGTCCAACTAATTCCCTAATTTAACTTTGTGAATCCAAACCCCAAGAACCTCCAAACTAAAAATATACACCAGGATTCAAGAACTCACATATAAAAAAACACTATATATATTTACATTTAAAAATGTACGACCATGGTTGTTTGGAGCAGAATCAGAGCCTTTACGTTGGAACCTCAATCTTCCCCTATAGTTTTTCGATCAGGTAGGGTAGTTTCCAGGACCAACAAATATTTAATTCATGGCTTACGTCTCTACCTGCCCAAGCACTTTCGAGAATTGGAGACAATTAGCAAATTGTGAGCGAGTCTCATCTGACAGAGTGTCTGGAAGCAAGTTTCAAGAAACTCGAACTCATTTCTGGTAATATATGAGACTTTTCTGTTTCCATTTCCCGCAGGACACTCATGGCAGCTAATGCCAACTAAGTGCTCTCCCGCAGATTGGTGTACACCCTCTAAATATTTCATTCCGGCGAGGAGAGACAGAGATACAGCCGATGTGATCGATCTTGAAAATTGGATGGCCGGCGATCAGATACACCATGGTGTGCTGCTTCTGGCCAGACTTTATTTAATTTACTTCGAGTGACGTATGAGCTCTAAATGGAATGAGTTGAGCTCTGGACGGATAGTTTCGCCAGAGCCGGCATCAACATGATTGTTTACGTGAATTCTGTTTTCACGTTCAAATTTTTCTTCTTCGAAGATCACTAAGTAGACTGGTGAAATACATTACTAACATTTTACAGTTTTGCTGTCGACGTTTCGACGAAATTTTAGACTTCTTCAGGGCTACCATTGAAAGTGTGCATAATTACAAAATCATCAAGTTAGAAACATATGCAATATATGGACAGGGTGTTTTTTGATAACATGCCAATATTAAACGAGGATATTCTTGGGTCCATTTTGAGAAAAAAACTATATATGAACATATGTTCTAAAGGTCTTAACTTTTGTACTGCAGGGTGCTGAAGTTTCAACAATTTTTTTTTAAAATACCTCTGATATGACCCTACATATTTTTGTGAAATGTAGTACGCATCTTCTGCTGTACAACATGATTTTTCATTCTTGCCAGTAGTGTTCGTGCGGGGGTTTGCACCGAATCATTTTAAGGAGAAAAATGATACGCCATTTCTTTTTCTTGAAGTAAAACTTATTTTGGAATCCTCTCTCCTCTCTGAGAAAATCAGGTCTCCTGATTTTTTTGTTTGACGTACGGTTTCAGCATGAAAAAATGAAATTAATTCATTTGCATCTCGCTAGACCGCTTACGAGAAAAAATAATGTATGTAACTTCAAACAAACATTTATTATTTGAGAGAATAATTCTCAATCTACGAAGGCGTAGAACGGCCAGCAACAAAATATTTTTCAAAAACATTAGGAATTGCCACTTTGAACTGACAATTGTCACTTTTACTGACAATTGTCACCTTGAACTGACAATTGTCACTTTGAAGTGACAATTGTAACTTTGAACTGACAATTGTCATTTCAAAGTGACAATTATCACTTTGAAGTGACAATTGACATTGATTCTCTAGCAACAAGTGACAGAAAATGAAATTTCCCGTTTGACATAGTTGACCAATCAACTTCGACCACCTGACAATTGTCACTTTGAAGGACATTTATTGCCAACTGGAATGCAATAATATTGTTTTTCAGTCAATTTACGCGTAGTCTGCTGTGATGAGATTTATATTGGAAATAATGGGATTTTAACTTATTACTGAAGTAATGTTTCCTTTTTAGAAAACTACAGGTCCCATGGAAAAAACTTAAATGGCAAAGTTGTAGGTAATGAAAAGAACGAAAACTTTTGTATTCACACTTTTCTCACATAACCTCAAAATTTATGTAAAAAATTCAAATAACCAAGTTTTTGGTTTTTTATTTTTATCTTCTACAACATTTTTTTTCACGAAATTTGGTGAAAACCTCCTTTCTTATGTTCCAAACACACTGTAATTTTTTTTATTCAAAATATTTATTTTTTCACCTTATTTTGACTTAATATCGAAAAAGCACCCTAATTTTCAATCGAAAATTCTCCTGTCAAAATATCAGCTTTTTTAAAAAAGTCGGTGGGCTTCTCGTTCGTTGAAATCTCTACTTTCTGATGGTATAAAAAAAGTACATTACTGTGACAGAAAATGCAGCAAAGAAACGAAAAAAACTCGAATTCGAATTTAATAAGACATCTACAATATTTTGAGAAAGTTGTAGAATCTTCTTTAAATTATATGCGTAGATGCCTATTTATTGCAATTTTAAGATAACTTATATACCTGAGTGACCTACGGAAAATTTTAGCCCATCAAAAAGTATTTCATAGAGAAGTGGGGAAGGGCTAGGAGGGTCTGGGCCTTACTACCTGTTATTTCTTTGCATTTTCTGAGAACATTTACCATAGTAATGTATTTTTTTTTTACACTATCAGAAAGAAGAGATTTCAACGAACAAAAAGCCCACCGACTTTTAAAAAAAGACTGATATTTTGACGGGAGAATTTCTGATTGAAAATTAGGGTGCTTTTTCGATATTAAGTCAAAATAAGGTGGAAAAATAAATATTTTAAATAAAAAAATTACAGTGTGTTTGGGACATGAAGAAGTTTTCACCAAATTTCGTGAAAAAAATTTTTTTTTTGTAAAAGGTAAAAATAAAAAACCAAAAACTTGGTTATTTGAATATACACCAAGTCAGATATATTGGACAAACGGAACAGTACGTGAAACAAAGGTTGAAACAACATAATTATGAATGTTCTTCGAAAGATAAAAACAAAAATATATTCCTGGATTTCTTCATGGGCAGATATAATTTTGTTTGGTTTTCTGAAAATATCAGTCATCTAGTCTTGCTGTGCAACAAAGTATATTCGAAGCTATATGAAAAATCCTCCACTTCCCCTTCCCTATCCTTTGATTAACTGCAGGAATCAAGGAATTTTCGTCAGAAAAACAAAAGGTACAGTTAACTCGAAAACCAATCATTAATAACATTTATAATGATATCAGATCTTTGAGGTTTTCATTTTCAAGAAATATCACATAAAAAAGTTGAAAATGCAACATTATATCCGATGAAGAATAATGATTCCAAAACATGAGTGTGGAAAATATCAGTTGATTAAAATGTCTTATAATAATACAAGTCATGAGTTTTCCTACGATCTAATATGTTTTTTTTTTATTTTCAGGGTAATTTAAAATCGATAGAATAGGTTTCCTCAAGGGTGAGTATGAATAAATATTTACTGCACTTACACAAAATAAATATACATAAACAGTTTCTTATGTTTACCTAATGGCCATGGCCATATAAATATATCAAAACAGTGCCACTGATAATTGTACAAATAATAGGTTTCCAATCGATTCAATCTGTGAAAAAAAATCGTAAAATCATAAAATACTAGTAATCCATTTAAAGTAGCCATGATGAGAGTAGATGCTGATGGCTGGAAATATTCTGTTGAGTTTGATGTTTGATTTTTTTCTAAAATGCGGAGAGATGCTCATTATTTTTGTAGAAATTATAATTCTTCAGTAAATAATATTTCTTCAACAGTTGTAGGAAAACCCGGAGGAAACTTATACCACCAGTGAACTCAGCTATCTTTCTGGGTAATTTCTTGAAATATTCTTATTCATCGTTGCAGGATATCCTCCGCAACAATCCTAGTTTGCTTTTTATGAATTTCAGGCAGAATAAACAAATATTCTCATCTCATAAATATCCAAAAGTCCTTCATAACAATCTCCCGGTCTATACTGTCATCCATAAAATTATCTTTTTTTCAGTCGACATCCTGTTATAAATCATTTTCTAGGGGGAATTAAAATTTAAAGATATATAATACCAGACAAAAGTCTGTACTTGAAAAAATAAAAATTTAATGATGGAATCGACACTTTTGACAGATATGCGAGTTGTGCTGGACACTTGTTCAAATACTTGAGTGAGATTGTGAATATGAAATATACGATTTTGTACAAATGCAACACCTTGAGCCAAGGCCGTACCCAGAGAAAAATTTCAGGGTGGGGGGGGTTGGTACCTAAGTAAATAATGCAATGTACATTTTACCAGATCTTATTACACATCATTAAAAAGACAGATGGAATCAGATTGTACAGTGTAGAAAATACCATTTTATGGTCGCAAAATCTGTTTCATAGTTGACGTATTGAGTCATCTGAGGTCGGAACAGCAACTTTTATTCGGAAATACTTCTCAGGATCATTATTTGGAATAGTAGAACTAGTTTATATTTAGAAAAACTAAGGGTATTTAAACAAAATTGAAAAATGTCAATTAATGTATGGGATGTACATAAAACTATCTGATTCTCACCTTATTCCAGATTTCGGGGGGGGGGGGGGGAACCCCCCCTAGGTACAGGCTTGTCCCAAACATTAATCCCCACTTTCCCAAAATAAACGTTGATGAGCCCCAACTTCAACACTAATTCCAAACAAATGTTTTAGACCCCCACTTTTTTTTATGTAATACTTTTTTTTATGTAACACTTTGATTTTATTCATATAAAATGGAGCCTTTGTTACCCGGACCATAAAAACAAATCGATTGAGTATAGTAATTATTGAAACGTATGCCTGAACCACCAAATTGAGTAATTCAACTGAATAACTCATACATTTTCAAATGACTCCATGTCCCTCGTAGTCGTAAAAAGGGTCACCGCCAGTGTTGCCAACCGCATCCTAGAATGAAACTGCAAACATGCTTTAGAAGAACTGTAGAAAACTGTAAATGATAATTTAAAAACGGTAAATCTACTGCTTTTCCTTATTTTGTATTGTTTGTGATCTTGGAAATGAAACATCTATAACAATCATTATAATCATAGTCGTAACTGTTTTCTTTATCAAGTCTAGTAAAACGTAACACAAAAATACTCACAACAAAAATCTAAACAAATGACAGGCAGCTGAGGCAAGGCAGGGGCATGGCATGGGATTCCCGAGTAACAAAAAACAGAATGTCGGTGACTCGGTGGTTAAGGTAGTTGTCGTGACATCCACTTCCAATCAGATTTCGTTTATATACCACTTTTAGTTAACATTATTACCTGTATCATATTAAGTTTTTGGAATCATTTACCACACCGAAAGCGAGATATAAGGCTTCAAAGTTGCACCGTTTAACACGTAATCCCTATAGTGAGCTACCGCGGACACCACATTTTAAGGCATAACTAAAAACCCTCCATTCAGATCTTTGTGAAAAACTAGAATATTATTAAAAGGTAAGTAACAAATTTTATAGAAGAAATTAAACATGCGTAGCCATAAAGCTATTTAGCTATTGCTAAAAGAAGTTTCTGAATTATTGCGTATGAGAAGTGCAAGAGAGGGAAGGCTGAGAATCGTGGCAACTCCTCAAGCGAGCGCTCGTGATTCAAATAAGCGAGAGCACGAGGGTCTTGGGGGTTTGAATTGAACTGTGTTTTGGAATGCACACATTTATGAATAATAATTGTGAATAATTTCGTTAATATTGATACTGATACTGATTCATTTCAAACATATTACAACAGGAATAGATATAAAATAAAATGTAGTTTTAGCGAGTAACGGAAATAAACACTGCATAAACTATAACACATGTACGTATAACATAATTCGAACATTTAAAAACATGACATAAAATGATTCAGATTTCCAACAGGCTAATAAATTATAACGTATAAATCTACAAAAAAAATAAACAACAATTAATGTAATATTATTTATTTTCCTATTATATTAAATAATCACTTGATTGACTAAACATTTATTTTTAAATCATTAATGATTTTAGTAAATGCTTTCCTATTTTTAGTAACTATGTTTTCTATTCTCCAATTTTTCAGTTAGGTGATTAATCACAGCTTCTTCTCCTTCATCGTGATACCTTTGTTTCAGAAAATCGTATGTTATATTTTGTTGCGCCATTTTTTTCAATAATTCCCGTGATATAACATTTTTAAGGCACTTAAATTAGTTAAATTACAGAATATTCTTTCTTTCTCAGGTCGCTCTGAAATATATTCATTATATGATTCCATTATGTTGATAATTCTGGTTACTATCGTTTGGGAAGTCCATCGTCTTAATGTATTTAAAAGGTTTTCACGACGTTTCGAATGCTTGTATCTGCAATCGTCTGTTTATATTTTCAACAAATCGATAGTAATCAAGTTACCACATCGTCTACAACCTTCAAACAAACGTTGATAATTCTGACTATTGACCAATGAAGCGAACTAATTTTTGCAAAATGTGTACATCATACATCGACTCGTGGAAATTATCTAATGTTTCGTTTGGTATTGAATCTTAGGCTAATTTTGATAGCTCGAACATTCCTGGCCCTTTTCAATCTGAAAACGTTTTTCTAAAAATAATTAAGCTATCCACAAATCCTGCTAGGATGGTAAAATCTTCTATTGAATTATTATCAACGATTGCTCGTAGTAATCTCATCAAATCTCGCATTATGCACAACGAGTAAATTTGGAGTTGTAGATAAATTGAAAAATTCTTTAAATGCTACCAAACAATCTACTGAATTTAGTGAATCGACTTGTACATTATTCAAATATAATTGACCAGAAATTGTAGACATCCCGTAATTATTGTCGCCACAGGATTGATGCTTCGTAGGAATATAAAATTCTCCATTTTCACATTTGGCGGCGATTTGTAAAACGTCATCAGTCATACAAAATCCAGATGTATCCAAATCAAAATAAACTATGGAATAATTTATTGATTCGATGTTTTTTAATAATAGTGATGATGCTCCTAATTCGTTAATTCCAACGTTTGGTTGATATGTTACACCTTCTGACTTTTTCTTCGATTTTCTTAACATATACCCTTTTTTTTGGTCAAATCAACTCTGCGCAGCTTTTTTTTCTCTTGATCAGAATCGTATCTTTGAGCATATGTATGACTACGTTCCAAATTCAATTTTTTTCTTATATTCAATAACGATACCTCGCCAATGTTTTTAGAGCAAACTGCACTGCATCTTGAACAACTAAATGCGAGCGATCGTTGGATTGCGACGTTGCCAATAGTCCAGTCATGGCTTGTTTGCTGTGTCACGCATGCTAGTTGCGTTTCTGAGTGTACAGTTGCCTTAAAAAAGATCCCACTAATTCAGCGTTTGAACATGTATCGCGTCGCGCTACAATCGAGCCTAATTTTTGACACTGTTTCTAGCACGACAACTACTTTAAGTGGTCAATAAAAGAGACTTCGACCGACCGACGAAAGATGGAACGACCTACTTACTCTATCCGCTAACGCCATCTATGGAATTGATTGACAATTACGTAGTCTGGTCCGGTGTCCGGTAGTGGTAATGTATCTTCAGACAATGGTGGTAGATTTTGCCATTGTATGATGGTTTTGCTGAAGCTGAGTTAGTGTACGGACTACAACAGCAGATAAAATTGATGGTGCTAGCATCTTAAATAAAAAACTGCAGATTTGGAGGCCTAAACTAAAAACTGAGAAGATTTCCAAAAATCTGTGAATCTACAGTTAAAACTGTAGGGTTGGCTACTCTGGTCACCGCCGCACAGTGGTTCCAAATCCCAAATGGCTGGCCAAATATAGAAGGTATTGTTCAATTGCTACGAAATTGGCCCAAGGGTTTTTGAAGTCGCGAACCGAATCTGTAGTAAAATTTTTCAAAAACAAGATGGCGGCCTAAAAGTGGCGGACCATTTCTTCCAAATTCAAATCAATTGCTACGAAATTTAGTACTCGTAGATTTTTGAAATCGATGAGCTCAAATCTGAAGTCAAGTTTCTCAAAAAAAAGATGGCGGCCTAAAAATGGCGGACCATTTCCTCCAAATTTGGTACTCGGGGGTTTTGAAGTCGATGAACCCAAATCTGAAGTCGAATTTCCCAAAAACAAGATGGCGGCCTAAAAATGGCGGACCATTTCCTCCAAATTTGAATCATTCGCTACGAAATTTGGTACTCGGGTGTTTTTGGAATCGTTGAACACGAATCTGGAGTCAAATTTTTCCAAAAACAAGATTGCGGCCTAAAAATGGCGGACCAATTTTGTCAAATTCGAATCAATCGCTACGAAATTCAGTACTCGGAGATTTTTGAGATCGATGAACACGAATCTGAAGTCAAGTTTTCCAAAAACAAGATGGCGGTCTAAAAATGGCAGACCATTTCCTCCAAATTTGAACCATTTACTACGAAATTTGGTATTCGGAGGTTTCAAGGTCGCTAAACACGATTTTCTTTTGATATAACGAAATAATATATTAATACATACATGTATTTGGGATATAGTAGATTGGAAAATCATGTAAATACAAATACACTTTGAATATAAATACTAGTTTATTGAAAATTACATTGAATATTACTTTTGTGTAAAAAAATTTACAAAAAGACAGACTTATAGAGTCCAATTGCTGTCCGAATCACTATTATTATTGTTTTGTTTTTCATCCGCGGATAACGTGTAAGGGCTATGGACTTTTTTGGACAATCCGACCTCTATGACTTTGTACACTTATAATGCAAATGATTTTCCAATTAATCGAACAACTCCTATCGCGTGAAACCAACTGCAACCACTTCACTGCCTTTTCGAGAGCCTGGAAAAATCAATTCAACAGTGAGACAATAATACATGATTAACAAAATAATACTACTTATAATACTTAGTGCAATAATACTTAATGCTCGTACCGATTCTCGCCAAATTCAATTCCAAATATCCATGGTAGATACTCAATAAATCCAAAAAAATATAACCCAATATCTCACAATTTGCAAAAGTTAAAGTGTGCACAGACATTTTTTAAAATTAAAAAATTTCAAATGATTTGAACCCCTCAAGCGAATCTCGCCAAACTTAATAGCAACTATCCTTGTCTCCTAGCGTATTTGTGTAAAAAAATGCAGCCCGATATCTCAAAATTTGCGAATGTTTGGACAACCACAGAAATTTTTCGATAATTAAAAAATTTCAATAAATTTCAACACGCTAAGCGATTTTTGCCAAATTAACCAACCATTGAAATTTAGGAATGTTAGAGCGAGCACAGACATTTTCGAAAATTTCAAAATTTTAGAAAATCTTAACCCCTTAGGCGATTTTGGCATAATTCAATAAAAAACATTTTTATCCCCTAGCCTATTTGTATAAAAAAATTAGCCCGATATCTTAATATTTCCGAAAGTTGGAGCGACCAGAAACGATTTTTGAAAATTTCAAAATTTTTAAAAATTCAAACCCCTCAAGCGATTCTTTTCAAATTCAATACCAACCGCCTTATCCCCTAGCCTATTTGTATAAAAAAAATTAGCCCGATATATCAAAATTTGCGAAAGTTAGAGCGTGCATACATTCTGAATTTTTTTCTAAATGTGATTTCTCGAAGAAACAAAATTCACCGTAACCAAAGGGGCAATTTGGAGCAGCTGATTTTTTGTGGTGTATTACTCAAGAGTATAAAGAATAACGTGACCTTTGATTGGTCGCTGAATTATGTTGAATTATTAACTTTTACTCAATATAAACGTAACTTTTTTTCGCCGCGGGCACGAGAATTTACAGTAGATGTTTACATTTTTTGTGGCTTGGTGTGTGGTTTATATGAAATATCGCAATGATATAATGAATGTACTTACTTCCAGGAAGAGATTCCATTTTGAAAAATCTAAATTGCACAATTCTACTACAAGTTATTCCACTTCAAACACAACGTAATTTTTAGACCGTACCGCACGACCGATGCTACCTGCTTGAGCGTTCGGGCCAGAATTGTATCCCAATGGCTATATATAACACCTGCCACTTCCCGATCCTGGAAGGGACGTGGGAAATACCCATCTACCTAGCCCAACAGTTAGAATTCCTTAAATATAAACTTTATTTTTCGATTTTTGTCCAGCGATTTGGGATTTGGGACCACTGTGCGCCGACTAGGATACAATAACCCTAGTAAAAAATGATCGCCATCTACCATGACACTAACGAAGTTACCTAGATTCAAGCAGGTGGTATCGTTAGAAAAGTCGGGAACAAAATCGCGCCATGCAATTCTGATAACTTTTCCATCTTGGGGAAGTTCCCAGGTTCTGGACTAAAAATCTGAACCGCAAATCCGTCCCTGTCACCATCACTCCTTTCTATTTCTATTTCTACCCCGACTTGGCTTCTCACATAAATTGGTTGCGGCTTTCGTCTATAGTCTCACTTTAAATAATTAAATGTCAAAGTGGAGTAATCCTATAATGAACAGGAGTCCCGTGATCCCTGTTTCGGGATCTGTTTGGATTCGTGTCTTCGGCTGCGACAGTCGTCGGGATCAGGAGCTGACAAATGTACGCCCTCCTCTGCCAAATATTTAACTCATTTCCCGAATTATCCTGAGGATTTTCGGAGCGCTGTCAAAGGGATTTGTGTCACGTTCACGTTATTGAAAGAATCAGAAGGTTCGCGAATCTGTAGTTTTTGTGCTGATCAGTAAACAGATGATTCTTTATATTACTTACCTTTTAAATGCTGTACTATTATTTCTTTTTTTTTATTGGTGCCCCTTTTTACCCATTTAAAGCACGCCTCAGCGTGTTTAAATCGAACTTTAAAAAACGCGCGTTTTTTAAAGGTAACCATGACAACATCAACAAATCGAGAAACGTGAAGTCTAAATGACAAATTTTTGATTATTTATCTGACAGGAGTACCGTGTAACGTCAAATAACATATTACTCACAATTCGTTCATTTATATGTGCTCCTCCATCCATTTGATGAACTTTTCATATTTTTTTTATATATATCACTGGATTTTCGCGGTATTAACCGCGATTCTGCCTCACTATTCAAAAAATCGATATTAGAATCATTCATTTTTGCGCTCTGGTGACAACAAATATTGATCTTTGGTAACAAATTGCAAATGAATGTTTTTCTCATTTCCATGACAACGAAAGGTATACTGATGTCACATACGAATTCAACTTCTTGCATTATTAGTTCTTATTCTATTTTTTGTAGTAATAATACCATTATATATGATTTCAAAGTGCACCAATAAAAAAAAATAACGTAAAGTATTCGTGGATAACTGGTCTTAAAAACACTTGCTCTATTTCGAGCACTCCGGCTGCGCCGTCGTGCTCGAAAAATCGCGCGTGTTTTAAAGCCCTTTTTATCCACTTATACTTTAATATACTATTTTACAATTGATCTCCAGTCGCCTGATTGAATTTTTTGTTGTGGAAACATGTTTTGCGATGTGTTTTTTTTGGGTTTTTACTTTTCAAAGCCTGAAAATGAATTGTGGTGAATTATCTCACTTATACAGGGTGTTAGTGAAATCTTTATTTTTTATTTGAAATAGGAAACATCCTAATTAACATACATTTCTAATATTTGTAATTAGTAATAAAAATATTTAATGCTAAACAAAAGGAAATACTAGAATATAAAGAAAAAATATAAAGGAAAAATATAAAGAGAAAAAACATAAAAATATTAAAGAAAATATACAAATTTTTTTTTTTTATTTTATGTTCTGGTTCCCACGAAAAGGGATATCCTGTAATGTTCAGAGAACATCGTGGGAACCAAGGGAAAGAAGGTAGGAGTTGGTGTTCTTCTTAAATTTCTGGAGGTTGTATGCCTCGGGGAACACCTCCCTAGGCAATGAGTTGCAAAGCCTCGCTGTTCGTTGGATGAACGAGTCTTTAGAAAGTGATGTTCTGCAGGTCTCCAAAGTGACCACGAAGGGGTGTGATGACTGAACTTGACGGGTTAGTCTCGAAGAGACTGCCAAAGCAGGAACGATTGTTGATATTTCAGAAGAGCATCGCCCATGAAAATATCTATAAAATAGAGACAAATCGCCAACTTTTCTACGGTGTTCCAGACAAGTGAGCGAGTTTGTAAGCGAGGTATCACCGACGAGACGAATTGCCCTTTTTTGGACAGAATCCAATAGCCTCAGGATATGTTTAGGTGCCGCGCTCCAAATATGGGAACAGTATTGCAGGACAGGTCGGATCTGTGCCTTATAGATCATATGCAGCTGAGTGGGGGTGAAATAGCTCTTGGCACGAAACAAAAAACCAAGTTTTTGGGATGCACTTTTGGCAATGGACCTCACGTGATTTTCCCAGGAAAGGTTATTGCTGATAGTAATACCAAGCATCGATATGGATGACTTCAGTGGTATGGTTACTCCTGACAAAGTTATGTTAGGCACAGCGAAATCGGCTTTTTTAGAGAAAATACATGCTTGTGTTTTGTTTGCATTGAATTCTACCAAGTTATTAGATCCCCACTCGAGAATTGTTGCTAAGTCCATATTTATATTATTAACATTTCTTCCTCGTTCATTTCTGGTTTCACGGGCTGATATAGGGGCCCTGGAAGAGAAAGCGGTATGGAGGGTACTATCATCGTCAAAGCTGTGTACTGGACATGAACTTGCTTTCAACAGGTCGTTGATGTGAAGTAGAAATAGTGTTGGTGCGAGAATAGATCCTTGCGGAACACCAGCATTTATGAGTAGAGTGTCAGATGAAACTCCATCGACCACTACATGGAGAGACCTGTCTGAGAGAAAACAAGCAAGCAGAGAACACAGCTGAGGGGGCAAGCCATAAGACGGAAGCTTGGCGAGGAGTCCCTGGTGCCAAACTCGATCGAACGCCTTGGAGATATCTAATGCCACAGCTAAAGTTTCTCCATACTTTTCAATAGATGGCTGCCATATATGTGAGACGTAAGCGAGCAGGTCACCAGTTGATCTCTGATGGCGGAAGCCATATTGCCTATCGTTGACAATTCCTGAGTCTTCCAGATATTTCATGAGCTCGATGTTGATGGCTTTTTCCATGACCTTTGAAATAATAGATAGCAGTGCGATAGGTCTGTAGTTGCTAGGTAGGGCCTTTTGCCATGAGCTCGATGTTGAGGCTTTTTCCATGACCTTTGAAATAATAGATAGCATCGGCTGTACTCTTGCAATTTTCCAATTGGACGGAAATACCCCAAATTGTAAGAGTGGTTGAACAACTTGCAAAGAACAGGTGTTAGTTCGGGGGCACATTTCTTGAGAACAATCGGCGGGATTCCGTCAGATCCACAGGCTTTGTTGGTGTTGAGACCCAGCAAAATCTTTCTGATAGTACGTTGGCGAAAGGTGATCTCGGGCATGTGACTGTCAATAGGTGTAATGTTCGGGGGTTGTTTTCCCGATGAATCCAGAGTGGAATTTCCAGCAAATAGGTGCACAAAGATATTGGCTTTTTCCTGGGCAGTCGTTGCTAGTGTTCCATCTTCTTTGGTTAGAGGAGGAAATGAGCTGGAAGTGAAGTTTCTTCCCACAGCTTTGGCGAAAGACCAAAATGAACGGGATCCGTTAGGACATTCAGCAAGTTTTGATCTTATTTTGGCATTGTGTCACAATCATCAAAGATTGAGTTAATATATATTATACTCATGTACACTCAGTATACATGGGTAGCATAGCACACACACACGCACATACACCCATACACATGCCTTCCATAATTCATCTTTTCACATGTACAGTGGTGAAATGAATTCATTTAAACGAGTTTTGAATGTGTTTGAAGACGGTGAATTTTTCACTTCATTTGAGAGGTTATTGAAATCATTCAAGCCCTTGAAGAATAATGTTTTCATTGAACTTGTATTTCGAGTTCGAGCTATATGGAAATTGTTCACGTTTCTCGTAGGATAAGTGTGGATCTCATTATTATACGTAATTAATGAACTAAGATAACTTGGAACTAACTTTTTTGTTATTTTATAAATGAGCACCATTGTCATGAAAACAGTCGTTTGTTTACGTTATGCCAGTGCAAAGTTCGTAACATCTGATCAATTGGAACATATTTATTGCATTGCAGAATGATTCTCATACCCCTATTTTGAAGTTTTTGTAAGGCCATTAAACAGTTCTTGTCCAAAAGGTACAGTAAGCTAGCACAATAGTCAAAGTGGCGTTGTATTATTGTCCTATAGATGGTTATTTTGGAAAACAGAGACATGTTATGGGATACTCTAGATAGAAAGAAAAAACTTTTTTGATATTTTTTTACAGATGTAATCGCAGTGACTTTTAAAACTCAATCTATCATCTATCATAAAACCTAGATATTTAAATTCCTTTACCCATTCCAGATTCTCACCTTCTATTTTAATGTGCAAATGTTGATAGTTTACATTTTTAAATTTGTATTTTGTACCCAGTATCATTGCCTTTGTTTTATTTGAATTTAATTACATCTTATTTGTTTTCAAAAATGCTTCGAATGAGTTTAAAACATGATTCAGTCTCGTTAACGTTTCACTCAAGTCATTGCCATAGCATGCAACCAAAGTATCGTTCGGAAAAAGGCTAAGAAAATCATAGCCCCTTACGGAATTGATATCATTCAGGTAGATAATGAATAGGAGAGGCCCCAAGACACTGCCCTGTGGCACCCTTATATCATTAGCCAGCTCACTAGAGAACGATTTCTCTATTTTACATTTCTGAGACCTATTGTTTAGATATTGCTCAAACCATTTCAATACCGTAATATTTTAGTTTTGTTAGTAGCATTTTTCTGTCGATGGTTTCAAAGGCTCTTTTGAAATCAAGAAAAACTGCAGTTGTATAGTTACCCTTATCTATTTCTTGCTTCCAGTTTGATATCGTTAATTGTAAGGTGGTTTCGCATGAATGCTGTTCTCTAAAACCTGACTGATTACCAATTATAAGTTGATTAGTTTCGAAGTACTTTGACAATTGTTGATGTACAATGATTTCTAAGATTTTTCCGTTGTTTGGCAACGTGTTTATTCCTCTGAAATCTGTGACTTCAGTTGCGTTGTTAATTTTAGGGACAGGAATTACAGTGCTAATTTTTTTATTCTCAGGAAAGATGAGATTGAGAAATGCATATCCTATTGTATAAAATGTTTCTTTCAAAAATTTTATATTGACTACTTCTTTGACACTGCTTTTGTTCGGAAGAGAAAAAATAATATTTTTTAATTCTCAAATTTTACAAACTTGCCTGTTATTAATGGCAAATCATGATTCCATTCAGATTCAGGTGTAATCTGATCGAAAATAATTTTTATACTTTCAGTAAAGAATTCATTGAACATATCAGCTGCTTCAAGTTCGTTTTGAGCTACGGTGTCTGTGCCAAAATTGATACATTTGTAGTTTAACTTATTTTTTTCACCTTTTATCAATTTTTTTAGTGTTTTCCACATTTCTTCTGCATTACTCCTATTTTCATCAATGTGATTCCCAAAATATTGTGATTTCTTGGTTTTTAGTAAGTTAACCACGGTATTTCTTTTTAGTTTGTATTGGTTCCATAAGTCATTTTTTTCAGGACCAGAACTTTTTTTGAATTGTTTATATGCTGTGTCTCTTTCTCTAGAAGCTGATCATACCAAGGGACCTGCCTATTTTTTATAACAATTTCCACTACTGGTGCAAAACGGTTTGTAATTGTTCTGCATTGTGTTTCAAAGTTTTTGTAGATTTCATTAACGTCAATAGAATTATTCAACCAATCGCATGATAATAGGTTCAAATTGATATTATGAAAGGCATTCGCATCGAGTTTTCTTGTGAGGAAGGAGCTTCCTATATAGTTATTATTTTTTATGGGTAAGTTAATTGTTATGATAGAATGGTCAGTAATTTTAGGACAGTCGTGCACATTGACAGATATAATCTGATTCGACAGTACGTAATCAATAAGTGTAGCACTAATGTTTGTAATCCTGGTACATTTATTGACAAATTGTTCAATACCATATGATTGAATAATATTTTTGATACGGCGTGTGTAATAATTATTCTCATCCAAAAAATTTATATGGATATCTCCTCTATCAGAATACATTTATTTCTAGTACAAAAATAATCATCGCACCATTCCTCAAAATCTTCTAAAAAAGCTTGATGACTTGCATTTGGTGAGTGGTAAACACCACCAATGAGCCATTTGGTACCACTCGGGGTTACATTTACAAATTGACACCAGTAATTCTTTTTTAGTACAAATTTTCGCCTTATCCTATATTCCATATTATGCCTGATGTAAATAATTACTCCACCTGTGTGGCGTGAGCTAGAATTGCATCTTACTAGTGAGTATCCCCCAATGTTAATTTCGCTATCTTCTATGTCTTCTGTACATCTTGCTTCACTCAGTATCACTAGGGTAGGGTTGTAACAAAACAATTTAGCCACTATTTCGTCTTTGTGTGATGGGAGACTTTCTGCATTCATATATATTATATCACTTTTAAATAGTAAATTAGGACTTTCTACATGTTTTTTTGATTGTAACGCAATTGTCTGTCTCCATCTACTATTTTAGAAACACTGTTTATATATTTTATTATTTTATTCTCACCATTGTTCTGATATTCTTGCAGCTGCTTTATCAGGTGCTGAAAATAGGTTTGTTGTGCCTTGGTCTGATAAGAAAAAATCTTCACACCAGGGACAGCTAGTTTCTGTTTTTGTTTCAATACTGTGAGTGCTTCATATTGGTTTGAAAAACACACTTTGATTGGTCGGTTTTTATTTGGATCGGTATTTTCCCAACCTAAAGACGTTTATATATTTTTTTTTATGTTCTGGTTCCCACGAAAAGGGATATCCTGTAATGTTCAGAGAACATCGTGGGAACCAAGGGAAAGAAGGTAGGAGTTGGTGTTCTTCTTAAATTTCTGGAGGTTGTATGCCTCGGGGAACACCTCCCTAGGCAATGAGTTCCAAAGCCTCGCTGTTCTTTGGATGAACGAGTCTTTGGAAAGTGATGTTCTGAACTTGACGGGTTAGTCTCGAAGAGACTGCCAAAGCAGGAACGATTGTTGATATTTCGGAAGAGCATCGCCCATGAAAATATCTATAAAATAGAGACAAATCGCCAACTTTTCTACGGTGTTCCAGACAAGGGAGCGAGTTTGTAAGCGAGGCATCACCGACGAGACGAATTGCCCTTTTTTGGACAGAATCCAATAGCCTCAGGATATGTTTAGGTGCCGCGCTCCAAATATGGGAACAGTATTCCAGGACAGGTCGGATCTGTGCCTTATAGATCATAAGCAGCTGAGTGGGGGTGAAATAGCTCTTGGCACGAAACAAAACCAAGTTTTTGGGATGCACTTTGGCAATGGACCTCACGTGATTTTCCCAGGAAAGGTTATTGCTGATAGTAATACCAAGCATCGATATGGATGACTTCAGTGGTATGGTTACTCCTGACAAAGTTATGTTAGGCACAGTGAGATCGGCTTTTTTAGAGAAAAGACATGCTTGTGTTTTGTTTGCATTGAATTCTACCAAGTTATTAGATCCCCACTCGAGAATTGTTGCTAAGTCCATATTTATATTATTAACATTTCTTCCTCGTTCATTTCTGGTTTCACGGGCTGATATAGGGGCCCTGGAAGAGAAAGCGGTATGGAGGGTACTATCATCGGCAAAGCTGTGTACTGGACATGAAGTTGCTTTCAACAGGTCGTTGATGTGAAGTAGAAATAGTGTTGGTGCGAGAATAGATCCTTGCGGAACACCAGCATTTATGAGTAGAGTGTCAGATGAAACTCCATCGACCACTACATGGAGAGACCTGTTTGAGAGAAAACTAGCAAGCAGAGAACACAGCTGATGTATCTACATCGATATCTTTAACAAGGTGTTTGATATTATTTTTATCCTCCGATACTCTCAAAGCCATTGTGTTTTGTGTTGGTTCTTTTATATTGAGCACAATTATGTTTGATGTTTTTTTTTGTCTCTCCCATAGTTCTGAATTGTTTCTTCATTGATGGTATTTTGATCTATAGTTGCCATTGTTGGTTGATTCGATTGGTTTCTGGTTTCCTCCTTTTGTGTTAGTATTTCAAGTTTTTCCTCATTTTTTTTGCAATTCAGGAACTCTCCAAAAGCCCGCTTCGCATTCATCACATAGGAAGATTAATTTTCTTCCACCTTTAAGTAGCAAACATTTAACCTCCGACGCTGTCAATCCCGCACATTTAATGCAAAAACATTGTTCACAGGGGAACACTGAGTTGTTATCATCGTTTTTACACTTGGTACATTCAGACATGTTTTTACTGGGTAGCGTGGAAGAATGCTACAAAAAAAAAGAGCCACAGATGTTCCTTTATCTACTTGCTATGTGGGTAAAAAGTCGATTTATCCTTGATTTCACTAAATTCCCACTCACTTAATTGGTTATTGTGTCACGCTGTTTCCTTATATTTCAATATAAACTGTATCTTATGATGGCGGATACTTTGCACAACATATCAATATACCTTTCATTATTTAATTCCAAAGGCTTACTCTGTAAAGCAGTAAAATTAGCGGAGCTATTTACACGTGTGTCACAGTGTGTTGCTTGAAAGTTAGTGAATAAGTGCGACAAACTTCAGAGGGTGATTCTGCATGAAAAAATAATGACAGTTTGCTATATAACTTTTGTCCGCAAATGCTTCGTTTTCCGAAATATGGGGTGTTTTTCTTAAAAACTGACTATTTCTTTATTGCTCTGAAACCGGTCGAGATATGCAAATGAAATTTGGTGAGTCTTAAGAGGTAGTTATTGCACATTTTATGTTCATCATTGGCGCGCATACGGGTAATGATCTCATTTTTTAAAGAAAAAAATTGTACGCCACTGAGATATTTCAAATTGAAAATTCATTTTGAATTACTCATTCGATTTGTGACAAAAAATATTCCCTGCCTTTTTTTCGTATGGGGCGGCGTTTTAAAGCAAAAAAATAAAATCTCTTAACGCGTATTTTTAATTTCTTTAATACATTATCAAGAACTATCTACTACAATAACGTTAAACCAGAACAGAAACAGAAAATAACACCAATAAATAAATAGGCGCAAAGCTACAACAAATGTTCGAAAAGACCTCCCTCAGACGTGATACAAGATTCAACTCTTCGCCTCATTGATTGTCGTATTCGCGCAAATATTCCTGGTGTATTTCTTATTGTCTCACAGCCGGCTATAATTCGATTCCTCAGGTCCTCAACATTTTCGACGGGAGTGGAATGAACTAATGACTTGAGAAAACCCCAAATGCAAAAATTTTTGAGATTTAAATCCGGAGATCGAGCAGGCCAATGTTCCGTACCTCTCCTACCTATCCAACGATTTGGACATACTGTATCTAAGTGATTACGTACAATAATGCGAAAAATGGACTGTGCACCATCATGCATGAACCAGAAGTGTTGTCTCAGCTGTAGAGGAATTTCTCCAGGAAGAACAGGTAACTCTTCCTGTAGGAAATTAAGGTAAGAGTCGCCTGTTAGTCATTGTGGGAGGAAATATGGACCGATTAAATGATCATCAAGTACCCCATACATTCACTGAAAACTGATGCTGAAAATGAGCCTCAAAGATTCCATGTGGATTGTCCTCAGCCCAGAGGTAATTGTTATAAAAATTTCGTATACACTGTCGTCCAAAATTAGCCTCGTCAGTAAACAAAACGCTATTTAAAAAATTAGGAATTTGAGCGATTTGATGAAGAATCCAATGGCAGAAAACTAGGAATTTCAAATTCAGTGAAGTTGCTTACATTCAGAATGTTGGCAATTTTTCGGGTACTTGTTCCAGGTGACTCTGCAATTAACTCGAGTTGCACAGTTCGTACTTCTCAAGGGCGCCTGCAGTCAGCCGTTTGTTTCTTAAATATACCATTTTCGCGCAAACGTTGGTGAAGACGAGCAAAAATATTGTGTGATGGAGTAACCTACGCCCTGGATACAACTCAGCATACAATCGTCGAGCTTGCCGACCATTTTCATTACATCGACCATAGACAAAATGCATGTCTGACAATTCCGCATTCGTATAATTTTCCATTATTTTCGATAAAAGAAAAATTAATTACCTATTATCATAAATGTTATACCAAACCAAAAGCTTAAAAATGAAGAAATGACAAATGCGCATTGAGATGTTTTAATTTTTTGCATAAAAACGGCGCCTCATACGAAAAAAAGTCAGGAGAGATTTTTTGTCACAAATTGAACAATAAATTCAAAAATTGAGATCATTACCCGTATGCGCGCCAATGATGAACAAAATTCTGAATTGCATGACAAAAATGCGCAATAACTACCTCTTGAAACTCACCAAATTTCATTTGCATATCTCGACCGGTTTCAGAGCAATAAATAAATAGTCAGTTTTTAAGAAAAACTTTAACACCCCGTATCTCGAAAAACGAAGCATTTGCTGACAAAAGTTAAATTTTTTCCAGCAGAATCACCCTTTGAAGAGTTTGTCACACTTATTCACTAACATCCTGTTCAAAATATACGCGGAAAACCGAAATGGCCCGTGTGCTTTTCTTTGCGCTGGCTTTTGGGAATATGGAAATGTGTTGAAAAAACTTTATTCTCCGTTTCGAATTGGCTTCGATGTGCTGTGCTTTGATTTTCAATACGACGTTTCGTTCTTCGGGGGCTACCTTCAACACATTTTTTTCGAATGCGGACCTTTGTTTTTTTGAACGAATTCAAGTAGGTCTTATCTTACAGAAATCAGCTATGTATCTCCCCTAATTTTTATTTTTAAAATTTCTGCCCAAAAATTTCGTTATCAAGGTCCGAACAATGAAAACCTTCCGTTCCAGAATACGGTCCTTTACATTTTTTTATGTCAAAGAGTCGAGAATCATTTTTATTGTGCCTATTCATGTGTATTTACTTCCCAAAATGAATTAAAACTAAACTGGACAATTTCAGAAAATACCAAATTCAAGCATGAGCGGACCACTAATGAAATTTCCAATGGAATATACCTGTGGGTTAGACACTCGGAAATGCTCCGTAAGTGACAAGTCGATCTATCATGAGTTCTCCCGCGGTACTAGTCCAACTGAATTCAGATAATTCCTAGATATAAGTGGACCGGAGGAATCTCCGAATGAATATAAAAAAGAAAAAAACTATAGTAAAGAAATTGTACAAAAAACAACTACTGTCACGGATATCGGAGTAAGAGGAGGCAAAATAAAAAAATTATATTTTGGGAGTAAGTTTCACACAGGTTCACACTGCAAACTCATTGACAATTTCCCTAGAGAACTTTTGACGGTGAATTACAAGGATGAAAAAAAAAATCTAGTCGTTTTAAATTTTTTTCAGGTTTTCAAGAATTTACAGGTCTTCAAAAGAAAAAGTAGGCCATATCTCGAGAACGAAACGAGTTAGAGCAATTTTTCCAGCGCCAATCGATTTAGAAGGACCGTTTTAGTTTGTGTTAAGATTTTCAAGAAATAAACTTGAATTTTTTTTATTTCTGAAAAAATTGCATAAGGGTTATTTATACCCCCAAATTTGAGGGAAAAAGAAAATCATCCGTTCGACTAGTTTTTGGTATCAGAATGTAGGAAATTACATCCCAATTTCAAAAATATATACATTGCCATGGTTTGCCTTGGTGGTTTGTGCCTACGGCTGAAAATATATCAAAAAATCAGGTCGAAAATTGTGTCGTTATGTGGAGGGAGTAACCAATAATTTTAACCGTACAGATTGAGGTGAAACGAAATATATTAATACCGTATGCGGTTGAGGATAATCCAAGAAAAGAGGAAAAATATGAGTTATTAAAAAAATTACTAATATAAATAGACTAAATTGAAAAAAGTGTAATGATTATGGTAGATATTAATGGAAGAGTAGGAAATTGAAATGAAGGAATGGTAAATATGTAAAAATATTAACAATGAAAGGATAATAGAATTGTACAAACAAAATAACCTTAAAATAGCTACCACAATTTTCAAACATCTTTGAGAGTTTTATAGATTTAAATCCAACCGAAAGAGAACCAATTTCTTTAAACATTTTTTAGAGAGATTTGAACCCTTCTTCAATTTTTTATTGAAGAGTTTGAAGTTTATAGAAAAATTGAAATTTGTTTTCCAGTGAATAAATATCCAATTTACTTCAGACATGATTCATTAGCTTGATTGATGGCTCTTTCAGAAATCTATTTTTCCGCTTGGCCGCGCTTTCGAAAAGTTAAATTTTTTGAAAATTATTCTTCCGTACAATTGTTATTATAACTTTATTTGAAAACAAATGACTTGATTTCCACCATGTTGAAAACGCAAACATATTCGAAATGTATAAAAAAGATCCCAGGAAAAGTGGAATTCAGATGAATAATGACGGACATGAATTCCAAATGCAATATCAGAAAAGTAAAAAAAAATCGTGTGCGGTCGAGAACGAAGTTCCTTACCCTTTTTTGTTCTCTTTCATTTGATTTCACTATTTCACTCTGTAATGTATATAAATAGAAAATAGTAAACACTCGAATCACATGTACATTAAACTTATGTAAACAGTAAATACTTGTATGAAGTTATACAATTTTATAATCTTACTTTTCTAAGTTTGTATTACACATACTTGCTGCACTTTCCATTTCTCGAATCTTTATTGCAAAATTGCAATAATGAGACAATATAACTCACGTATGATTTAAAACAAAAAAACAAATAACTAATATATTTTCTACTTTGCTCCGAAATCTTACATGCGCAATAGAAATATTCAATTCCACAACGCTCATATGCCACAAATACCCGAATAATTTCAAAGGCCAAACGGAGTTGCCGTAAAACTAGGGTTCTACCAAGCCAGAGGACCGAGGTTCAATCCTCAACACGACAATTTTTTTTTATTTGTTTATATTTTATGTTTGTCTGTGAGTACTAACATTTTAAACAAATTTCATTCGGTTACTCGATTGGCCAGGTTTTCTTCAACTCCGAATGTAATTCGTTATGGAGATTTAGATTGTTTATATTTGTATATTTTCGTCACGTAAGGAAAAAGCGTTATGCTGCCTCCATGGTTCCAAACGATCCAATAAATCAATTAATATCGAGGTAGCAGAATATGTTGCCATCAATCTCATGTATCCTCCATTTTGTGTTTTTTTTTCTCAATATTTTTCCCTTTGAAAGTTGACGTTTTCTATTCCATCACATTTATTTGTCATTATACCATGCAATACTATACCTATATATCATTTTTCCAAACTCCTCCGCCATAGTAAAAGTAATTTTTTTCCTGATAATACTATTCGTTCTATTATATCAAATTGACGTGCAACATATTCAATGTAAACCAACTTCGACATACAAAAAACTTAAGAAATTATGTTCAAAAAAGGATAATCAAATACTTATAACGTTCCATCTATTTTAGTAAACATAACTCAGTTTATAACTTTGAAGTAGATTTGTTTTAAACAATTTTTACTAATTTTATTGAACTAAAATGGATGAAACATTGTCATTTTCACAATTTTATTAAGATATAGAAAAAGGGAAACATTCTCAATTGAATAGAAAATCAAATAACTATCTGAATGAAAATGCAAATTTTCAATTTTAGAGTTTTTCTTTTGAGTTAGGGCCTTTTCAGAATATCTATCAGATGTAGTTCAATGTCCAGCGTGGCTTTAGCCGGGGAAGTAGTTGTTTTCTGTTAGACATTCACAAAAAATAACTTCATTTTAATCGTGGATTTTTCAATTCACAGAAAAATCTTTCTATCAATATTCAATTGAGAATGTTTCCCTTTTCAACATGAATACCCACCCACAAGAGGTTATCTTGACGATGGAAGATAGTGACTAAAGTTTATCTTTCAGTCGCAGATGATTCCACATCTGATTTTATGAACATCCTGTTTATATTTTCAACAAATCAATTTATTTAGATACTTTGTACACGCAACACTTGAAAATATGTAATGTAAAAAAACAACGTTCCACCTATTTTAGTGAACATAACTTAGGTTATAACTGTAAAATAGATTTATTTTAAACAATTCTTGTTAGTTTTATTGAACTAAAAGGTTAATTTTTTTTTAAATAATATATAAAAAACACGTTCACCTATTTTAGTAGACATAACTTAGTTTATAACTTTGAGATAGATTTGTGTTTTAAATAATTTTTAGTAATTTTATTAAATTAAAATGGGATTGTCATCTTCACAATTTTATGTAGTTTCTTTGTACCAGCAGTTAAAACACTTGAAGATATACAATGTAAAAAAACTATTTTCACTATTTTAGTGACCATAACTGTAAAATAGATTTATTTAAAACAATTCTTGTTAATTTCATTATAAATAAATCGGCAGAACATTGTTTTTTAAGCTTTGTGCCAATACCTTACCCCAGCAGTCATAACACTCAAAGATAAATAATGTAAAAAACAACGTTCCACCTAAACATAACTTAGTTTATAAGTGTAATAATAATCTAAACGTACCGTACGTTTTATATAGAAATATAAAAGAAACAACAATATCTTCCACGTATTACCACTCAACGATAATATCCGACTTTATTCGCATATACAGTGCGCGTCAAAATTATGGAACAAATTCGATATTTCGCAAGCCATGTACTTTTGACAAAAATCCTGGAAAAGGTCGATTTTTATTTCCAAATGCCGATTTTTTTATGTATATTCTAAAGAGGTTATGTCACTGGTTTTGACATGGTGACGTAATCGGTAATTTTTAAATAATAGATGTCTTGTGATACCTCATCTAAAGGTTTCAATAAGTTCTATATAACTAAATTAAATTTAGATTTTTTTTCAGCGTGAACAAAATTAATATTTATTTCAAGAAAATAACTTTATATCAACAAAATAGAACAGTTAAATAAGATCTTCGAAATCCATCCATCAGTTCTCTCGACAATAAGCAAATCTAGGACAATTTTGCTGGATCGAACTTCCGGAGTAATTCTGTTAATTTCGATCCCAATTCATTTTTCAAGTCAATTCGGGAAAGTAAATTTAACCGTCAAGAATGGCAAAATAATTTCAATTAGCGTAGGAAAGTGCAGTTCGGTACATGCAGCTAGAGCCTGCTAATTAAAGTTAAAAGCCTCAAATATATGTCAACTGTTTTCAACAGGCGTGCACAATTGAAATTTTCGGATGATGGGGGCGATACTTTTTCATATGATTTTTACGGCACGTGTTTCGCTAAACAATAGCTTCTTCAGGTTATTTTTGTGTTGTTTCGCTGTTTCGTTCAAATCCTAGTAGTCTAGTCGAAACGTGAGTTTCCTGCGAAAAATCGTTCCGAATCTACTAAAAATATGAGCGATGGCTCATTCGATTCGGAATGTCATTCTGAGATTTTTAGATTTTTTCTGCCGACGAAAATTTGCAATTTTTTTTAACAAAAAACAATTTTTTTTTAAACGGTCTTAGTTTTTTGGTAATAGCTCAAAAACTATTGATAATAGAGAAAATAAAAAAAAAACAGATTTTTTAAAAGGAGGGAATTTTCCACGGAAAAGTTTGTACTCTCATAACTCTATCTCAATTATTTATAATTTTATTTCAACGTTGAATATAGTGCTCTGCGTGGGCGTTACGGCAGGAATACAGCTCCTCTCGAGAGCAATGCAAGTAAAATATTTTTTCTACAACCCTTTACGAAAAAATGTCATTTTGTAATAGAATACCTTCAGCGAAAACGTGATTTCCGTCGCAAGTGAGAGAAATTCTCATAACGTTAACTTTCGTTTCTAGTGTTAAATTAAATTATATTTTCAATCATTTCCCGCCCTCGTATATAATGTTTTCATGACTTTAAATTATTAATAAACAAAGACAGGAATCATTTCTATAATTAGAATGCATTTTTTTACTTTTGTTAAATTAAAAAGCAAAATAGAATCGTAAAAATACCGTGTAAATTTAAAATTTAATTTAAAATTTAAAATTTATATCTAGTTGCCTGGTTTCATTAGTTTGACGTTCCTCGTTAATTGTTTAGACTTGTCAGTTTGCACTGAAAGCATTCTTAGTTTTTTAAGTTGTCATGATTTCTGATTCGGAAAGTGATTTAGATTTTCCAAATCACAACCTTAAATAGCAAATGAAGCTGTGGAAACCTCTTTGGATTTATTACCAATAAAATCTAAAAAGAGATATGAAAAAATATATGAAAAACTCATGGATTGGACAGTTGATAATCACGTAAATTGATTTTCGGAAACTGTGCTGCTTGCGTATTTTGGATGGTTGTCAAAAAAATTTAAGTCATCGACGCTATGGTCTATGTATTCGATGTTGAGAACACTTTATCGATATCATTAAATATCCCAAGTTACGTTCTTTTTAAAACGAAAATCGGATGGTTTTAAAAGTCAAAAGTCTAAAAATGTTTCTTCCGATGAGATACACACATTCTTAAAGAATGCACCCGACTCCAAATACTCAATGACTAAGGTAAGTTAATTATTTTATTATTGCGACAAAGTCTTAATGATATTAATATTAACGTTTGTAGGTAGCCTTGGTTTTTGGAATTTCGGGGGCTGGCATGCATTGAAAGATTTGACAGTAAATAATGTAAAAGATACCAGCAGTATACTCTTAGTTACAATACGTAATACAAAAACAAAAGTACCGCGTTCCTTCCACATTTCTGGGTTTTTCTACGAGATTTCTAAAATATATATGAAACTCCGTCCATTAGATATGGACAAAAATAAATTAAAGATTCTTTATCTATAACTACCAGAACGGAAAGTGTACTTGTGGGAATAAATACATTGAATAAATTTCCTATGCAAGTAGCTCAATATTTAAACTTGCTTGATCCCCAAAAATATACTGGGCATTGTTTGCGTAGAACTTCCGCAAAGCTATTAGTGGATGCAGGAGGTGATTTACTTCAATTAGAAAAGCACGGAGGCTGGAAATCTAGTAACGTTGCGGAGGGATATATTGATCAATCAGTTAGCAGCAAAAAGCAAATACAAACCAAAATTTTACAATCCTTACAAAATACAACGCTATCCGATTACGGAGCATCTTCATCTGGAGTGACATCAGTTAACAAAATAACAGATGTGGCATCGTCTACCTCAATACATAAAAATCTTGATTGTAATACTCCTATAATTTCGAATAATTGCTCGAATGTAACAATTAACCAATATTTAAATCATAAGTAATGTTTAAAGAAATTCTGTTATTTTCAATTTAAAATAAAATATTTGTTCATCCTTCTTTTTTAGCATATTATTATGATATAAACAGGGTTGTAGAAAAAGTATAGTGTTTCACTCGTCGAAAACATTTTTTGAAGCTAGTGGACATTTCTCTCGCTTCGAAAAATGTTACTTTCGTCACTCGTAAAGCAATATACTATTTTTATAGTATTAAATATTAATTTAAAAATACAAAATAATTATAGTATCATCTGAACACTTGAATGAATGTAATTTTATTGGAAAATATTTTTTTTGATTGAGTTTTGATAATGTGAGGCCATTGTTGATTATTGTCCAGGATCCCAGAGCTGGCAAACCGAATAATTGTTCACAGAATGACTCCATATTTTTTTTGCTTCCTGGAGTACATTTCACATATGTACTCAATAATATCACGCTATAATTTTTTTTAAAAGTTTATTATTTTGTAAGCTATTAATTTCTGAAGTTAAAAAAATATGAGAAATTGAGTGAATATTGTCAATACGACAAACTGTTTAAGGTTATTTTTGTTATTTTTAGTACTATTCAAAAAATATATAATGCCAATGGAAGTTTATTTATAATTAATTGTTAAGTAAATAAACGATTACAATATTAATTAAAAAAAATTGTATTAGTTAGGTAGAGAATGCCAATGAAAGTTTGTTTATAATTACTTGTTAAGTAAATAAACGATTACAATAATGATAAAAAAATTTGTATTAGTTTGGTAGAGCATAACCAATTATAAATTTAAAAGAAAAATTAATCTCAATAAATTATTTGAATATTAAAAAATAAATAATACTATTACAAACAGTTTGAATTTTTTTTTTAATCATATCTCTTAGCAACCTAATGCAGAAAAAAAATATTCAACTTAGCCATTTGTTTATAAATATTTTTTAATAACGTTGTGAAATGCCTTGTCAGACATAAAACTGATAATAATGTTTAATAAAAAAAATTGTTTTACAATATTTACTCAATTTCTCATTTTTTTTTTAACTTATTTTTGATATTTATAATCAACAAAATAATAAACTTTCAAACAATTTTATAGCGTGATATTATTGAGTACACATGTGAAATTATAATAAAAGACGCTACAAAGTAAAAAATAATTGGTTTGGATGTGTGACGTAGGTTATTCCGTGAGTTATAGATCCAACCACATACCAATTTTGAATAGAATAGCACCATAATCACAGAGATTGTCCGCCATCTTGGAGCCGCCGTATTGATTTCATGAATTTTTACAAAAGTCATAATCTTCAATCCCGAAAACCTCCACATACCAATTTTGAATAGAATCGGACCATAATCACAGAAATGGCCCCCCCACCATCAAAGTTTTAGAAAAAAAAAAACCGACTCCGAAAACCCCCACATACCAATTTTGAATAGAATCGGACCACAATTACAGAGATCGTCGGCCATCTTGGAGCCGCCATTGTTGTTTCATGAATTTTGACAATTTTGAATCGAATCGGCCCATAATTATAAAACTCGCCAGCCATCATCGAGCCGCCAGTCTGTTTTTTTCTCTAACAAAAATTCCATAATGCATTGTCCCGGAAACTATGAACACCTACCAAATTCCTCGTTAATCGGGCAACTAGCAGTGGGTCAAATTTAGCTTGCAAGGTTTGATCACAGACAGACAGACACCAGGACAGGTGAAACTAAATAAAAGCTTGTAAAAAGGACTAACCATGTGTTTTTTATTGGGAAAGACTGAACCTCTATCATGGTGAAACGGTGGCTTGATCGGGGGGAAATAAGAGGGGGGGGGCAATGTTACGAATACACTACCCCATTGCATGTGTCGTCATGCGACTGGTTGTTGTGAAGGCAAGAGAGGGCTGTGGATGATCGAGAAGTAACACTCGCGAATGCTCTAGGTGCTAACCGATATCGATAAAATCTAGAGTCCAGTGGAGTGCAGGGTAAATTCATTATTTTCTGAAGTTCTAAATAATAGTTTAGTATTTTAATAGTCATGAATCCAAGATTCGTAATAATATAAATAACACAACGTATATCGACTGTTCAACATTCACACACTTTGCAAAATAATTAACACAGCCTGCTGAGATATGAATATGATGTGAAAAATTGGATGGAAAGAAGAATTCCTTATATTTTTTTTCTGCTTCAAAGACTTCTTGAAGGATTTTAATCGAACGCTCGGGCTTCGAGAGTTGTGCGACGCCACTGTCAGAACGAGAATGTACACAGCAAACATAATAAGCCAAATGCTTTTAACAGCTCAATTTAAATTATTTACAGGTTTCCGTGAAATTACAGCCATGAATTACAAACGGGACGTTGTTTGAACTGTTTTGAAGAAACGCTCGTACTAATCGTATTTTCCTCGCCATTTCCGATACAATAATAATGTTTGTGCTGCAAAGACATTTCAAATGCAATCGTACCAACATGACAGGGTTGACTTCAGTTATTTCAGACCGAGACAATATTTCTAGCCCCCGTTACAGATATGTGTAGCTCCAAGAGAAGATAGTCAAAATTTCCTTCGAGACGAGCGGTATGATAATGGGAGTTGGAGCAATGATCGAACTTAGAGTGGCTTTTGAAAAAAAAATTAGGCAGAAAAATAAATATAGAAGCCAGCAATATTCAGTTGTATTGTTATAGATACTCGTCAGTGGATTAACCTAAAAATGTAACAATTTTCGATAATAATCAATTTGTGTCACCACCTAATTTACGATATTTCTGACGAGTTTTATTTGTAATCATAGCGGCAGCGGACACTATACAGCATATTGCAAACAACCTTATTCTAATTTTTGGCACCTCTTCGATGACTTCCGTGTATTTTCTAAGATTGATTCACTCATCTCCCAAGGAGCATGTGTCCTTTTCTATGAGAAAGTTGATGATCTGAATTCTGATGGTGTTGTGGGTTTTTCAGGGTTTTCCTCCAACTGAAACAGCAAATGCGCCATCACTCCGAAACCCGGACTTCAATCAAGATTTTCATCTTCAAATTATTTTATTTTTAACATTTTGTTTTTATATTTTTGAACTAATTTTTATATCTGTTTTATTCCTGACATTAAACTGCTGAT
Source organism: Gonioctena quinquepunctata (assembly GCA_018342105.1). Classification (NCBI taxonomy): domain Eukaryota; kingdom Metazoa; phylum Arthropoda; class Insecta; order Coleoptera; family Chrysomelidae; genus Gonioctena; species Gonioctena quinquepunctata. The sequence continues at coordinate 415,899 of JAFIRS010000920.1, read as the reverse complement.
ATATATATATATATATATATATATATATATATAAGCTATTTTCTGAAAAATAATACACGACAATAAATACTGGGAAAATTTTCACAAACTGGTTTATTAAACCAAATGCATCAAATCGTTACACAAACTATTTGTCAAACGTACCCCTTAGTTACAGAAAAAATGTTATTCACAATTTTACTGGCAGCCATAAAGCTTGCTCACCCAAAATTTAGGAAAAATAATATAGAAATAATCAAGAATATATTGAAAGAAAATAATTACCCCAGCCACTTTCCAGAAAAAACAATAAAAAACGAATACATGCGATCTACAATAAAAATGATAATGAAAGTAAAGAAAACAACAACATACGTACCTTTACCATTCATAGACAAATTATCGAATGAAATTAATAAAACAATGGAAAAACACATCATAACTATTTCACACCGACTGAAAATACGAACAAAACCATTTATTCAAAATTAAAACCAGAGATACCAAAAAACAAACAAACTCAAACAGTATATAGAATACCGTGTAAAGACTGTCGAAGTACCTATATAGGTCAAACAAAACAACATTTGCAGAAACGAGTACAAGCCCACAAATACTCAAAAACCGACATTACAGACTTATCCAAACACGAAAAAAAAAATCAACATAAGTTTGACAATCCAAGGGAAAGAACATTCCTTGAAATGATACATATTGAAAAAGACCCCTAGCATTAACAATAGAAATGATATCAAAAACTTAAGACAGATTTATAACAACCTTTTTTAACTTTGTTTATAGTAATAATAATAAAAACTTATCTTTACATGCTGCCAAAAAAATACAGTCCGGCTCATATACTAGAACCCAATATAAACAATCCGGTGTACTTATGAAGAGGGTAAAAATGCATGAAAGATCAACAAACCATTCTCGATAACTTCGAAGCAGTCACACACCTACAATAACGTTCGTACGATACGAACGCAGAATTCAAATAAAATAATTTTTAAGTGAATACTCATAAATGTTACAGATATTTTTTTATTGAGTTAAATAACTTGTTATATTTCGAACCATATGTTTTTAAAGAATTATTTTAGTGCATACATTTCAATATTGTGTTAAGTTAAATATGTCTCAAACTCCATATTTTTTATTTTAGTGTTCTGACGATGACAAATACCATGTCGAAACGTAGTTGAGAGAAATTATATAATTGAATGAATCATACCTTTATTCCGAGAAATTTAAAAAATATATATATGGTCAAGAAACTAAAGAAAAAAAAAATAAATATATATATAATTATATATATATATATATATATATATATATATATATATATATATAATACAGTGCTTCTCACCAATTCTCCGCGAAATTTCTCTTATTTTTGGAACGATCATACATAAACAAGTGAAATTTGGAAACTGAATATTAAAGGTTGTAAACTTCCCTACTAGTGATGATAGATGACGAATTCGTCAAAGATGACGTCACAAGGCCATTGTGACCCATAATTTTAAATGGAACCCTACGGCAAGCGACACCTCTTTTGAAAGGTATCAAAAAAAACCTATTCAATGATACTAATTTTGTTTGTGTTTATGGCAGTTTTAATGGCTCATTAGTGAACATTAAAATTTAAATTCCATTCAGTATGATATTAATTACAGATTTAAGAATCAGTATCTACTTAAAGACATTGTTCGAAGTAACCTCCATTTACTTCCTGACAGTGAAATATCCTATTTTCAAACTCTTCTCGTACTTTTGCAAATGTGTCTGCTGAAACAGCCTCACATTCTGCAACAATACGTTGTTTTAAAACGTCAATATTGTCAGGTTAAGTGGCGTAAACCTTCGATTCAAGGTACCCCTACAGAAAAAAATCCAAAGGTGTGAGGTCCGGTGATCGAGCTGGCCATTCCGTTGAACCTCGTCGTCGTCGTCGTTCTATTGCGTTTTGCAACAGCTCCAGATGAACCTCACCAGTTAAATAAGTATTTAAAAAAAGAGGTCCAACGATGTGGTTTCCCAGGATACCTTCCCAAACATTCACCTTCTGGGGAAATTGGGTATGTGTTTCACGAAACAGGTGAGGATTTACGTCACTCCAATACCTCACATTCTGTGTACTTACATTTCCATTTAGATAGAAAGTACTTTCGTCACTAAAACAAATTGTTTTGACATAGTCTGGCTGTTGGTTAATTTTAGTTTCCACATTTTCACAAAATTCTAGTCTTCGGTCTGGGTCGTCGTCTGAGAGTTGATGAACCATTTGTAATTTGTATGGATGAAATTTGTTTTTTTTCAACATCCTGTGTACTGTACTTCGACTGACTCCACAGGTAGATGCAACGTGAGATGTTGAAGAAGTAGGATTAACTTCAATCTTACGAAGAAGCTTCCTTAAATAAGTCTCCGAAACGGGGCGATCGGGAAACCTCTCATTAAAAATGCGTTCTGCTGCATGAATATTTTGTCCAGTTTCACCAAGAATTAGGATCGCTGCTACTTTATCACCTAAAGCACGTACGTACCATTTCGCTTCTTGAAGCACTTAAACGTTCGGCTCACAACAGTTTAACAAATTATTAAAATGTACAAAAATATTAAAAGTACCAAAAGCTGCTAAAACAGTTAAACGTTCGATCAACAATACACAAATTATTAAATGTACAAAAACTTGGACAATTATAAAAACGTCGAATTAGGGAGACTAACAAAAACGTCAGCTTATTTGACAACTATCCAGAGGCGGAGCTTGAATTTGGAATTTCAGTATTAACTGATTTAATTCATCACAGCTTTGCGTTTTTTAAAAGCGAGTTGCCAAAACTGCCATAAACACAAACAGAATTAGTACCATTGAATAGGTTTTTTCGGTACCTTTTAAAAGAGGTGTCGCTTGCCGTAGGGTTCCATTTTAAATTATTGGTCACAATGGCCTTGTGACGTCATCTTTGACGATTTTGTCATCTATCATCACTAGTAGGGAAGTTTACAACCTTTAATATTCAGTTTCCAAATTTCACTTGTTTATGAATAATCGTTCCAAACTTTTGAGAAGCACTCTATATATATATATATATATATTATATATATATGGCAGAAATTTAATGGACATAGAGCCTCAAAGAAGAGTGCTAACCTTAGACACGTGTTTCGGGCTTTCGGCCCTCATCAGTAAGGTGAAAAAGTGCAAGAATGAACAACACTTGGTAGTAAACGACAAATCAACGGAGTCAACAAACAGAAGCCAGTCGCACATTTGTCGTTTCGGTGAGCAGACCCTGCATTCCAGGGCAACAACCAACGTCACCACGGAGGCAGCTATAGATACCTCCGTGACATCCGAGTCCAGGACTACAAAGATGAAAGAGAGGAATATCGAGGGGACTGTTAAAAACAAAATGGCAGAAATTTAATAGATATAGCCCTCAAAGAAGTGTTAACCGTAGACACGTGTTTCGGGTTTTCGTCCCCCATCAGTACGGTGAAGAAGTGCAAGGATGAACTTTTTTAATTCTCAGTCTGGTGTAAGATTTAAAATGTATTCAATGTTCAAATGTAGCAGCCACAAATTGAACTTGGAGTTGTTTATTTTATTTTGAATAGGTTATACATTTGTTTAACATAGATCATTTGTACCATTCGGAGATAGGTGGAGGGCAAACTAAGCGCATTTGGCTTGTTTTTTGCTCCCCATCTTCCGCCTCATGGTGACACTTTTATAAATCGAACATGGTAGGACAGATATAATAGTGACTAGGTATATAGTATGAGATAATAAGCCAAAAAGAGAAAGTTGGTAGAGCGAGAACATGGTAGTGATACATTTATAGTATACTATGAGGACATGATGAAACAGTGAAAAAGGTTGGTGCAACGTAAAACCGTGGTTTTATATTTACAATATATTCAGTTCGGTTAAAAAGGATTCTTATTGGGTAACGGATTCTATATTATAAAGGTGTGTTTTTCAGGAGGGTCATTATAAGTTGGTTGTTATTAATAATGAAATTCTTGATGTTTGTTTTATATATTTTGAAATTGGAAGTTTTTCTTATGCCGCCTGGTAGTATATTATATAGTTTTGGACCAAAATAAAATATTATTCTCTGCGTATGGTACGGACAAGTTTTGTGCATATCTGGTATTCTTAAATCGTTTTTATGTTTCGCGTTTTTCAATATGTATTTTAAAACAATGTTTTTTTTTTGCAAAATTGGGACGCACTTCCTGAATATGATTTTGTTTTAACCCCCCTCCCAGAAAAGTTGGCTAGATCCGCCTTTGGCCCTGAAGACGACTTCATAAAAGTCGAAACGTCGGCAAAATGTCAATAGGGTCCTCAACAAAATGTCAATAGGGACCTCAACAAAATTTACAATTTAATGATGCACTCTCCCCGCTTGTTATTCAAACAGCCATTTTCCTTCAACATGCATTTATTCCGTAGTCGAGTAAGCCATCGAGTGAATTCGGCCACGACCGAGAATCGCAGTAATTGAATACAAGCGCATTAGAGAAAAAAGGGTATCCAAGGAATGAAAACGATAATGGTAAAAGCTTATATGGATTACGGAGGGGGCAAAGCATACACACAACAACTGAGAGTGCCTTGGCTGGTTTCGGCATAAAAGGCTTTCTATTCCGAATCGCTGAAGATCTCGGTTTGCTCTTACATAAATGGATCCACTTATTGCATTAGTTCAATCAGTGTCGCCTTCATTGCCTCATAAACTTCCACTACTTCAAAACCCCGTATTTTTCGATGTATTGGACGCCTCACATGAGTATCACAGAATCGGTCCGACCATTATTTCATAATTCAGCAACTTATATCTCTCTACTATATTTTTTTTCATGTGATTGAAACGAAATTATAACAATTTTTCACAACTTTGTACCACGGTGCAAGGGCACGATATATTGGGCAGTTTGAATAAAATTGTAGTATTGCAGAACATGCCAATAAACTATTGACTTGTCTTTATTTTAATTTTTTGAAGAAAAAAACTAAATTCTAAAGAAAAACTATTTTGCTGATAACTCTCAATATTTTTCGTACCGAAAAATATATGGAAAGAATGGACGAACTTTAAATAAATTCGTGCGCCCGATTTGATAACATAATGGAATTTCCCATACTTACTTATATTATCTCAACTCCTCGTGTAAAATCTAGTCACACTCTCTTTGTCCAAAATGTTTCTACATGTAATATGTACATATTATAAGGGCAGCTGTTGTCACCAGGGTGTAACTAGAAAAATGGATTTTTCTACACACAACACCAATTTTGAGTGTTTTTATACTATAATGTAAGGCACTGATATTTTGGTTTACCACTAGTCCGTCGGACTTGGTTCATGCCTTTGGCTTAGTATGCGAGGTCTCTCTTTTGAATAACTTAAAAAATTAGTACTTTGTGTCTTTAGTCTCGAGGGACTTCTATTCAAGTGATAATATAACTTGATAATTGACTTTTGCCTCTTAATTAAAATAATCTGATTGAATTCAATTTCCCTTTCCTCAACTTCGGTTGAGAAAATAATACACAAAAATTGACTTCAAAACATCTATTGACAAAAACAAAGGTAAAACTATAGTACAGCTCGACGCTTGTCGAATAAAAAAAATTGTCAATCATTATATGAAATGTGAACAAAAAAAAAATCAATCTCCTTTTGAGAATAAAAGAACAACGACGAATATTTTGAAAATATTACATATCTGTTCTGAAATAAAAGGGAGCTCGTATTTCCGATATATATGTGTGTGTGACCCATTTAAAATGGAACCACTCCTGTAAAATACGCATTTTTCAGTCATTTTTTTGAAAATTAAGCATCAGAAACTGTATCTTGACACAAATTTTCATAACTTTAATTTCATTTCCAAGGCACTCTATGGTTTTTTTTCTTCGTTAAAAACGGCAAAAGTTTATTAGGCAATTTTTGTTTTAAAATTTGACTACACCACTAGATTCGTAGTCGTTATAAATGAAAACCATGGAAATTTCATAAAAAAATATTGGTTAACAACGAAGTTACAACAACTTCAATTTTGGAAACAAAGTATTTGATATTAATTTTCATTTAGATTATAGACATATTTAAAATCTGGCAACACTGCCGATACAAAGTAGAACACCAGTGAATTTGTACAGCGAAAATCCGAAGTCAATAGCTCATTCCGTTCTACAGTTATAACTCCTGAAAGTATTGTAATGTGAGCGATTTCTGGTGGAAGCGATTTTGTAATAAAAATCTAACTACGTCACTGGATTTGTGAATTATATTCCCTTATAATCATTTATTTATGTTTAGGTTATAAGTGTATTCGAAAATAACAGAAAATTAAAAATTCATTTTCAAGTTATGCAGTTTTCAATAGCCGATAAAAAAGAAATGAACCGAATCAAGTTTTAAAGTATCAAAATTATTTATTCAATAATAAAACAGAAAGCAGGACAAAAAATTTTCCTTTTTTATTCTGCAAAACTCAACTGAAACAAGCTTTCAGAGAAGGTATCAATAATTTGAGGAAAGCTGAACTAATACATTGGGCATAGGTATTGTACTAAATCAATAGTAGGCTGTGATTTAGTACACCACAAATCGCTCACATTACCATACTTTCAGTAGTTATAACTGTTGAACGGAATGAGCTATTGACTTCCGATTTTCGCTGTACAAATTCACTTGTACTCTACTTTGTATCGGCAGTGTTGCCAGATTTCAAATATGTCTGCAATCTAAATAAAAATTATAATCAAATACTTTGTTTCCAAAATTATAGTTGTTGTAACTGCGTTGTTAACCAATATTTTCGAATGAAATTTCGATGGTTTTCATTTATAACGACTACGAATCCAGTGGTATAGTCAAATTTGGAAATAAAATTGCCCTATAAACTTTTGCCGTTTTTGACAAAGAAAAAAAACCATAGAGTGCCTTGGAAATGAAACTAAAGTTATGAAAATTTGTGTCAAGATACAGTTTTTGATGCTTAATATTAGAAAAAAATATTTTTGAGATTGACTGAAAAATGCGTATTCTACAGGGGTGGTTCCATTTTAAATGGGTCACACTATATATATATATATATATATATATATATATATATATATATATATATATATATATATATATATATATTCTGTTAAATACGAATATTTCAATGAAATGTCAAATTGGCGTTTCTCCATTCTTAAGCTTTTAGTTAGGTATAACATCAATGAAAATGAGTAAATATTTTTTTTTGTCGATAGTAATGGAAAGTCATACAAATGCGGCATTGTCAGACATGCATTTTGTCTATGGTAGAAATAATGGAAATGGTCGGCAAACTCGACGATTGTATGCTGAGTTGTATCCAGAACGTAGGGTACTCCATCACACAATATTTTCTCTCCTTCACCAACGTTTGCGCGAAAATGGTACATTTAAAGAACAAACGGCTGACTGCGGGCGCCCTCGAGAAGTACGAACTGTGCAACTAGAAGAAGCAGTTCTCGAGTTAATTGCGGAGTCACCTGAAACAAGTACTCGAAAAATTGCCAACATACTGAATGTAAGCAACTTCACTGTATTTAAAATTTTTACAGAACAGCAATTATATCCGTTTCATATTCAACGTGTGCAAGCTCTACTACCTAGAGGCTTTTTTCCGCGCCTAGTTTTTTGCCATTGGATTCTTCATCAAATCGCTCAAATTCCAATTTTTTTTATTGGCGTTTTGTTTACTGACGAGGCTTATTTTAGACGACAGTGTATTCGAAATTTCCATAACAATCACCTCTGGGCTGAGAAAAATCTACATGGAATCTTTGAAGTTCATTTTCAGCATCAGTTTTCGGTTAATGTATGGCTTGGGGTACTTGATGATTTAATCGGTCCATATTTCCTCCCACAACGACTAACAGGCTACTCTTACCTTAATTTCCTACAGAAAGGGTTACCTGTTCTTCTTGAAGAAATTCCTCTACAGCTGAGACAACACTTCTGGTTCATGCATGATGGTGCACCAGTCCATTTTAGCATTATTGTACGTAATCACTTAGATACAGTATATCCACATCGTTGGATAGGTAGGGGAGGTACGGAACATTGGCCTGCTCGATCTCCGGATTTTTGCATTAGGGGTTTTCTCCCGTCGACAATGTTGAGGACCTGAGGAATCGAATTATAGCCGGCTGTGAGACAATAAGAAATATACCAGGAATATTTGCGCGAATACGACAATCAATGAGGCGAAGAGTTGAATTTTGTATCACGTCTAAGGGAGGTTTGCGCCTATTTGTTGTAGCTTTGCGCCTATTTATTTATCAGTGTTATTTTCTATTATTGTTCTGGTTTAACGTTATTGTATCAAAGAAATGAAAGAATACGCGTTAAGTTGTTTTATTTTTTTGCATAAAAACGGCGCCCCATACGAAAAAAAGGCCTGAGAGATTTTTTGTCACATATTGAACGAGGAATTCAAAAATAATTTGACATATCTCAGTGACGTACCAATTTTTTCTTTAAAAAAATTGAGATCATTACCCGTATGCGCGCCAATGATGAACATAAAATTATTAATTGCATGTCAAAAAATGCGCAATAACTACCGCTCAAAACTCACCAAATTTCATTTGCATACCTTGACCGGTTTCAGAGCAATAAATAAATAGTCAGTTTTTAAGAAAAACGGAAACGGAAAACGAAACATTTGCGGACAAAAGTTATATAGCAAACTGTCATAATTTTTTTATACAGAATCACCCCCTGAAGTTTGTCGCACTTATTCACTAACACCCTGTATTTTAATGTATTTAATACATATTAATAGTGATGTTCAGAGGATAGCCGTGGTCATATGCCACCTACCCTAATAAAACAATACATTCGGAACAGTTGCAAGCGATCATAAGCTTCAGGGCAAAGTGGCATATGACCACGGCTATCCTCTGAACATCACTATGAATATGTATTAAATCATTAATATACAGGGTGTTTCCTAACTACGGTACGAAACTTCAAGGGGTGTTTTGTTAGGTCATTTGACAAAAAAAAAATCCCATGAACATATGTCCGGAATTGCTTCGTTTCTGAGATACAGGGCGTTGAAGTATAAAAAAAGGTATTTATAAAATATCCTGAATATCCTGAAACCGATGTGGTTGAAATGTGGTACAGCTATTTGAAGTAATAAGGCAATTATTTGGCCCTAAGTAGGTCCAGTGGCGCCTCAGTGGGCACCACAGCCAACAATACTGAGAAAAAAATTATTTTCTCGTTTTCAGTGCATTTGAATATAAGCGTGGGTTCTAAAAAGTTTTTTATAAGCGTGGTAAAAATACAACTTTTTGGCCCCCTGTGTTTTTTTTCATATTTAGCTTAGTTTTCGAGAACAAAAAAAATGAGGGCACTCTACAATCATGATTACCTGCTATGGAGACCAGCTGACAGTGATAGTATTGTCAGATCAGTAAAAGTCAGAGTTGTCAATTAGCAGTGATTCCATCATGAATACTTTTACTTACGCTGAAATGGCTGACATGCACTTTATTTATGGATTAGCAAATGGAAATGCGGAAGAAGCACGGAGAATCCACCAGAATAGATATCTTAACAGAGTAATTCCATGTGCTAAAACATTTAGAACGCTACATGCAAGATTATGTGAAACTGTAAGTTCTAATAAAAATGTAAGTGGTGGAAGACCAGAAACTGTAACAACGCCTGAACTAGAAGAAGCTATACTTGATGCGATAGATGAAGATCCTTCAAATAGTACCAGGAAGATTGCACTGCAGCTTGAAGTAAGCCCAAAAACTGTTTGGAAAGTTCTAAAAAGAAACCTCCCATACCCATATCACATACAGCGGGTCCAAGCTCTACTGCCTAGGGATTTTCACCCAAGATTAATGTTTTGCAGGTGGTTGATTCATACGATGGCACACAATAATAATTTTTCACCAAATATTTTATTTACGGACGAGGCAAATTTTTCACGAGATTCTATTATGAACTTTCACAATAACCATTTCTGGGCCGACGAAAATCCCCACATTATTAGAGGAAGTCATTTTCAGCAACGATTTTCGCTGAACGTTTGGGTAGGAATTATTGGTGACTACCTAATTGGACCCTTTTTTTACCAGCAAGATTATCAGGTCCATCCTACACGGCTTTTTTGCGAAATCATTTACCCATTTTGTTGGAAGAAGTACCCGTACTTGTAAGAGGCAACATGTGGTTCATGCAAGACGGAGCTCCAGCTCATTTTAGTGTTCTTGCTCGTCAGCATCTCGACATCTCACCTACCCTAATCGCTGGATTGGACGTGCAGGACCTCAACATTGGCCCGCTCACAGTCCTGATATGAATCCTCTAGATTTCTATTCATGGGGTCATCTGAAGGCTCTCGTTTATAAAACCCCTATACTGGATTTGAATGACTTGAGGAATCGAATAAGTGACAATTGCAATGTCATAAGGAATACTCCAGGTATTTTTGAACGTGTCAGACAATCAATGACACATCGATTGCAGTCGTGTATTTTATCAGACGGTGGACATTTTGCTCATTTACTTTAAGGTCGAAATTTTTTATCTTTTACTTCAGGTTTGTATTTTATGTTGTCCATGGATAATTTGTAGAATAAGTTAAAGTATTTTTTTCTCGAAAACGAAGCTTGATATGAATAAAACACAAGGGACCAAAGAGTTGTATTTTCAGTTGTTTGATCTGAAAAAATAGAATACTACCAAAAAAAAGTACTCTTTTTTTCTCAGTATTGTTGGCTGTGGTGCCCACTGAGACGCCCCTGGACCTACTTGGGGCCAAATAATTGCCTTATTACTTCAAATAGCTATACTACATTCCAACCACATCGGTTTCAGGATATTCAGGATATTTTATAAATACTTTTTTTTTAATACTTCAACGCCCTGTATCTCAGAATCGAAGCAACTCCGGACATATGTTCATAGGAACTTTTTTTTGTCAAATGATCTAACGAATCACCCCCTGAAATTTCGTACCGTAGTTAGGAAATACTGTATATTACGTATTTTAATGGACGATAAATATTGAATAGTTTGTACATAACAATTTCAGATGAGAATATTTTCTTGTTTCATAATTTTTAGAGCGTGATTTTCCAGTAGTCTGGTTTCAGTTTCTGAACTTATTTTCATTCAACGTGGATTCAACTGAAAAGAACTGAAATTGCTAAAAATTTAAACCAAACCTGTGTGTTGTGTGTCAGATTTCTCGTATTTTTTTCATGTAGCTTTAAATGCCTCATTTGTTGTTTTCAGTTATGTGAAAACCGTTTATGAAAAAACAATTAATACTGGAATATTTACATTCTATAATCACCATAGTGTTTGTCAAAGCTCATGTGTGACAGTAAGTTATGATAAGACACAAATAGTTTTATTCTAACCATTCATTATCGAAGAAATGTTCGCAAACGAGATGAAGTGTATAATTTTCATAACACACTTGTTTGGGCGGTACAACGAGCACATAGGTAGAATACGCTTGTGAGATAAGTCCATGCCAGTTTCTTTGTTGATTTCCGTTATTTTTTATGAAATGATCTATTTGACGTGTTCTATACATCCAATTAAAAAATATGGCACATCTTCGAGAACACCCTGTACAATAAGATCTCAATATTTTTTATCCATACTCAAGTTTCGAATTGGAAAACTTTTTCGTAGAATTCGTTTAAGGGTATGACAATCCATTAGGAAGCGTAGAACGCATTGGAAATTATAGTTTAGTCAAAAATCATCACATGCTTTTCAAATAACGATGAAATCTATGATATCATACCGGATTTCGAATTGTCGATCGTAGGTATTGAACTAAAAGGAAAGCGTGCCAGAAATGTTTGATTAAACAACTCACCAATAAATAGAAGGTGGTATTAAACATGGCATGGGAAAATAAACGCCCGAGAAACTAAACGAATGCGAATTATCAACACCACTTGTTTCAAAATAAATACTGCTGGTATGCATGGGAGCATATTCAAATTCGGGGAGAATGTTGATGGATAGAGAATGGAAGATTTTCATGACTGTACCTCAATAGTTTCTGAGAATAATATTTTCGAGAGAGTATAAAAACAGTTTGAATTATTTTGATATATTGGTGAGAAAGAATTACGTACTCTCAAAACAACGATAAAATATCACAGATTTGTAAACATTTCACGCTAATTTTCAATTCAATTCCAGGCAACACATGATGGGACAATGAGGTTTCCATGTTGAACACTGCTCTAAATGTATACCCAAGAATTTGACGGAGTTGATATTTGTCTTGATATCATGGAAGACAAGCTGTTCACATCCTTTCTGTCTGTTATGAAACCTAGTGTCTATCAGTGAAGGAATATTCAAAGACCTTAGAACCACTGGGTACCGTGATAGGTCAGTTATTCTCTGGCCTACGGAAGTCTTTTTTTATGACTTCGATTGCTGATAAAGAATTTATATGGACCATGATTGTGGCCGAGCTGGAAGCTTTGCGGGCATCCAAAGATGCTCTCAATAACTTTCTTGATAATCATAGACATCCAGTCTATGAAAACATTTCCGCAACGTTATTGAAAAAGTTTCAAATATTTGGGATGTGATGTGGGCATAAAACTTGATTTTCTGGAATCACATCTTGATTTTATCTCAAATCATGGTGATTTTATATACTTCAATGAGGCCATTATACAAAACAGTTGAAAAAGTCCCACATACTATATCATCTATCTATACAAATCTTCCACAAATGTGTTAAACGCGTTCTCTATCTCATTTAGTGCTTGCGTTATATGAAGACTTCTCAGAAGGGATTAATATTCTTGGAGTGAGAGAAATATTATTGACTGACGAGGTACTCATTTGAAAAAAAAAACGTTTGAAGAGTCAAACAATTCAATAAGTTTGAAGGAGAAGTATTACTCAATCTAAAATGGGTTTTATTATTAGAGGGCTATTTAGTTTCAGAATATGTATATATTTGATTTGAGATAACTTTTTTTCTGTGTGTACAGTTTCAGAAATACTGCTATTTGCAGATTATAAGAACGATGATAATGATTTACAGAAATTTGGATAGATCTGATTAGCAATGAAATTTTTTTGACAGTTCTAATAACCATTCAAATTTTGTCATTTTGTGTCATGTGAAATAATTTCACCCAATCATGTCAACATTACACTGATAATTGCATTCAATGCAATTTTCAATCACTATGACAACACTATGGAGTTTGACATCTTCATTCCAAATAAATTTCAAAATGTCACGTTTTGGCAATGCGAATGTTCAAAGATAAATGCGCTAATCAAAGAAAAAATTCCCAGAAATACAACCTACAGTCACAAATATGTTTGGGGAATATTTATGGAATTTTGCTGCGAACGAGAATATGAATTAGATGAACATAGAAGCTCAGAAGAATTGGTGTTGATACTAAAAGATTGGGCGGTCAATATGAGAAAGAAAGACGGGACCGAATTTGAAGAAGCAACGGTGAAGACAATGTGGAACGTTTCGTGCAAACTTTTGCAAGAAAAGTACTATAATGACTATAATATTATGATTGACTCGTTTAACAATACAGTATTTAAACCAGCCCGCGATGCAATCAGAAAGAAACTACAAGCAGATCCATGTAAACGTAAGTCCAGTTCAGTTTCGTTAAATTTGTCTGAAGTTAATAAAATAATATTGCTATGGGATGAAAATACTCCTGAAGGTCTTATGCATAAATGTTACCATATTGCTGCTGTAGAATTAACGTGGCGAGGAGGAGAGAAAGTTGTTGTCTGGTGGATTTTTTTCAAATCGAGAAAAATAACGATGACTCTCCAACCAATCGCATTGAATACAATCCGGTGTTCAGTAAAACGTGCCAAGGTGGTTCTCAAAGCTGTACAAGTAGTAAATGGTTGGTTTCCAATAGTGAAAGACAAAGCTGTCCTGTATGTTTTTTTCATAAACTGATATCAAAAGAGGCGACAATATTACCTCAGCACGACTGTTCTTAAAACCAAATCGACACTGGAAAAATGAAACTGCCAAATGGTTCGATAATGTACCTGTTGGAATAAATACAATAAGTGGATGTACTTAATCTGCTGCTGAGGCAATTGGCTTGAATGCAAAGGACAAAAAGATAACAAATCACTCGAAAAGATCAACTGCTGTTAGCGAATTGGCAAAAAGTGGTGTAGAAAAACAACAATTGCTGAAAATTACTGGTCATAGCAATAAAAATTCTATAAAACCATACTTAAATCTCGATCAAAAACACCACAACAAGATCATAAATATTATGCGTGGTAATAGATCTTCTATAGTAGAGAACAGCAACGAATCTTATGTCAAGTTAAATTTTAATAATTGTACTTTTACTAACTGTACTTTTAATAAATAAATAAATGTTTCATTGTGTTGAGATAAACATTTTTTGTCAAAAAATTTTCCGCCGAATATTCCTCGGACATTGACAAATGCCTCATAGTTTTATGACAAATTTCTCAAGCTCGTTGCTTGGTAACAGCCGAAATTATCTCGTCTATTATATATGTCCTACAGATATTACTACTAATAATGGATGTTGAATAGATAGAGCAATTTTGAAAATATTTTTAAAAATTACTAAAACAAAATATAAAAGTACTGGAAGAACGAAAATATGGCTGAAACAAGAATTCGAAGAAAGAATTAGGAAAGCATATTTCCTGGTATACTGATATCCCACAACACTGATAAAATATCGGTATGTATTACCAATACTGGATTCGTATATAAATTGTTACATCATTTACAACAATAGAAATAGGTAAAAAGAACGACAAAATCGAGCTATGTAATACTAATTTCAAATTGTTTTTTGTCCTACTTCAATTTACTATTTCTTGTCATCACTGATCTGAGCTGTTCTCCAATTTACTTGTTTACTCAATTTCACGCTGTGATATAAATAAAACTCAGTGTGATTGCACTAAAACAAAACGTTTTTTTTCAATACAGAAACTTCTCTACTATCGTCCGATGAAATAGCGGCACAAATGAGGCGAAAAATAAGCTGTTTGAGGCGCTCAAACACATGAACGAGGAATTCGAGTTCATTTGGGAAGAGTTGCAAGAAATGTATATATACTCTTCGAGACTGTTAAACACAGCTCATTTATTCGAAACAAACATCGAGATAAAAAACAAAAACTGAAAGAAAATATTGTGTTCACCGAAAATTCCGTAACTTATTTTTCGGTTAATAGCTGAAATCATCAAATTTGTATGGATCTTTGCAGGAGCTTCCGAAAGAGGTGTCACATGACAAATTTTGAAGGTTATACCTAAAAAATGCTCATTTGAAATAAATATTTATCAATACTTCTGCTTCCACGAGAACACACCTTTTACATAAGAAAACATGATTTTTTTGCGTTCGATAACAAAAGGAAAGGCCCGCGCCTATAAGAACAATCAGACTAGGGGCACTTTTAATGCCTTTCAACCAATTGCAATCTAATCCGGAACCCTTCAAAAGCAATCGAAAGAATCTTAAAAAGCAATTGAATCCAAGTATCGAAGTTAATCGAATACTGCTGCTATGCCTTGTGGCTGCATTTACCCTTTTCTTGAGCCTTTGTTGGCTTTGCTCTCGCAGGAGGATTTCAATTTGATGTGTATCGATGAGATCTACCAGTAATTTAGGGTAATTCCTCTCCTACTCCACTGTAGAGAGCTAACTGAGTACGAAAGTGCAAATGTACTTATTTTGTACAAAATATTCCACTGCCAAAACCCAATAACGTCGGATCAACATCGGGGCCATTGTTATTACTCATATTCCAACGTGTGATATTCCAAGCTAATACTATTGCCCATGATGTGTTCGCAACATCTATAATAATAATAATCGGCTTTATTCATAAAGAATTCATAGTCTACTCGACAAGTTGAAAATGGTCTAAAATAGAGATACTGCTCTTAAAATTATGTGTGATAGCTCACTGGATCCAGAATAAGCCTAAAAAAATGTGCCAAAAGCTGTATTAGTACATAAAAAATTTAAAAAGTTATAAACAATTGAAGATGAAAAAAAAATGGCATTTCGTTTTTTGTCAATATTTCATAAACTATTAATATTTAAGAAATTTCGAAAAAAATGTCTGAAAGGGGAGGAAATTTCCAATAAAAAACCCTAGCTCCCGGAACTCTATCTCCATTATTTATAATTCTAAATTAACGCTGAAAATGGGTCTCGAGCGACATTTTTAGGTTGGGTGCGTGTCGTCAAAAGCGAGTACGACAAATTAATTAATTTATTTAAGGTATTCCATTTTTTTTTTAATTTGAAAAAATTATGGTGTATTTGAAACACTATAAATAATTTATTCCCCTTGGAAATTCTACTTAAAATTGATTTTTCAACAAGTTAAACGATTGTTAACTAACAAAATTTTCTCGAACATCTGTCTTAATTGTAAATGAAAAAAAATGTTTAAATAATTGTCGTAAAAATGTTTCGCTTCGTAGGGCCTTTCTTATATACATACTCAACAAGATCATGTCATAAAAGTTGAAAAAAATATTCATACTTTGTTTATAATAATTTTTGTACTTGAACAAAAACTAAAAAATCCAAGTAATTTTTGTTTTCTGTATCATCATATTTTCGTTTTTTTATTGATACGAAATATAAACAAATTGATTATTTCAATATTTTGAGAATTTTTTTTTCACAACTTTATTATATTACAAGTATTATGATTTTTGAGAAAAAATTTCCTTAATAACAATTTTAATTGTTTATAATAGTTTTTTATATTCTATTGTTTAAATAATTAGTTAGGAAATTATTTTTTCTATAAATCATACTTGACAGTCCTCTATAAAGTAACGAAAATATTTTTTTATCAACAATTCCATTGTTTAATAACTTACCAATTTGTTATAAACAAATTTTTAACTTTGTTAGATTTTTTTCTGAAACTTCTAAAATTTACAAAAACAACCATATATAACAAAGTATAGAAAAAAAATGTTTCCAATTTTTTATTGTACTTTGGGTATTAAAATTGGGGAATTTTTTTTTCGATACTTTGTTATACATGGTTATTTTTGTAAATTTTGAGAGTTTCAGAAAAAAAATCTAACGAAGTTAAAAATTTGTTTATAACAAATTGATAAGTTAATAAACAATGGAATTGTTGATAAAAAAAAATATTTTTCGTTACTTTATAGAGGACTGTCAAGTATGATTTATAGAAAAAAAATAATTTCCTAACTAATTATTTAAACAATAGGAATATAAAAAAAACTATTATAAACAATTAAAAATTGTTATTAAGGAAATTTTTTTTTCTCAAAAATCATAATACTTGTAATATAATAAAGTTGTGAAAAAAAAATTCTCAAAAATATTGAAATAATCAATTTGTTTATATTTCGTATCAATAAAAAAACGAAAATATGATGATACAGAAAACAAAAATTACTTGGATTTTTTAGTTTTTGTTCAAGTACAAAAATTATTATAAACAAAGTATGAATATTTTTTTCAACTTTTATGACATGATCTTGTTGAGTATGTATATAAGAAAGGCCCTACGAAGCGAAACATTTTTACGACAATTATTTAAACATTTTTTTTCATTTACAATTAAGACAGATGTTCGAGAAAATTTTGTTAGTTAACAATCGTTTAACTTGTTGAAAAATCAATTTTAAGTAGAATTTCCAAGGGGAATAAATTATTTATAGTGTTTCAAATACACCATAATTTTTTCAAATTAAAAAAAAAATGGAATACCTTAAATAAATTAATTAATTTGTCGTACTCGCTTTTGACGACACGCACCCAACCTAAAAATGTCGCTCGGAGACCCATTTTCAGCGTTAATTTAGAATTATAAATAATGGAGATAGAGTTCCGGGAGCTAGGGTTTTTTATTGGAAATTTCCTCCCCTTTCAGACATTTTTTTCGAAATTTCTTAAATATTAATAGTTTATGAAATATTGACAAAAAACGAAATGCCATTTTTTTTTCATCTTCAATTGTTTATAACTTTTTCAATTTTTCATGTACTAATACACGCTTCTGGCACATTTTTCTAGGCGTTATTGCAGATCCAATGAGCTATCACACATAATTTTGAGAGCAGTATCTATCTCTATTTTAGACCATTTTCAACTTGTCGAGTAGACTATTAAGATTATGCGTACCGAAAGCAAAGTTATTAGTCCAGTCATCTTAGTCAAAATTAGGTAAGAATCTCTGAATTTGAGATACCCAGCTGAATATTTGTATAAAATTATTTTATACGAAAATATTTTATTTATTTTAAAAATTAGCCATACTATAAAAAAAAATTACATTAATAGATCTAGTACGAAAACGCCCGCACCGTGATTGGCGACTACAGAATCCATCCAGAATTGAAATTTACTACTTCCTCCATAAATGCAACGGGTGATTCATCTTGTCTTCAACTCTTCAAAATACGCACGGAACAGCTCGGTGTTTAGTTTTAAGAGCCAGCAAAAGACAAAGACAATAATGTTCAAACTAATTCTCCTGCACATCGCGTACTGTGTTCTGATTGGTTGCTAATTAGGATCTTTCATTCACCAGCCAATCAGAAAACACTAGTAGAATCTAACAAACTTTCGTTCGTAGACAGTTTTGTAAACTGTGCATGCTAAAATCTTGCTTGGCAACAGGGTTCAGTAAACGTGTTCTGAATGTCTGAATCACTACAATGATCGTGATATTATTTTTTTTAACAATATTCAATTGCGAATGTTTCCCTTTTCAATACTGTTTGTGTTGTTTGTTTCTCACAAGGGATAATTATAAGTGCCTCCAAGCAGAGTATGAAGTCAACTAGTTCTGACTTTATCACCAGTTTGGATATAACGAGGTTAGTTGTTTCACTTTGAAATTGAATATCTATCTCAGGCAGCCCGAGATGTATACATTTACCACTTCAACATTCTAGATTATTCAAATGTCGAGTTTAATGTTTATTGCATTCGACATTTGCCAAAGTTTTCCACTGAGTAGGTCACCTGAAATTGGGCGGGTGGCGCTACCCAAAATCTTGTAGAATTTTTCAAAGAACAAAACATGTTTTCGATGTTTTTTCATATTTTTAACCACTATAATTCGTATGCAAGAAATTAGATTACACCATGTATATCAACCAAGTAAGTGAGTAGATCAGGTTTGCTTTCTATTTGATAAATTAAGTGAATACAACATTTTTGTATATAGTTTCAAGTAACACATATGTAAATTTTCTTTTACCCAGTAACGAAAAAAATGTTCAACTGAATATTGGAACACCCTATACCGGGTGACAGGATATCGGGCCACCCCTGTAACTTCTGCATTCGTGAACGGATTTTTCTGGAATTCGGTTCAGTTATATAAGCAACCATTTCGAATTTGATCACATGACAATCAAATATGGCGGACTTCCAGTTTTTCTGCAAATGCCAGCAACTTTGTTTTTTCAAATAGAACACCCTGTATAATTTTACATATTCAAGTTGAACAGGCCAAAACAAGTCTAAACCTTATGTCAAACGTAATTTTTTTGAAACAATTGAAATTAAAATTGTTTTTTTATTTTACCTCGTGGATAAATGAGATTTGGTCAAAGCTATTCACAATGAGTCGCACATAACAGAGAAACAATTTTTTTTCTGAAAAAATATTTTTTGTGTCATTTATTGATGAATCAATTCAGTCACATTACGTTTTGATCAAAAATTTTTTTTTTTTAAATGAAACCCCACTTACCCATTGAGGAACAAAATTACATATCATTTTTGTATTTCGGTGCAGTAACAAATTGTATACATTCAAAAATCTACAACTAGGTAGTTCATGAGTTTCCTTGCAGTTCGAATAATTTCTCAACTTAGTAAACTGTGGAAAACAACATTTCTGAATCTTGTCAACTAATTGTGTTTTGCTGTCATCTTTCATCTCAACTCTCGAAAATTAGTTAACTTCCGAGAATTAGTTTAGTAGAAATGTAAAATCAACAGGTTGATATGTTATTAATTTACGGAGAATTCTTTAAAACAGTGTCGCCGCTTGTCAGTTATACGCTGAACGATACCCACACAGAAAAGAATCCAACAATGGAGAAGATGATTGTAAGTAAGAAGGCAGAAATGAACGTTTTGCTTGTGTTGATTTTGATCCAACCGCTTCGACGGGGGAATTGGAATACCAATGCAATGTTAGTCGAGAAAACGCTAGAAGAATTTAAAAAAACACCATTATCGTGCTTATAAGTATAACTTACACAATTAGTTGACAAAATTCAGAAATGTTGTTTTCCACAGCTTACTAAGTTGAACAATTATTCGAACTGCAAGGAAACTCATGAACTAGTTGTAGATTTTTGAATTTATACAATGTGTTACTGCACCGGAATACAAAAATGATATGTCATTTTTTTCCCTAATGTATGTTCTAGAGAGATAGGTAGGTGGCCCATAGGGGTTCCATTTGAAAAAAATGAATTTTTGATCAAAATGTGATGTGACTGAATTGATTAACCAGTAAGTGACACAAAAAATTATTTTTCCGAAAAAATTAAGTTTTTCTGTTATTTGCGACTCATTGTGAATAGCTTCGACCAAATCTCATTTATCCACGAGGTAAAATAAAAAACAATTTTAATTTCAATTGTTTAAAAAAAATTACATTTGAACTTGAATATGTAAAAATACAGGGTGTTCCATTTGAAAAAACAAAGTTACTGGCATTTCCAGAAAAACTGGAAGTCTGCCATATTGGATTGTAATGTGATCAAATCCGAAATGGTTGCTTATATAACTGTACCAAATTTCAGAGAAATCCGTTCACGAATGCAGAAGTTACTGGGGTGGCCCGATATCCTGTGTCACCCGGTATAAACTCGATGTGATGTGGGATCTCCTGGATCGAATCGCTGGGTATTGTTGTCGAGTGCATTTTGCAAAATTGCATCCGGGACTTTCCACCATTCTTCCATAAAACCCAACTAGAAATCTCATCAACCATTCAGGCGCCCACTGAATTGAAAATCTTTTCAATTACGGACGCCCATCCAAAAGGAAAAGAAAGAAGATTAATAAAGTAAATTACTTCCAGAAAAAGGGACGTAATTAAGGAAATTGTTATTTAAGCGTACTAAACCTATTAGAGTTGAGCTCGCTCGAGTTTCAATAAAAGTCAATTAAATTTTCTAATTAAAACACTGTATGAGTGCATGTGAAGGAACATAAAATGAAAAGCGGCGGAATTCGTCATATCAATAGAGGAATCGAAGAGCTCAAGACAGGGGATGAAACGATGACGAGGATTTATTTGTTATTGCCAACAATAAGTGAAATTGACTACATTTTGTCTGTCAAATGTGAGAAGTTAGGTTATTTGTAACTGTTGAAAGATGATTTTTTAACCGACGAAACCAAAAAGGAGAAGGTACTCTAGTCGACGCGTATATTTTATTTCATTTTTATTTTATGTATGATCTACTGAGACGTCCGATTCCGATAATTTTTTTCAGTGGATAGGGTGTACTTCAGAGTTGGTCCCATTTGAATTTAAAAGATGAAATCCACCCCTAAGGGTAGCAAAATTAAGAATATTGATCACTCACCCTCTGAATTTTGGTCCGTTAACCGATTCTATCAGGCATAATAACTTCTTCTTCGATTTGGATGATTCTTTTTTTATTAGATAGGGTATACCTCATAGTTGATCATTTTTGGATTTCGAATGGAATCATTCACCCTTACGGGTGGAAAAATAGGGAATAATTGATTTTTCACTTGTGAACATTGGCACACATATGTAGTTGACAATGACAGATCGTTAATGTCATTATTTTTGTTCTCCTACATCCGTCACAATCATTATATTCTATGAGAGGATGGAATGATATACAAAGTAATGAAATAAACTAACCAGAACAACAAAAATAATTTATATTACAACAAATAGTAAAAGTAGATAATCATATTATTCAACTGGTAATAGTTGAAGTAAGGTGGGTAAGTGAGCATTTTGAAAGTATTAAAAAAACAAGTAGTTAGTAATTAGTAGATTTCAACCACAAAAAACTGAAAAATAAAAACTTTTCACCAAAAAATTAAACGACGAAATACGGAACTGAAAAGTAAAAAATAAAATAATGCTTCTTATTCTCAATAACTGAGCTCCTAAATTAATGTAAGTAACTTATTTTGAGTCGGTGCCAAACAAACAAGCAAATGAATTAGATAAGGCGTAAAATGAAGGCATCGAGTTGCACGGTGACATTCTGATAATTTTTTTGAAGTAATTTAATGATTTTCGTTGATTGTTCGTTTGGCGCCGACTCAAAATTAGTTACTTACATTAGTTTAGGAGCTTGGTTATTGAAAATAAGAAGGTTTATTTTATTTTTTACTTTTCAGTTCCGTATTTCGTCGGTTTAATTTTTTGTTGAAAAGTTTTTTCGATAGAACCTGCTATATATTGTGCAAAGTTGTGCCGAAAATGAGTGATTTGGTGTTTGCAGTTCATGCTGATAAAAAGAAGGAGACATTGTGAGTGATTTTTGCGAGAGAAAATAGTGCTTGAAAATCACTGCTGTCACATATTTACCACGAAACTTTATATCAAAAGCTAAACAACGGTATAAAATAAGAAGCTAAACATAGGTAACAGTATAAAATCAGAAGCTGAACATAACAGTTATAAAATAAAACACAAACAATCATGTGACATGAGTGTCTGTAAATGTTGTACAATGACATTGACTCTTGACTCTTTTATAGGGGGCGCTGGAAGAATTGCCTGATTTCATACTGTTATGTTTAGCTTCTGTTACAACCTCACATTTCGTAAGTATGAACCCTTTTATATTTATTATGATACTTATCAATTTTATTGTTACTTCCTGAAGGAGAGATAATACATTTGAGCTTGAACGGAAAAAATATAAGCGACTGCAAAAACCTGCCTAACTGAATATTTTCCCGAAAAATGCCATTTTCTTATGTATTTACACGATTTTTGGACACCGTTTGATGTAGATCATTCATGAAAATCCAACAGTCAGTCACATGAAGTAAGCCTCACTCAAAATGAGCAGAAGCACAAAGAAGCAAACCATTAAAAAAATATTCACAGCTATAAACAAAATATCTAGGTACCTCAGATTTCCCAAGATTGCCATAGCCAATAAATTCCTGGCTTATAGAAAACAGGTTTTTTTGTTTATCAGGATGTTTAGAAGTCTCGAACCGCAGATTTGAAAAAACGACTTATTTTCACATTCTTATATTTCGATGTACGATTTAAATTTGATGTTGAACCGAAAAAAACAAAATGCTTTTTTTTTCTTGAAATACTAAAGAATATTTTTGTTTGAATCGACATTTCCAAAATGTTGGCCACGGAAAGAGTTTTGCACTCAGATCATTTACATAATAAAAATAATAAAAACTTTTTAACAAAAAATTAAACCGACGAAAAAATCAACTGAAAAGCAAAAAATTAAATAAACCTTCCCAGTCTGAATGATAATTGAGCTCCTAAACTGATGTAAGTAACTGATTTTGAGTCGGCGCCAAACAAACAATTATCGAAGATCATTATCTATGAAAGAAGTCATCAAAACGCAGCCGTGCATCTCGCTGCCATCATTTTACGCTTCACCTAATTCAATTGCTAGTTTGTTTGGAGCCGACTCAAAATCAGTTACTTACATTGGTTTAGGAGCTCAACTATCATTTAGACTAAGAAGGTTTATTTTATTTTTTGCTTTTCAGTTGATTTTTTCGTCGGTTTAATTTTTTGTTGAAAAGTTTTTATTTTTCAATTTTTTGTGGCTAAAATCTACCAATTACTACCTACTTGTTTTTTGATTACTTCCAAAATACTTACTTACCCACCTTACTTCAACTATTACCAGTTAAATAATATGATTATCTACTTTTACTATTTGTTGTAATATAAATTATTTTCGTTGTTCTGGTTAGTTTATTTCATTACTTTGTATATAATTCCATCCTCTCATAAAATATACTGATTTTGACGGATGTGGAACAAGAATAATGTCAGTAGCGATCTGTCATTGTCAACTACGTATGTGTGTGCCAATGTTCACTAGTGAAAAATCAATTATCCCCTATTTTTCCACCCGTAAGGGTGGCTAATTCCTCTCGAAATCCAAATATAAGGTATACCCTATCTATTGAAAAAAGAATCATCCAAATCGAAGAACCCAGTACAAAGTTATGCCTGATAGAATCGGTTAACGGACCAGAATTCAGAGGGTGAGTGATCAATATCTTCCATTTCGCTACCCTTAGGGGTGGATTTCATCTTTTAAATTCAAATGGGACCGAATTCGAAGTACACCCTAGCCACTGAAAAAAGAATTATCGGAATCGGACGCCTCAGTAAAAAGTTATGCGTGATCATACATAAAAAAATATGATGGTCTATACGGGTCGAATAGAGAACCTCCTCCTTTTTTGGTTTCGTCGGTTAAAAATAAAATGTATGGCAAGCTTTCATACAAATGCACTAAAAAGGAAAGAATTATGCCTTTTGAATCTGTTATTCACAGAATAACCTTGGTCAAACAATTAAAGACATTAATTTTTCTTTTTAGTACATTTGTATAAAAGCTTGTCTTAAAATTTTTTTTTTTATGTTTTTATTCAATTATTTTTAGTCATCCATGACGTCGGTCATCTTATTGAATTCTGACAAAAATTGATAATATCCGATCCCAAAAAAACTCACATACCAGTTTTGAATGGAATCGTGCCATAAAAACAAAACACGTCGCCATATTGGAGCCGCCATCTTGAATTTATGAATTTTGACAAAAAATTCGTGATCTCTGTCCACGAAAACCTCCACATGCCAATTTTGAATGGAATAGAACCGTAATCACAAAACTCGTTCGCCATATAGGAGCATTATCAGCGGAATTATGAACACCTGCCAAATTTCACGTTAATCAGACAACTAGAAGTGAGTCAAATATCACTTGTAAGATGTGAACTACACATACATACAAATGTGAAGTTAAATAAAATCTTGTAAAATAGCTAGTTTTCAATTCTTATATTTCGATGAACGATTGACTGGTGGGTTAGATTGAAAAAAATGACGCAAAAAATTCAAATCCGATGTTGATTCGAGAAAAAAGAACAAAATTGCATTATAATTCTATTTTTCTTGAAATACCAAAGAATAATGTCGTTTGACTCCACATTTTCAAAATATTTTCCAGGGAAAGAGTTTTGCACTCAGATCATCTACATAAATATTATGAATATGAAATATTAAACATTATTTTTACAGAAAGTCCATGAATTCCTAGGTTTATAAGAAATACCGTTTTTGAATGCCATAGAACATACATAGGTCAAACTAACAGACGAGTAATTGGTAGAATAAACGAACATCAACTAAAAGTGAAGTGATAGTGAAGTTCAAAATAACTAATATGAGGTATATCGTTTCCATTCGAAGAATATAAAACGTCAACCCACCCCCAAGGTACGTCCCTGAAATCGATCCTTGGTCGGCGGGCGCTAGATAGCAATTATTACACTCTCACCATTTCAATTACAACTTCAAATTACTTTTCAGGATTCTTTAATAAGAACTGGGAAAGCATCTGCACGATTCCTATAACAGAAAAAGCTTACGTTCGCTCTGCTTTGTCTTTTTGTTATATAAATACAAGGTGCTGTCCGAATCCCAAGTAGTAAATTGGATAGAGGAAAACAAAGTTGGGCTCGTCTCAGTTCCAAGGTGTTATTAACTATGTTTTTGATGGTTTTGTGTTCTGTATGACAGTGGTACAACAAGAGACGCACACTCGGTCACCTTGAAAATCGGTAATGTTCATTAATTATATTAATTTCAGTTTAAAGTAACAATTCTACTATATGCTACGTTGGTCAAACAGGCCGATATTGAAAAAACGCATATCTGAACACGATAGGGACACGAAAAAACTTATTGCCCAAAAATCCCGCTGCACTTTTGATTCCACAAACCCTATAACCTTAAAATAAAGAAAACCTTAATGTCGAAAAGACTTCTTAGCGAAATGATACAAATTATCCACCAGCGTCAATACCAGAAGGGACATACAGGGATTATACACGTCCTATTGCAACTTGATGAGTCAGATTCTAAAATGATCTGTTAGGGCCTTTTCAGAATATCTATCAGATGTAGTTCAATGTCCAGCGTGGCTTTAGCCGGGAAAGTAGTTGTTTTCTGTTAGACATTCACAAAAAATAACTTCATTTTAATCGTGGATTTTTTCAATTCACAGAAAAATATTTCTATCAATATTCAATTGAGAATGTTTCCCTTTTCGATCTGTTATCATTATTTTTTTATCACAATTGTTTTCCTCCATTATTATAAATAACTATATATTTCACGGATATTTCTAGAATTTTATCTCAGTATTCGTGAGAGACAGCTGTCGGGCCAGCCTTAAGTATCTCTCAAACAAGTGGATAGGGTTTAGACGTATATGTCAGGTCTCACTAATGATTTATTGCCTACTTCGCCATCCGGAAACGTTTCAACTATACAGTGCGCGGCTAAATTATGGAACAAATTCGATATTTCGCAAGCAATGTACTTTTGACAAAAATCCTGAAAGAGGTCGATTTTTCTTTTTATATTCTAAAGAGGTTAATGTCACTGGTTTTGACGTGGTGACGTAATCGGTAATTTTTTTAGAATGAAATATAATGTCTTGTGATACTTCATCTGAAAGGTCTTTCAATACTGCATTCAATGATAATAAATAATTTGATTTGTTTATACAGGGTGAACAAAAATTGATATTTCATTTCAGTAAGAGAATAACTTTATATCCAACAAAATACAACATTCAAATAAGATGTTCAAAATGGAATTTAATTAAAAAAATTACCGATTACGTCACCACTCAAAACCAGTCATTACAAATAAATTAAAAATCGATAAAAAAAGTCGACCACTTTCAGGATTTTTGTCAAAAGTACATTGCTTGCGAAATGTCGAATTTGTTCCATAATTTAGCGGCGCACTGTATAAATCTATGATTTTGCAACCACAAAGTGGACTGCTAAAACACTGGTGGCCGATGAATGGTTTGGTCACTTCGCAACATGACGCTCTCCAAATATTCAAAAAAATTAAAAATGATTTTACAAGTAATTGGTATATACACATTCGATGATTTCAATATGCTTACCAAATATAGAGTCATATTCACAGTTGATGTCTAGTTTTTCAAACGTGTTTTGTCCGTTTATATATATGAGATTCTAAATGGTTATAGTTTTCCCAATATCAATTGCAGAAGCATAAAAAAGTCTTGCGGCGAAATCCTGTGTGCAGCAGTGGCGGAGATAACTAATTTTATTTAGATATTTTAAGATTTTAAAAATACTTCATAAATAATGAAAAATGAAAAAAAAATTAAGACAAGCTTTTATTTATACAAATACATTAAGAAAGAAAAATAATTTCTTTTATTGTTTGATGTAGGTTATTATTATATCCTAAAACGTATTTCGATCGGCACACACCAAGATCATAGACGCTACTGGTTTTTAATCTTTCAGAGCTATTAAAACACAAATATAACGCGTGATTTATGACCTCCCATCGTATAGACACACCTGCCAGCATTGATGTCCGACTTGATTGGTCCAGACGAATCGGTTCTAGAACAGACAGCCGTCACTCAAGTCCACGTTGACTATCGGCTCTTTTGATCTACCGTTTGCCGACGGAGAATGTTTACGAGTAGTACAGATTATTTTTCGTTCCGTTTCTTCGCATATACGCTCGTGTTAGCGAAGTGAGTTTTCATTTGTTCCCTATAGAAACAGCTTCTGCAATTGATATTGGAAAGACTATACCTTACTCCAATCCTACTTTTTGACGTGCTTCATCATTTTGTAAAATATTTCAGAGCTAAATGAATTGGATTGAATTGAATAATATACCTTGTGACATAAATTACACAACCAAAATAGCAAGTATGAGCAACTTATTGAGTAAACGTCAAAATTAAAGTTGAAAAAATCATTCATTCGTGATTGCTGATTTGAGCTTTCTAATCGTTCCGTAGCCATTCGGTGATTTATTGAAAATTGTGTGGCTGTAGAGTTTTTTCAGTCGGCGATAGATAATGCTCAACGATCTTTCATTTCTAGTATCATATGAATGATAGCATTAATTTGAAAATGGTGAACTCACATTTTTTTTCATTAACATAACGCAATGTATAATGGAAGTTGAGGGTATATATAGTATGCAACTTGTTTTCAAACGGTTTCCTAGGAAACCAGCGTCTCCTATTATTCGTACAATTTTTTTAATTCAAAATATCCTCTCAGTTCCTATATTTTGATGTTATTCTGTTGATCAAGCATCGAAAAGAATAACTCAAATTCTTGAGTTTGAAATTATTAGAATACCCTTCTGAAGCTTCCGCTAGTGTGTCGCTTTTCTGAGACTTGAGGTTTGATATTTCATATCTTTCAAAGAAAATGTCACTACTTCAGCATTCGAATGATTTGGCAGATAATTTGTGATAATGATAAAAAATATGGGTCTCAAGGTGGATCCTTGTTGAACTCCAATATCTATAGGCAATATGTCAAATACCATTCGACAACATATTTTAAATTTTTGGATATCTTTATGGGATTCCAAAGTTAAATCGAACTGAGAGAAAACCATTTTTTTTTCACCTTTTGCCTCTAAAATATGGTTAAATACCAAATCAACGGTGAATCGATTGGCGTTCACGAAACTGCTCTATCTTTTCGCCTTTTTTCTCGAAAATATGGTTATACATCAAATCAACCGTTCTGAAACGAGTGGCGTCCATAAAATTGATCTATCTTTTTTCGTTTCCTTGATATAGCTTACTTTCCACTTAAAAACTCTGAAAATTCCTGAAAAACTAGAAAACACGAGAATCTGATGTCAGATTCTTATTTCTCGACCTTCTTTATATGCTAACTTGAAAATATACCTAAAATGTTAATAGATTAGTTCGTGACGGAACTTTTTTCCTGACTGCTGCAAAAATAAGCCTGGAAATTATTTTTTTTATGATATTCTTGATAATAAAAAATATAATCAGATTGTAGATGGTAAGAAATCCAGAAAACCCAAAATTCCCCAAAACCCATACCATATACCAAAATTCCATGCAATAAAGTATATATTGGTCAAACATCACAGTATTTGGAAAATCGTCGAAAAGCACATAGGTTTGCAAAAACAGCATCAATAGCCCTGAAACAGGGGCGTAGAAATATATAAAAGTGGATGAGGTAATAAAAATAAGATGTCATTTTCATCCAGCCGTTTCAAGATGCCAGTTTGATGTAATTTTTCTACATATTTTCATCGTTAAACAAAAATAATTGGACGGAAGTCCGCAATAGTTCATATTCTCAGAATCCTTATGGAATTTCCCACATTTTGGATTGATGTACATTTTCAATTTCCGTTGATTTAAGTGGTACTTTGCCTTGTGTGATTTTTTGTGAAAGAAAAATTGTTTCGTTTTTTCTCTCGAAAATATGGTTACATACCATATGAACCAATCTGAATCGATTGGCGTCGACAAAATTGATCTATCTTTTTTCGTTCCAGAGATATACCTGCCTTTCCACTTCAAAAGTCTGAAAGTTCCTGGAAAGTTAGAAAAAGCGATAATCTGACGTCATATCCCCATTTCCCGACCTTTTCTATATACCTAGAATGTTGAAGATTAGTTCAGGGCGGGACTTTTTCCTGTCCGCTGCAAAAATCAATCCTAAAATGAAAAATGTTCATGATATTTTTGAAATAAAAAATATAATCAGATTGTAGATGGTAAAGAATCCAGAAAACCAAAAATCCCCAAATACCCTTTTAATTCACCAAAATTCCATGCAATGACCCAACCTGCAATAAAGTATATATTGGTCAAACATCTCAGTATCTAGAAAATCGTCTGAAATCACATAAATATGGATAAACCGCATCAACAGTCCTGAAACAGAGGCGTAGAGAACTATAAAAGTGCATTAGGTAATAAAAATTAGATGTTATTTAAATACGCCGTTTGAAGACTCCAGTTTGATGTGATTTTTACATATTTTCATCGTTAAACAAAAAGTAATAGAAGAAAGTCTGCAAAAGTTAATATTCTCAGAATCCTCATGGGATTTCCCACATTTTGGTGTAAGTGTGATGTCCATACGCACGTTTTCAATTTCCGTTGATTTTAGTGGTACTTTGCCTTGTGTGATTTTTGTGAGAAAATATTTTTTTCGCTTTATTCCCCGAAAATATGGTTACATACCAAATGAGCCATTCTGAATCGATTGGCGTTGACAAAATTGCCTTATCTTCTTTCATTCCCGAGATATAGCTTACTTTCCACTTCGAAAGTCTGAAAATTCCTGGAAAGTTAGAAAAAGCGATAATCTGACGTCAAATTCTCATTTCCCGACCCTTTTTATATGCCAGCTTGAGAAATATACCTAAAATATTGATAGATTAGTTGGTGGCTGGACTTTTTCCTGCAAAAATTAGTCCGAAAATGAAAAAAATTCATGATATTTTTGAAATAAAAAATATAATCAGATTGTACATCGTAAAAACCACAGAAAAGCAAAAATGCACAAAAACCCATATAAATTACCAAAATACCATGCGATGACACAACATGTAATAAAGTATATATTGGTCAAACATATCAGTATCTGGAAAATCGGCTGAAAGCACATAGGTATGCAATAACAGCATCAACAGCCCTGAAATAGGGGCGTAGAAATCTATAAAAGTGGATGAGATCATTTTCATACATCATCCCGCCGTTTTAAGATGCCAGTTTGATGTAGTTTTTTTACATATTTTCATCATTATACAAAAAGTGTTGGACTCCACGATATTAAATACTAACATTACCAATACACTTACATTTGTACATTTATTTTAGCATAGTTTGTATGAATACTATTATTGGTCCTAAACATATTTATAATACTTTAAATAATTAACAATTTCTCAACACGCTAACCCACGTTTATAATATTAGTTCTATTTCATACTACCATTCCTAATCTAGTCCTGATTGTTATACTACTTTTTATTTGCCTTATATATGTTTTATATCCACACACAAGCAGCACAAACTACTTCCGTGGCATTATTTTATTCACACCTGTAGTTTATTTGATTCACAATCTGTAGCCCTATAGTGCTTTCGTAAATAAATAATTATTATTAATAAGTCCGTAAAAGTTAATATTCTCAGAATCGCTATAGATTTCCCACATTTTGGTTTGAGTTCCAAGTCCATACGAACATTTTCAATTTCCGTTGATTTTAGTGGTACTTTGTACTTGTAACAACATGTAATAAAGTATATATTGGTCAAACATCTCAGTATCTGGATAATCGTCTGAAAGCACATAGGTATGCAAAAACAATGTCAACAGCCCTAAAACAGGGGCGTAGTGATCTATAAAAGTGCATTAGGTAATAAAAATTAGATGTTATTTTCATACATCATCCCGCCGTTTGAAGATGCCAGTTTGATTCTTTACATATTTTTATCGTGAAACGGAAATTATTGGTCCGCAAAAGTTAATATTCTTAGAATCCTCATGGAGTTTCCCTTATTTTTTTTTGTTTGCTGCAGCCAAAATTAGATCATCAACGTAAAGAAATTAGTTTACTGTTATGTTCAGGGGACACCATCGCCGCAGATTTTGAGTTGGCTTTCCTTGCAATTTCATCCATTACTAGTATGAATAATGAGTGACTTGTCTGACTTCCTTCAGTGTGGTTATTTTCCATGTGTCTCCTATCACGCTTTCCATCCTAGTATAGAAACTGTTGATTATTTTTTACTTCAGTTTCTGATCCATATATTTTAAATTCATTTTCTCGCATAGTTCATCCCCCCTCACCATAAATGATGATTATATTGACGCATACGAGCCGCAAGCGTCTTAGAAGGAAAATCAGCAAAGAGCATCGCCAGTAGAAGCCCTAATGGGCCTTCCGTGTGAAGCGGTGGGTTTCGCGCCCGGACCAGGCCGCAAAGTGGCTCGTTACATACTCTTACATAAATCCGGGTAGCGATCGAAGGCCGGGTTCGGAGGGTCCAAGTAGTAGATACTTCATTACGCCGAGAAGATGCATCCACTTTAGAACGCCTCATAAAATTCCCGAAAATTACTTGGAGGCCACTTTATAACGCAAGAAGGAACTCAACTAACATAATAGCAGTTGAGAAGGAAGCAGTTTTACTGACAGGAAAATTTCCGTTCAAGAGCTGGTCAGTTTTCAAGGAACGATTCGAATGAAACTCTGTACAATTATTGAATAATCCAACAAATCATCGAACAAATAAACATGAAAAACTGTTACATCGATTTGAAAAAATTCTGTTTATCCTACTGACTGCGCCAAAAATAATAACGCTGGCTCAAAATTCGTTCTGGAGAAAAAATCTATACAAATATAATTATTGACAATAAGAAAGCTAACAACTGACTGCCAAAATTAAGTAAAATTCATATAAAGGTAGATTATGGATGCTTGGCAGCAAATCCTACATATACTTTTTCTCTGGTGGCGGCCAGATGTAATTCAACTTATTTTTGTAAGAAGTCTATTAAAATATATGTAGGAAGTTTATTATAATAGCTGTCTGCCGATATGTTACAGACTTCCGTCACGTAGAAAAGGGAAACATTCTCAATTGAATATTGATAGAAGATTTTCTGTGAATTGAAAATCCACGATTAAATGAAGTATTTTTGTGAATGTCTAAAGAAACAATACTTCCCGGTAAAGCGCTGGACATTGGACTACATCGATAGATATTCTGAAAGGCCTAACTCAAAGAAAATCTGAAATTGAAAACTTGCATTTTCATTCAGATAGTTTTCAATTTCAGATTTTCTTTTGAGTTAGGGCCTTTTCAGAATATCTATCGATGTAGTCCAATTCCAGCGTGCTTTAGCCGAAGTATTGTTTTCTGTTGACATTCACAAAAATAACTTCATTTTAATCGTGGATTTTTCAATTCACAGAAAAATCTTTCTATCAATATTCAATTGAGAATGTTTCCCTTTTCAACATGAATACCCCACAAGAGGTTATCTTGACAATGGAAGATAGTGACTAAAGTTTATCTTTCAGTCGCAGATGATTCCACATCTGATTTTATGAACATCCTGTTTATATTTTCAACAAATCAATCCGTCACGTATTTCAGTTTATTATAATAGTCGAAACTTTTTTACTAAACTCACTTCTCAGTGTGTGGGGGGTTGTCGATGATTCCCCAATAAACTTTATGACCTTGAAAATAGATTCCAACATGTAACACTTGATAACCGAAATTCCGATTCATTTACCCATAAGATATGGTGTTCCCCGTGGTTCTATGTTGGGACTGTTACTTTTTATCATCTATATAAACGATCATTCTTATTTATAGTCCGTAAAATAAAGGCATGGATTAATAAACCTAATAAACCCTCATGTAGTATGCAAAAGCCATACAGAGAAGCTCGTGCAAATTTTGTTTTAGAACCTTCATAAAAATAGCATAACAACTGTTTTCTAGGTAGTGCCACCTAGCACTTATCGGATTAGACCATGGTTAAAGGATTTCAGTGGTGTATCTTGGGGTATAATTTATGTTTAAAAATATAATGGTAAATATTTTATGAAAATAATTAGGTTTACGTCAAACATTACTATAGAATGTTATTCCTAAACAATTAGTTGGTAATAAATTGAAAAATAGTAAGATGTTGTGTATTTTCACCGATTACAGTATTTTCGAAGTGAAAACGGGAAATGCAGCAGTCATTAGTTATATAAAAATAAACAAGAAATAATGGGATCAAAGAAGAACGATGTTATTGCTAGTCGCCTTAAATTATTACAAAAAATGATTTGTATGAAGTCACAACCAATTCAAGTTATTTTCAAAGCAACTGTAATGCAGCAGCTTATTGTCAAAAAAATTATTTACAATAAGTATATACAGTATTTACAATAACTTGCCCCTTAAAAATGGCAACTGGTATCAGAGTCGGAAGAAGATGAATCATCTTTATTAATGTCAATAACAACTAGATCAATCGAGACTTCAGAAATGTTGACAATTGTCCACATAGCATGTTCTACGGTAATAACATGGTCAATGCATTTTTTCCAATTGTCGCTGCTCACTTCACTAACCGCACATTCAAACAATAACTAAATATCCTTTATTTTGACGGTCGTATTTTTCCGGGCTACATTATCTTTCACTTGAGCCATATTAGTTCTATGGGATTCAGCTCGCAGTCATACGGGGGAAGTCGAAGTACTGATATTCCACGTGAAGCGGCTAGTTTGTCAACGATGTACTTTTCATGCTTGTTTTTGTGGATGTGAGCGATACTATAAAGTTCTTTTTTCAGTGGATCAGTGGGAAAAACAATGTTTTTTGAGCTAAGCCACTCCAATAGTTTGCCTTCAGTCAAATTGCTTGTGGGTAAATCTTCTTGTAATCTAGAATGATAACTCGCTTTGTCCATAACAATAGTAGATCCCTGCGGAATAAAATCGATCATTTGTTCAAAGCATCCTTCAAAAACGTCACCATTCATATATTCGTGATAGTCACCGATTCGTTTTGATGGAAAAGTCAAAAGTCCTCTTTCCACAAACCCTTCTGAACTACCTATATGAACGATTATTATTCTTTTACCCTTGCTTGATGGTGGATTCAAACTCGTTGACAATCCTCCGACGAAATTAAACGAACAAACCAAGATCATTTGTGATAAACGAAATTTATATGCCATTGTATAGAAAATATGTTGCATGTCGTCCTGAAAATTTTGAAAGTTGCCGCTTTTTCTTTAAATATTCAAATGGGAAAGGTTGCGGGCAAGTAGTGGGAATACGTAAGTTTGGCAAAATGCCTCAAATTGTCACACAATTTTTCAATTTGCCATATGCACATGAATACACAGCACATTGTTTCCGTCGGTCCTCTGCGACAATTTTGGTTGATGCTGGGGCAGATTTAATTGCTTTAAAGAGGCATAGGGGATGGAAATTCTCAACCGTTGCCGAATGATATATAGAGGAATCTTTTACAAATAAAGTAGACATAGCAAATAAAATATTTAGAGGGGAAAGTGACGACGAGAAATCTGCTAATACTATTAGTATTATTGCCGAAGAAGAAAACAACACTAACGTCGCTGACTATTCAGGTAACATAACAGATACATTTAGAGGGGAAAGTGACAGAGATAATGACTTTTCAGGTAGAGTTCAGCCTATGTTTAATAATTGTGCAAACTGCAACATAACTATAAATATACAAAATAGTTATAATAAACGTTCCATATGTGTAATAATATATTCAATAAATGTTCTTAATGTGAATTGGTTGTTTGCGTGTAATTATTTACTGTCTAAAATGTATAGAAACCGGTAGGGACTGATTTTGACGGGAATGTTTGTTGCTTAGGAACGGACTAAAATACTAGATTAGCGTATTTTGTGGTCTGAAGTTGCTCCGAAGAAGGTAATTTATTCCTGATAATACTATTCAGAAGGGCTAGGCTAGGCGCTCGCCACTCGTATATAAAAGAAGAGACGGAGAGAGAGAGAGAGATAGAGAAAGTCGCATGGAGGGGGCATAACGCTTTTTTCTTACGTAACGATTTCTACACCTAACGCAAGCCGCTTAAAGGAATATCGTTCCAAAAATATACGCGTCGTCTAGAGAACATCCTCCTTTTTTTTCGTCGGTTAAAAATATAATGATATGGTTGGCTGCGTGGGAACGCTACAGAAATCCCCGTACTGCAAGATCCTCCGATTTTACCCATCCCAGCAAATTTCAGTTTTCAATTTGTACGGTGTAAGAGTTTCCCAATCTCCTCCGCATCAGGTATAACCACAAGCTTGACTGCGTATCTAAATATAAATCTAAATAAGAAGCAAATAAAATGTTGAAAATGGTTAAATTTAAAATAACACCGTCAATAAGTCTTTATTTCGTTATCCGCGACTTTCCCGGCTGAAAGCTATTTTCCGTAGCGAGGAGCCCTTCTATTTTCTCCGTGAGAGTGAGCCAAACCGCCCGGAAAATTGTCAATTCGCCTTTCCTCCGGTGTCACGTCAGACAAGGAAATAATAACACTGATAGGAGCAGCGAGAGTATCAACTGTGTACGATCCGTCAGGAGGTCGGAAGAGACCCGCGAAATAGAATCGAAAATCGTTTGTTCAACTTTTTCATCTCCATTTATCCTCCGAAGTTGACGGTCTTACCCATATCGTACAAAATGACAATGAGTTTCTTTCCGTCGAGAGAATGATCGAAAATAACTTGATGGAACTTTTACAATCAACATGGCTTCGGTTGAAAATAACACCCTCATCGAATTAATGACGAATTTCGAATGGTATCAGGGCTTTCAATTTTTACTGCAAAACACCGAAGAGGGGACCGTCTGAATTCAATATTTTGAGTTGATATACCGAGTGTCAACGTATTCTATGGACAAGCCGTGGTTTCCAGAGTTCCGAGGGTATAATAAAATAAATTCTTCACCAAACATAAACACTTTTTAACAAAAAATTAAACCGACGGAATACGGAACTGAAAAGTAAAAAATAAAATAAAGCTTCTTAGTCTCAATAACTAAGCTCCTAAACTAATGTAACTAAGTTTGAGTCGGTGCCAAACAAACAAGCAAATGAATTAGGTAAGGCGTAAAATGATGGCATCGAGTTGCGCGGTGACATTCTGATAATTTTTTTGAAGTAATTTAATGATCTTCGTTGATTGTTTGTTTGGCGCCACTCAAAATTAGTTACTTACATTGGTTGAGGAGCTTAGTTATTGAGACTAAGAAGGTTTATTTTATTTTTTACTTTTCAGTTCCGTATTTCGTCGGTTTAATTTTTTGTTGAAAAGTTTTTATTTTTCAATTTTTTGTGGCTGAAATCTACTAATTACTAACTACTTGTTTTTTTATTACTTCCAAAATACTTACTTACCCACCTTACTTCAACTTATCTAAGGCGTTTGACTGCGTAAATCACAGAATACTGCTGAAAAAACTTGAAATATATGGATTCAGAGGCAGTGCATGGTCTTGGTTTAGATCTTACTTAACTGAACGTCGCCAAAATGTCTCACTCAATGGAATTGAATCCAATGAATGTGCTGTCAACTCTGGTGTCCCACAGGGCTCGGTTCTGGGACCTCTGTTATTCTTGTTGTATGTCAACGATCTGAATCAGTTGGACATCCAGGGTAAATTAACAATGTTTGCGGATGACACCACTATCCTATGGCATGATAAATCAATTACCGATCTATTCGATCACATCAGTGTGGATGTAATAAGGGTGAAAGAGTGGTGCGATGCAACTCTCCTATCATTCAATGTCAACAAAACGAACATCGTATCATTCAGATGTAACATCAGGGAGGTTTCATTAGATGATGGAATAATTAGCAATGCCGCGGAAAATAAGTTTTTGGGATTACTTATTGATGAAAAGTTAAGATTCGAAAGCCACATTAACAAGTTGTGCAAAAGATTAGCATCGGGTTGCTTTGCCGTACGTAGTGTTTCTCACGAACTGGATATTGCTAATGCTAGGAAGGTTTATTTTTCATTAGTAGAGTCACATCTACGCTATGGCATATGCTTTTGGGGTATATTTCGCATCAACTGTTTGAAAGGGTCTTTACCCTTCAAAAAAGAGCCATTAGATGTTTATGTGAAGCCAAATGCCGCGATTCATGTAGACCATTGTTTTTAGAGCAAAGGATTTTAACACTGGCAGGTCTTTTCATTTTAGAGACAGTATGTCTAATTCACAAGAAAACCAGAAATGAAATAAACAACTCTTCAGTATATAATACACGTTCAAGGCACCATATTGCTCTACCCGTCCCTACGTCAGCTCCTACTCAAAATTCCCTTATTTACAAGAGCAAAAAATTATTTAATCACCTACCCAGCAATTTAAAAGAAATACAAAGTGTATTTAGATTCCGAAAAGAAGTGAAAGAGTTCTTGGTTGTGAGGGCCTATTATACTACAGAGGAATTTTACGAAGATCAATTTAACTTAGACTGTAATTAATGTGATCAAGTAAGATGCAACCTTTTAGATTTTCCATTTTATTTTTAAATCATTAGTTAATGTCGACCCTAATCTTTTATTTGTATTATTTATTTACTATCTTGTGTATTGTCAAAAAACTGTTGTTAACGTTTGTGTGTATATTGGCACTATTAACTTTTTGCCTTTTTACCTTTGTACCTTTAACCTTTTAAATTTAGGATTCCAGATGTCAATGAGATGTATCTATCTTCGGACAATAAAGTATATTTGATTGATTGATTGATATTACCAGTTAAATAATATGATTATCTACTTTTACTATTTGTTGTAATATAAATTATTTTTGTTGTTCTGGTTAGTTTTTTTCATTACTTTGTATATCATTCCATCCTCTCATAGAATAAAATGATTGTGACGGATGTAGGAGAACAAAAATAATGACAGTAGCGTTTTGTCATTGTCAACTACATATGTGTCCAATGTTCACAAGTGAAAAATCAATTATCCCCTATTTTTCTTCTCGTAAGGGTGGATAATTCCATTCGAAATCTGAATATGATCAACTATGAGGTATACCCTATCTATTAAAAAAAGAATAATCCAAATCGAAGAACCCAGTACAAAGTTATGCCTGATAGAATCGGTTAACGGACCAGAATTCAGAGGGTGAGTGATCAATATCCTTCATTTTGCTACCCTTAGGGGTGGATTTCATCTTTCAAATTCAAATGGGACCAACTTCAAAGTACACCCTATCCACTGAAAACTGAAAAAAGAATTAACGGAATCGGACGTCTCAGTAAAAAAAAATATACGCGTCGACTAGAGAACCTCCTCCTTTTTGGTTTCGTCGGTTTAAAATAAGGTGATTTGGACTAACAAATTGGGATATTACGATATTTTGCCCAATAAGTCGAAAGAATAAATTGCTACGATGATAGTCTGTTCAACCCATTCGTCACCTGAAATCAACCACAAGAAATAATAAAAAAAAATGCAGGTCGAGAAAAGAAATCTAGGATTTTTCTCATAATAATGATTGTTTCAGTCAATTAAAGTTGAGGAACGAGTGGTGTTAACATGACGCCATTTATTGAAATTGTTTATTAACGGTATTCCGCGTCGAATAAAAACAACCTTTTCGAAAATCCACGCGGCCAAAGGCAATTCAGAAGGAATGGTTTTAAAACCTTTTTTTTAATAAAAATACCTCCGTTCGAGACATCCTTCCCTAACATTTCCAGTTTCTGCTCGGTATAATCCCGGTTTTTCAACCAGGAATGAATGAGTGAATGGAGACAAGTCGAGGGAGGCCTTGCGATGCACAGCCTGCTGGTTGTACGCGAGAACGACGCTCAGCTGTTTTCTCACCCGTCGACGTCCTCATCCCCCTGCTGCCGCAACCTTCACCCACTGAACTGGAAAAGGACAACTGATTTCAGTGAACCCTTTCCAGGTTTATATATGAATGAACTCGTCTCGATAATGTATTTGAACTTCATTGAACTTGGAAATTCGCAGGTTTGTTGAATATTTTCGATGAAATGAGGAGGGTAATAGGTACAGTACAGACGACTTAATTTGTCTGTGTCGATGTCGCTTTTCAAACGTCAACGCCTACTGTAACTGTACAAGAGGGATGTCAGGTCGATGGTTAGATAAAATTAAAAGTTCTTCCAGGTTGAAGGTAATATATCCCGAAGCACTTTGGAGATACATTCCTTTCAACCTTTGTGTATTAATTCCCTCAAGTTAATCTTTTCTCACTTTAGTCTACTCGACAAGTTGAAAATGGTCTAAAATAGAGATACTGCTCTTAAAATTATGTGTGATAGCTCATTGGATCCGGAATAACGCCTAGAAAAATGTGCCAAGAGCGTGTATTAGCACATAATAAATTGCAAAAGTTATAAACAATTGAAGATGAAAAAAAAATGGCATTTCGTTTTTTGCCAATATTTCATAAATTATCAATATTTAAGAAATTTCAAAAAAGATTCTGAAAGAGGAGGAAATTTCCAATAAAAAACTCCCAGCTACCGGAAATCTATCTCCATTATTTATAATTTTAATTTAACGCTGAAAATGGGTCTCCGAGCGACATTTTTAGGTTGCGCGCGCGGCGTCAGAAGCGAGTACGCCACATTAATTAATTTATTTAAGGTATTAAATATATTTTTTTTAAATTTGAAAAAATTATGGTGTATTCGGAACACTATAAATAATTTATTCCCGTTGGAAATTTCACTTAAAGTTGATTTTTCAACAAGTTAAACGATTGTTAACCAACCAAATTTTCTCGAACTTCTGTCTTAATGGCAAATGAAAAAAAATGTTTAAATAATTGTCGTAAAATTTTTTCGCTTCGTAGAGCCTTTCTTATATACATACTTAACAAGATCAAGCCATAAAAGTTTAAAAAATATTCATACTTTGTTTATAATAATTTTTGTACTTGAACAAAAATAAAAAAACAAGTAATGTTGTTAAAAAAAATTGTTTTTTTCTTAATCATCATATTATTGTTTTTTCATAAAAAGATATAAATTGTTTGTAAAAAAAAAATCCGCAATTTGTTGATGAATTTTAAATAAACAAATTGATTATTTCAATATTTTTGTAAAAAAAATTTTCACAACTTCATTATATTACAAATATTATGATTTTTGAAAAAAAAAGTTTTGTCATTAACAATTTTTAATTGTTTATAATCGTTTTTTTTATATTTCTA
This sequence comes from Gonioctena quinquepunctata, assembly GCA_018342105.1. Taxonomy (NCBI): domain Eukaryota; kingdom Metazoa; phylum Arthropoda; class Insecta; order Coleoptera; family Chrysomelidae; genus Gonioctena; species Gonioctena quinquepunctata. The sequence continues at coordinate 374,939 of JAFIRS010000920.1, read as the reverse complement.
TTGTTTAAATAATTAGTTGAGAAATTATTTTTTCCATAAAAAAAAAAAATTTTTTTAAAATTCCTTGTTTATTAACTTAACAATTTGTTATAAACAAAGTTGAAAATTTTTTAAAAATTGGTAATAATAAAAATGGAATTGTTGATAAAAATATTATTTTTTTCTGTTTTTTTATAGAGGACTGTCAATTATGATTTTTGGAAGAAAAATAATTTCTTAACTAATTATTTAAACAATAGAAATATAAAACAAATTATTATAAACAATTAAAAATTGTTATTAATGAAAAATTTGTTTTTCAAAAATCATAATATTTGTAACATAATGAAGTTGTGGAGCAAAATTTTTCAAAAATATTGAAATAATCAATTTGTTTATAAAAATATTATCAACAAATGCGGGAAAATTTTTTTTGCAAATCAATTTATATCTTTTATTGATAAAAAAACGATTATATGATGATTGAGGAAAAATATTTTTTTAACAACATTACTTGGATTTTATAGTTTTTGTTCAAGTACAAAATTTATAATAAACAAAGTATGAATATTTTTTCAATTTTTATGGCGTGTTCTTGTTGAATATGTATATAAGAAAGGCTCTACGAAGCGAAAATTTTTTACGACAATTATATATACATTTTTTTTAATTTACAATCCAGACAGAAGTTCGAGAACATTTTGTTAGTTAACAATCGTTTAACTTGTTGAAAAATTTCCAACGGGAATAAATTGTTTATAGTGTTCCGAATACATCATAATTTTTTCAAATTACTCGCTTTTGACGCCGCGCGCGCAACCTAAAAATGTCGCTTGGAGACCCATTTTCAGCGTTTAATTAAAATTATAAATAATGGAGATAGATTTCCGGTAGCTGAGAGTTTTTTATTGGAAATTTCCTCCTCTTTTTAGTATTTTTTTTGAAATTTCTTAAATATCAGTAGTTTATAAAATATTGGCAAAAAACGAAATGCCATTTTTTTTTCATCTTCAATTGTTTATAACTTTTGCAATTTTTTATGTGCTAATACACGCTTTTGGCACATTTTTCTGGGCGTTATTCCGGATCCAATGAGCTATCACACATAATTTTAAGAGCAGTATCTCTATTTTAGACCATTTTCAACTTGTCGAGTAGACTACTTGCTCTTTTTTTAATTTTTCCGAGCTGAAACTTTTTCAGTAGAAATGTGTTTAGGTAATACATTTGATGTTCTGATCAAGAATCGGTAAAAATTTGAGCCTCCCTCCTATAATATTTTTCAAGAAAATTTACTACTAGCTTACCCGACAGACGTCCTGTCCAAATTTCTAAATTCCCTAAAAAAAAATTCCTGAAAACTCTCGTCCTTGTAGAATTTCTTCTTTTCTATGTTTTTTTTAAATGTTGTTCCATCTAGGTTATGCCATTGACTCTGCCCGCTTCATGTGCCCGAGGAAGTGATGGACACAATTGAATCTTTGAAGGATTCAAATTGTCTGGATTTCTATGAACTGAACAGCGCGGGATTAAAGCTATAGCCGATATTATTGCTTTCCACTTTCAATTTTAATCAATGATTGCTTATCTCTAGGAGTTTATCCAGATGCATTGAAGATTTCAGTTGTTTTGCCATTGCTAAAAAAAGGGGATCCCCATCTAGCAGAAAATTTTCGCCCCATTTCCATAATTCCAGTTATTGCGAAAATCATAGAGGCGCTAGTTAAAACAAGGTTGATATCCTACCTGGAAACAAACTCCTTGCTGTGTCCTGAACAATTTGGCTTTAGAAAAAATAAATCAACTACGAGAGCTATTCTGAGCGTTATTTCGAATGTAGTTGATGGACTCGAGTAGGGGGAGCATTCTTTTTTAACGCTTTGTGATCTGACTAAAGCTTTTGATTGTGTATCCCATGATATATTACTTCAGAAACTTTTCTGTTTTGGAATTCGCGGACTTCCATTGGAATTTTTTAGGTCTTATTTGCATGGGCGATCTCAGTGTGTTTCGGTTGGAGGCGCCAAATCAGCATTAATGTAAATCATCCATGGGGTTCCACAAGGCTCTGTTTTGGGACCAACTCTATTTATTTTATATATCAATGATTTGTATCATCATATATTACCGAAAAAATGCATTCTCTTCGCTGACGACACCACAATGATAGATCCTAATAGTAAATTGAAGGAACTGATTGACTCTTCTAAACTCACCTTGCAAATGACAAATGAGTGGTTCTCTTCAAATAAGCTTATGCTCAATTCTGCTAAAAATCAAAATCTTATTATATCTTCTGTAACGTAAATAAACTTAACTTGGTTCTACTAATTTATTTCACACTTAATCTACAACTTAATTTATATTACTACGCCACTGTATAGCTCGATGGTATGGGCTCGTTCAGACTGTTTCTCTGAGACTTGAGGGTTGCCTATTTATCTCCGATACAGCATTCTCGATGTTTCGAATTCTTTCCGTTGGCGACCGGCGTGTTCCAATTGTTTCCAATATTGACCGTTGTCTTCCGCGGCAGAGCGCACTGGATGGTTCTCGAACATCTCCGGGGATGATCTCATCGCTGTCGACGGCAACATGTGAGGCGACAGGTCCGGCCTAGGTTCGTTACATTGCCCCCTTCTTAAAGACATTTCGTCCCGAAATTTCATCCTTGGAGTGTGACGATATCTGCATGACTCCCCATATCTGCACCGTGAAGTTCGATGGAAGTAACACTCCACGGTCTTCATGATCGGTCGTGGAAGAGGGTTACAGCAAACCAAAATCTTGACGCCGCTGGATCTGAATATCGCCTCCAGCATACTTCTTATGACTCTCCAGTCCAACCCATCAATACCACAGGATAATTTTGAATTGCTAGATCCACCAGATTCTGGTCCACCATAGTATCTCTTAGTTTGGTGAGACTCTTCCAGACATCTTCATAGGACGGTTTATCTTGGGAATGCCTCTTGGTAACTAGGTAGTAGATGTTTCTCTGGCCTTTCTTCAACTGTAGCACCCCACCAACTTCTGGATTCTGCTCCCGCAGTGTTTGGAGTTGACCAAATTTCTTGGAGAACACTACGGCGATGCCCCTGGACATTCGAAGATCTTCTGCCACACAGTGCGCTAGTGCGTAGTCAGCAGGCACCTCGAAAAGGTCTCGTGACTCCTCTCTAGTAACCCCATGTAGAACTTTCTGCCCGTTTGAATACAAGGACATAAACTTCTCGAACGTCATATCATCCTCCGGTGGCTTGAGGGTGCGAACTTGGTCATGGTTTCCAGCGTAAGGGGCCAACCTGTTGAAATGGACGACCCTTGGTTTCCCTCGGGGTGGCTTATGGATTCGGTACACAAGGTCGTTTATCCTTTTCACGATTTTATACGGGCCTTCCCACGAGTTCCGCAACTTTGGTGATAGTCCACGACGACGTTTGGGGTTGTACAGCCAAACCAGGTCATCAACCTTAAATCCTCCAGCGTCGGCCTTGATGTCATAGGTCTTCTTCATTTTATCGCTGGCACTCTGGATGTTCAACCGGACTCGTTCGTGGATGTCGTCCATTCTCTGCCGAAGTTTGCTGACGTAGTCCTCTCCCGCAGTGTCTTGTCCTGGCGGTATCCCAAACTTCAGGTCACAAGGCAGTCGCAGTTCTCGGCCCATTATAATACTAGCAGGAGTTTGACCGGTTGACTCGTGTACTGCGGATCGATAGGCCATCAGGAACAAATGAAGATACTGGTCCCAGTCTCTTTGATGGTCAGAGACAACCTTGGACAAGTGGCGGTTGATCGTCCTGTTCATCCGTTCCACCATTCCATCGGACTGCGGATGTAGGGCCGTGGTTCTTGTCTTGCGGATGTTCAGCAGTAGACATATTTCTTGGAAAGGTTGGATTCGAAATTTCTGCCTTGATCCGAGTGCAGCTCCATTGGAATACCGAATCGACATATCCATTCTTTCACCAAGACGTCGTCGACGGTGATGGCTTCCTGGTTGGGCAGGGCATAGGCTTCCGCCCACTTACTGAAGTAGTCCATTGCCACAAGGATGTATTTATTCCCGTGGTCGGATACGGGAAACGGGCCGGCGATGTCAATGGCGATTCTCTCGAACGGGCTGCCTACGTTGTACTGACGCATCGGGGCCTTGGGTCGTATTCGAGGTCCGTTGCTAGCAGCGCATACAGCGCACTTTCTGCACCAGTCCTGGACGTCAGCTTGACAATTGGCCCAGTAAAACCGTTGCCTCACTTTCTGCAGGGTCTTCGTCCTCCCTACAGCGCACTTTCTGCACCAGTCCTGGACGTCAGCTTGACAATTCCCAGTAAATCCTCTCTTCTGTTCCTGGGAACAATTATTTGGCGTCTTTCTTCCCCACCAATATCCGGCCTCCAACACACGTTTCAGGATCCCATTGTCCAGAATAAAGAGTTCCATTGTGCCCAATAGGACTTAACAGCCGGCGAGTAACCTGCAACTTCCTGCCATGATGGTCTTCGATTGCCCTTCTTCCAGCTGACAACTAAGCCAAGGTCGGGGTCTTTCTCTTGGTCTTTTTGGATCTTGCTGTCATTCCAGTTGTCATCCATTGCCGCGGTTCTACAAAGTGTTGCTTCTTTCTCTTCTGCTCGTCGGCAATGTGAGCAATCATCTGGACATGGTCTTCGCGACAAGGCATCTGCATTCTTATGACTAGTTCCGGCTCGATGTTCGATCTCGAAATCGAATTCTTGGAGTCTCTCGATCCAACGTGCTACTTGACCCTCAGGATTTTTGAACTGTAAGAGCCATTTGAGAGCTGCATGGTCAGTTCTCAACAGGAATCTTCTTCCATACACGTACTTGTAGAAGTGCTCCACTCCTTTTACAACAGCTAACAGCTCTCGCCTGGTGACACAGTAATTGCGCTCTGGTTTGCTAAGCGTCTTGCTGAAATAACCAATGACCTTCTCCTGTCCCTCCTGGATCTGAGATAGGACAGCTCCAAGTCCCACGTTGCTGGCGTCCGTATCCAAAATGAATTTCCCTTTGGGTAGGGGATAGCTCAGTATAGGTGCGTTGATCAAAGCTCCTTTCAGCTTCCTGAATGAGTCTTGACATTCTTCGGACCACTGGAACTTTGTTTGGCCTTCCGTGAGCTTGGTCAGTGGTTTAGCGATGTTGGCGAATCCCAGCACATATCGGCGATAGTATGTGCATAAACCAAGGAAACTTCGAAGTTGGTGAATGTCTTTTGGGATGGGCCAATCCTTAACAGCTTTGATCTTCTGGTCGTCCACTGCTACTCCTTCCCCAGAGACAACGTGGCCGAGGTATCGTACCTCCTTTTGGAACAGATGGCATTTCTTAGGGCTCAGCTTCAATCCGGAGTTCCTCAGTCGCAGGAATACTTCCTCCAAGTTTTTCACGTGGTCCTCAAACGATCTGCCGACCACAATTATGTCGTCGAGATACACTAGACACGTGTTCCATGAGAGTCCCTTCAGTACTGTTTCCATCAATCTTTCGAATGTGGCGGGAGCATTACAGAGCCCGAATGGCATAACGGTGAACTGCCACAATCCTGAGCCGATGGTAAAAGCAGTCTTTTCTCGATCTTCCTGAGCCAGTTCTACTTGCCAGTATCCACTCTTCAGATCAAGGGTCGAGAAAATCGTGGAACCAGCCAACGTGTCTAGGGTGTCATCTATTCTCGGAAGAGGGTAACTGTCCTTCTTCGTGACATTATTAAGTTGGCGATAGTCTACACAAAAGCGTGTCGATCCATCCTTTTTCTTCACCAGTACGACTGGAGAGGACCAGGGACTGTCAGATGGCTCGATAACTCCTTCTTTTCCCATATCGCTGACTATTTTGTCAGCCTCTTCCTTCTTGGCAAGAGGAAGTCTTCTTGCTGATTGCCGGATCGGTCGGGCACCCCCAGTATCAATCTTGTGCTGGACCACATTAGTTCGACCCCCTTTTCCTTGTCCGGTATCGAAGATGTCTTGGTACTTTTTGACTAAATCTCTTAGTTTGGGCTGTTGAGCTGGTTTTATGTCTTTGGAAGAGATGGCAACTAATTTTTCTAGTTCTGTGGGCAAGTTGTTGGGTTGGCTAATCGTACCTCGTACGCCCCGGATCACAGATGAAACTGACGAGCAGTGCCCCAAAATTGTTCCTTTCTTCAAGGTCACTGGGAAATAATTGACATTCATCCCTTACCGGCACAAATTTGTCAGCACGCAACAAGTCTTCCCTAGTGCAATCCCTCGTCCAATTTTCTCATCATGAAGTTTGGGCTCGAACATCACCACGTCTCCACTGCTCGCACTCCCGTCCAGGCGAGCCTCCAGAATGGTTTCAGCCCTCTCAGGTACGCTTACATCTTCAGCCAACAGCACACGGATCAACTCCTCACTCCTCCCATGAAGCACCAGCTCTTCTCCGTTGACACGTAGGACGCCGTCTTTGAAATCCAATTCAAACCCTCTGGAATTCATGATGTCCATTCCGATGATTGCATCATCTTCGATGTCCGCTACAAGTGCCTGATGTTTCACTTTAGTGCTGCCCAAAATTATTTCAATCGGTAGCTCGCCATATACAGTAGCTGGCTCCCCTGTTGCTGTGCGTAGCTTCCAAGTTGTCAGTTCAATCCGTTCCGGTGTTCTGGCAAAGGAAGGCCCGAGAATTGTCCTAGTCGCACCTGTATCTAGCAGCATGGTGCAAGGCTCGTTATTGATGAGACCGTCTACGAAGACACCTTTGTTCTGTCGTTGAAGGATAGCGACATATGCGGTGTTAACCGGGGCTTGCCGGACACATGCCGACGATTGCCCCTTCTCGTCGACCTTCTTTAGTTTTCCTGCATCGGAGTCGATGAATGTTGGACATTTGCTACGCACATGTCCAATTCTGCCACAATTCCGGCATCTTATCTGTCTTTTCTCAGGCAACACTTCCTTCATCACTTTTCTTATGGCAGCTTCCAAGTCAGCATGCTCCTGTGGGTCTTCTTCAATACTTCGAACTTTACTTTGGTTTTTGCAGGATTGCTTTGCTGCCTCAAATTCCAAAGCGCGTGCCAGTGCGTCTACGAGATGTGTTGGACGAGCTAATATCAACGCTTGTCTGGTTTCTTGGTCACGGAGTCCATCCAAGAATGCCTGAACCGCTAATCGCTCCATTACATTTTCCGGTATGGCTGGATATGCGAGACGAACCAAGCGTGCAATGTCAGTTTCAAATTCTTGTAAGGATTCGCCCAATTTTTGGCAGCGATTTTTCAGCTGTGTTCCAAATGGGCCTGGCCATATCGTAATTCTAGATGTTTAATCAGCTGATCATAGTCCTCCTGTTCTTGGGCGGTAAGAGTTTGTAGAATATTCGTCGCTTCTCCACGTAATGCAAGTGTTAGTGCTACAGCTCTTTCCCCTGCATTCCATCCATTTGCTTTGGCCGCTGCTTCAAACTGTCGGCGGTAATTTTCCCATGGAGTTTTTCCGTCAAATTGAGGCGGCTTCATGGAAAGCTTCCCTATTTCAGAAATGACCTTGACATCTTTTATACCCTCTTGAACTTTATCCACGTTCAAACTCAAGTCCAGCATTGCATTTTCGTTAACCATCTCTGTGGAGGACGCATTACTAATTTGTTTTTCCAGCTTACTGATCGTTTCCTTTATTTTGTCCATTTCTGCCTCGATTCCGTCTTTGATTCCATCGCTGATTATTTCCTTCATCTTGTCCATCTCTGCCTCGACCCCATCTTTGATTTTATCTACCTCCGTGTTCATTTGCTCCCTAATTTTATCTATCTCTGTCTCAACGGTTCCCATTCTTTCTTCTAGGAAATTAGCCACACCACACAATTCTTTTTTTAGGCCTTCTGTGTTTTCCAGGAACTTCTCTTCCAGGCTTCTTGAATTTTCTAAAAGCTTCTCTTCCAGATTTCTAGAATTTTCTTCCAGGCTTCTTGAATTTTCTAGAAGCTTCTCTTCCAGATTTCTAGAAAGCTTCTCTTCCAGATTTATAGAATTTTCTTTAGAATTTTCTTCCAGGCTTCTTGAATTTTCTAGAAGCTTCTCTTCCAGATTTCTAGATTTTCCAAGCTTCTCTTCCAGATTTCTAGCATTTTCTTCCAGTTTATTCATTACCAAACTTAAATCACCTCCGGAAACTTCGAATAAAAATGTTTCGGGGTCCTCACCTTCTTGTATAAGTCCTTCTGCAAGTCTTTCCTGGAGTACTTGCTTTTTACCTGTTGTTTCCAGTTCCCTTTCCTCCAATTCCTGTTTCAATTCCGCTACCTTCAAATCCGCAAGGCGCACTTTTCTTGAACACATTTTGTCTTTGACGAGGTATCAGTCTGTTTTACACGAAAAGTTATCAGTTTGTTAAAAATTCACTTCGCGAATTCTTTTCCACGGGCCACCAGTCTATTGTCTGTTTCACGCGAAGAGTGTATCAGTTTATATTCCCACGCACAATTGTCCACTTCGCGAAAACCGGGCCACTGTCTATTTTCTGTTTCACGCGAACAGCGTATCAGTTTATATTCCCACGCACAATTGTCCACTTCGCGAAAACCGGGCCACTGTCTATTTTCTGTTTCACGCGAACAGCGTATCAGTTTATATTACTTCTATTTTGGGCGTACAAAAAGGTCTATCAATTTATTTTTCTGACTATCCACTCCACGATCACTTGTTTATTTTCAAAATCTCACTTCCGACACCAATTGTAACGTAAATAAACTTAACTTGGTTCTACTAATTTATTTCACACTTAATCTACAACTTAATTTATATTACTACGCCACTGTATAGCTCGATGGTATGGGCTCGTTCAGACTGTTTCTCTGAGACTTGAGGGTTGCCTATTTATCTCCGATACAGCATTCTCGATGTTTCGAATTCTTTCCGTTGGCGACCGGCGTGTTCCAATTGTTTCCAATATTGACCGTTGTCTTCCGCGGCAGAGCGCACTGGATGGTTCTCGAACATCTCCGGGGATGATCTCATCGCTGTCGACGGCAACATGTGAGGCGACAGGTCCGGCCTAGGTTCGTTACACTTCTAACTCCTCACTAACAGGTGGGGAAAGTGTCAAGTTACTTGGTATATCCATTGATGACAAACTCAACTGGATGTGTCACGTGGAAAATCTGTCGAAAAAATTATCAAGCGTCACGTTCTTGATTCGCAGATTGAAAAACCTTGTTGGTGCAGATACTCTGAGAGCCAGCTATTTTGGACTTTTTCACAGTCATATGACTTATGGAATTGTCTTGTGGGGTAATTCGTCCCATTCAAACAAAATTTTTGTTTTACAAAAAAGGGTTATTCGAATAATATCAGGGGCGGGCTACAGAGATCACTGCCATGCTCTATTTATTCATCACCAGATCATGCCTCTTCCTACCGCTTTCATATATTCCACTCTGCTTGAAATACATAAAAAATATCAGATTTTACTCTTTCAGCGGACACGCATCAGCACCAAACAAGGTCAGGAAACCTCTTGAGAACACCAAGATATAGACTATCTGTATCACAGAAAAATTCATTGAATATAAACCTATATAATAAATTACCTTTGGAAATAAGAAATATGAACTTTTATAATTTTAAGAGATCAATGAAATCTTGTCTACTGATGAACTGTTTTTACTCCGTAAAGGACTTTTTGAACTATAATTTTAACGTGGATGATCTAGGCTTTTAATGGGTTTGTCAATTCAACTTTTATACCCCTTTCTGTATTTACAATGACTGAGTTCTGAGTTAACCTTATTTTATTCCTGTGTTGTAATGTGATGTATAACCGTAGGAAATTTGGTCTTACTGTTTTAACTTGTAACTGTTAACTTTAAATTAATTTTTTTTTCTCAAGGACCTGCTACGAATGTATTTATATATATGGACGTAGTTAATAAATCTCTCTCTCTCTCTATCCCGTTTCCCCTTTATCCCGTTCTTCCGTTATCCCGTTACCGAAATATCCCCTTATACCATTTTCTTTTTTTTTCCTTTTCCCCCTTTTCCCGTTTTCTGTTATCCTTTTGACTTTATTCCGTTTTCCCATTATCCCGTTTTCTCATTATCCGTTATCGCTTTCTCCCGTTATCCCGTTTTCCTGTTATCCCGTTTTTCCGGTCATTTTCCCGTTTTTTCGAAAAAAATTAAATGAATTGGTCCAGCCGTTCTCAAGTTATGAGCTTACCAACACCAACAGACATTCATTTTCATCATATATTATACAGGGTGTTAAGTAATAAGTGTCCGATATTTTACAGGACGATTCCTCAGTTATTTATAAGGCGAAAAGTTCATATAAGCAAGCAAGTCCTTCATTTTTGATAAACAGGGTGTTGAAAATTCATTTTTATTTAGGGTTTTCATCAATAATTTTTAAAATAATGTCGATATTTGAATGAAAATTGGTATTTGAGGATTTTTTAATATGAGAAATTCAAATTCCATCTTAGTTTGCCCCTTAATTGTAGGGGGCGCCGCCTACAGGTCTTTGTCTCTTTTGGGGAGTCACAACTTTGTCGTGCATATATGTATCACATTTTCTAGAAGAAAAATCGATTCCTCTATCATTTTTACGTGAAAAAGATGTGCTTTTCAAAAGTCGCTACAAGCAGCCGTTACAAAAAATCATAATAATAATAAATAAAACTATTTAACTAGTCAAGTCAAGATATTATTTTCGACATGACCGCAAAACAGAAGTTCGCGAACATCATTAAATTACTTCAAAACAATTATCAGAATATCACCGCGCAACTCGATGCCATCATTTTACGCCTTACCTAATTCATTTGCTTGTTTGTTTGGCGCCGACTCAAAATTAGTTACTTACATTAGTTTAGGACCTTAGTTACTGAGACTAAGAAGGTTTATTTTATTTTTTACTTTTCAGTTCCGTATTTCGTCGGTTTAATTTTTTGTTAAAAAGTTTTTATTTCTGGATTTATTTGGTAATAGATTTGAAGATCTCATTTTCGCCGCACTACAAATTTCTGGTGGGGTACACTCGTTTCACTTTCCAAATCCATTTTTTTCTTCTTGTTTTTCGTTAGAAACTATAATATTTTACAAAACGAACTGTCAATTCAATGATTATGACGTTTGAGAACAAGTTTGAAGTTGTTAAATTCTCAAGGCATACTTGCGAATGGAAACAATTCAAACACAACTGTACAGTAATGAATATGCTCATCTGTGATTGGCTTCAAAGTGTTGAGTAATGAATCTGGTTCAACTGTGATTGGTTCGAACCTGTTGAGTAATGGATCATTACCTACTCGGGGACAAAACTAGAGATCATTACTTATCAAGAAATAGTCATATAAATGACGCTTTTTTCAATAGTCATAGAAAAAGTTATATTTGGCTTCAATTTTGTTTCGAAGGATCTTCAGTGCAGCTTTCTTATATCTTAAGCCCCGCCATTTTGAGTATGACAGCCAAATTATGGTTTAGATAATATGACGGATATTATCATTATGATTTTGTTCACTCTCTCACTGTCAAGTGTTATAGATTTCAATGTTCACCTCATCTCCTGAATAACGAATTCGTCTGGCAACAATACCGACTCGGAACACATCCCGTATCAGCTACCTACACCGTTTTTCCGTAGTTCGACACCATCGATCCAGTGTACAGCAATTTGCACTTAGTGGTAATACGTAAACCGGGCCTAATGCATACACTCCGCCACAACATTGATCTCGAATCTCGGGTCTTTGTATCTCCATGAATCACTGGCACTCTTAATCAAATTAACTTTAAAAGCATCGAGAAAGCCTTTCAATGGACAATACCATGGCTGAGGCTTTCGACCAGTGTCGTAGGAAATGGAATGGATATCCTTTCGGGATTTCGGGTTTTCACTTCGAAAGAGGTCACGAAATTTATTAGAGCTGTCTCTTTCAGTCATTTCAGAATTCGAAGAGTTGATATTGAACAGTAATTAACCCAAAAAAATGGAGTATCATCCTTGAAGAGTATCAGAAGCTGAAGACTATTATTCGAAGAAGAAGAAGAAAAAGAAGAACTGAAAACTCCAAAAATCAGTGAATACCCAAAATAACCACTGTATGAATGATAGAGCTGAATCATTAACTTCAACAGATCTTTCCAACGCCTAAATCAACGTCATCCGATTATTTTAGTTAAGGGTAGAAACACAGTACACAGAATACTGAGAGGCAAACCAAAGAAGGAAAAAAGCGTGAAGAACTGCTCCAACAGAAAGGAATCAGTTGGGAATGATTAGATGAAAATGAGATCGGGCTGTACAAAGAAGACCCAAGCTATGAGCAAACAAGGACACTCACTTCACTAGAGTGGGTTCACAAAACCACGACACGTGTTTCGCTTTACAATGGCTCCTTCAGGTGGGGATAATATTATCCTCCGAGAAATTTATATGTGCACATAAATAAGGACAATAAGTTATGGAGAGATCAATGTCATTTATAAATATAATAAATAACAAAGGATCTAATACAGATCCCCGAGGAACACCAGAGGTAGCAATTATTTCTACAGATTTGAAACTGCGGTATTGAACGCTCAAATGTCTTTCGGTTAGATAAGATTTTCCATAACGTACAGCCGTTATTTCCATAATTTGGTGGATGATACATTCTCTCTAGAATTTGAATCTTTTTGTGAAATCAAATTCTCACAAAAAGTCGACAGTCGATGTTTTAAAACCTAAAAGAAAATGTAAAACGCAAAGCGAAGTGATGACGATGCCATCTAGTGCAAGAAGAAATGATGATTTCGAAGAAGATATTAATAAAAAGAACTGACTGAAGAGATTGCTTTGAATAATGATTCCGAGGAAGAGTACACACTTCTAGAATGGCAACAATTGAACAGGGAATATACATCTTTCGTGTGCTTGGTATCGATGAAGAGACATGAGACATTGAAGTTGTATGTTTTAAGCGCCATGACGTACAGCATATTTTTTGCGAAAGAATACGATGTTCCTTCAGTAATTGAGATTGTTTTGAAATTGTTTGTTTAACCGCTTTCTTAGGTTGACCAACCCTCAAATTAATGAAAACTTGCTAGATCACGGACTACACTTAAGTGGATCGAACCACTTGAACTGAAAACTTTCCAGCTGCGAATCGACGCGCCAGGTGAAACAGTTGACAAAACACTGGTGACTGACCAGCCTCCTGTTCACGTATATTTAAAATGTCTTCTATACTTTTTTCTGGTAAGTTTCATGAAGCATTGTTTTCTTCTTCTTATTGTTGATAAAGTGTATCTACCATTTGATCATCAATTCAACAGTGGTTATGAATCAGTAATAACTTACAATGATCTGCATATAAAAAAAATTTCAAAGTCTAAGCCAAGGCAACTGTCATTTACAGGGTGTTAAAAAATTTTTACCAAATAAGTACGAAAGTTTTTAGGGAGTAATTCCTTGTCGAAAACTGAAGGGAGTCTTTCATGTGAACAAAAGCACTAAGGCCTTGCCTTGAAAAATTACACGCTTCCAAAAATGAAATTGCTGAAGAGTTGAAAAAATGGCATTTTGTGAGCATGTCCTACCAATGAGGAAGCTGCCTATGAATATTTTTTTTATTTTGCTGTGATCTTTCAAAGGGGTGAAACATGCAATCCCTTTTCAATTTTTTACCAGAACTTTCTGACGAAATAAAATTTCTCAATTAAAATGTGTTGAAAAGAACGATTTGTTGCAAAACTTTTTCAACTCCTGTGTTGTGTTCGTAAAAGCAATAGTTTCCTGATAAAAAAATTAAATACAACATTGTGCATGAACGGATCTTGGCTGTCACATTTTGTTTGCACAACTTGTGACTTTAATCGTAGTATTTTAAAATCAAAAAAATCTAGTAGGTGGTGGTCAAGTCGCTTTGATTTCTATGTGGTAGTTGAAGGTTCGATTGTGACTTTTGAATCTTCAATATGAATAATTACAATGACGCTGAAATGGCCGATATGCATTTTATGTATGGTCGTGCCAATGAAAAATCTTTGGAAGCTAGACGGCTATATGCAGAGATGTATCCTCAGCGTGTGATACCTCATCACACAATTTTTCCACATCTTCACCAGCGTATCTGTGAAAAAGAGACTTTTCAAAAATGAACAACTGATTGCAGTTGTCCACGAGTAATAAGAAGGCACTGGAAGAAGAGGTTCTCAATATGATTGAAGATCGTCCGGAATTAAGTACAAGACAAATTGCTTACATACTTAATGTTAGCAATAAACTAATCTCGAAAATTTTAAAGGTTCACCAATTGTATCCTTACCGTATTCAACGAGTCCATGCACTTTTGCCGCGAGATTTTCCCCATCGAGAAGACTTTTGTAAATAGAGTCTTCAAATGATTACCCAAAATTCTCAATTTTTAGAAAACGTAATATTCACTGACGAATCCAACTTTTCAAGGCAAGGGATTACAAATTTCCAAAACAATCATCTCTGGGCCGATGATAACCCACATGCAATTCAAGAAGGTCGGTATCAATATGAATTTTCACTTAACGTGTGGGTCGGAATTTTGGCGAAAATATTATTGAGCCGTATTTTCTACCGTTAAGGCTAACTGCTGCAACCTATACAAATTTTCTCCAGGAGCAGCTTCCCATTTTACTTGAAAATGTTCCACTAGCTATTCGACTACGAATGGTGCGCCTGTCCATTTCCACATAACTGCTCGTCAGTACTTGGACGACGTGTAACCAAATCGTTGGATAGGCAGAGCAGGACCTTAACCTTGGCCTCCCAGATCTTCAGACTTAAACCCCTTGGACTTTTGCATCTGGGGTCACTCCTGAAGTCCCTGGTTTATACGACACCCATTGAATGTGTGAATGATTTAAGGAATCGCATCATTGCAGCCTGCGAGACAATCCAAAACACACCAGCAATATTTCAACGTTTGCGCCAGTCTATGAGACAAAGACTTGATTCCTGTCTAATGGTTGGAGGTGGTCATTTCGAGCAGTTTTTATAACTCCGTTCCGTTTGATCTTGTTGCCTTTTTCTTTGTTGTAATACACAAAATTGTGTTTTGTTTGTATTTTTTAACCGACGAAACCAAAAGGGAGGAGGTTTTCTATTCGACCCGTATATTTTTTTTTCCATCATGTTTTTTTATGTATGATCACGCATAACTTTTTACTGAGGCGTCCGATTCCGACAATTCTTTTCAGTGGATAGGGTGTACTTCGAATTTGGTCCCATTTGAATTTAAAGATGAAATCCACCCCTAAGGGTAGCGAAATGAAGGATATTGATCACTCACCCTCTGAATTCTGGTCCGTTAACCGATTCTATCAGGCATAACTTTGTACTGGGTTCTTCGATTTGGATGATTCTTTTTTTAATAGATAGGGTATACCTTATATTTGGATTTCGAAAGGAATTATCCACCCTTACGGGTAGAAAAATAGGGGATAATTGATTTTTCACTAGTGAACATTGGCATACACATACGTAGTTGACAATGACAGATCGCTACTGACATTATTCTTGTTTCACATCCGTCAAAATCAGTATATTTTATGAGAGGATGGAATGATATACAAAGTAATGAAATAAACTAACCAGAACAACGAAAATAATTTATATTACATCAAATAGTAAAAGTAGATAATCATATTATTTAACTGGTAATAGTTGAAGTAAGGTGGGTAAGTAAGTATTTTGGAAGTAATCAAAAGACAAGTATGTAGTAATTGGTAGATTTTAGCCACAAAAAATTGAAAAATAAAAACTTTTCAACAAAAAATTAAACCGACGAAATACAGAACTGAAAAGTAAAAAATAAAAACTTTTTAACAAAAAATTAAACCGACGAAAAAATCAACTGAAAAGCATAAAATAAAATAAACCTTCTTAGTCTAAATGATTATTGAGCTCCTAAACTAATGTAAGTAACTGATTTTGAGTCGGCGCCAAACAAACTAGCAATTGAATTAGGTGAAGCGTAAAATGATGGCAGCGAGATGCACGGCTGCGTTTTGATGACTTCTTTCATAGATAATGATCTTCGATAATTGTTTGTTTGGCGCCGACTCAAAATCAGTTACTTACATTAGTTGAGGAGCTCAATTATCATTTGGACTAAGAAGGTTTATTTTATTTTTTGCTTCTCAGTTGATTTTTTGTCGGTTTAATTTTTTGTTAAAAAGTTTTTAATTTGATATTCTATTAAAACAAAACATGGTACTGGTACATGCCTACATTAATAGTACAAACAAGCGGAATCATTTTAAAAATACTACGATTGAAGTCACAAGTTGTGCAAACAAAACGTGACAGCCACCTACTAGATTTTTTCAATTCCACTTACAGAAGATCCGTTTATGCACACTGTTGTATTCTATTTCTATATTAGGAAACTATTTCTTTCACGGACACAACACAAGAGTTAAAAAAGTTTTGCAATGAATCGTTCTTTTCAACACATATTTTTTAATTGAGAAATTCTGTTTCGTTAGAAAGTTTTGGTAAAAATGGAATAGGGGTTGCATGTTTCACCCCTTTAAAAAATCACAACAAAATTTAAAAATAGTATATTAAAGTATAAGTGGATAAAAAGGGCTTTAAAACACGCGCGATTTTGATAGAGCAAGTGTTTTTAAGACCAGTTATCCACGAATACTTCACGCTATTTTTTTGTATTGGTGCCTTTGAAATCATATATACTGGTATTATTACGACAAAAAATAGAAATAAGAACTAATAATGCAAAATGGTTGAATTCGTGATGTGACATCAGTATACCTTTCGTTGTCATGGAAATGAGAAAAACAGATATTCATTTGCAATTTGTTATCAAAGATCAAAAATGATTTTTTGAATAGTGAGGCAGAATCGCGGTTAATACCGCGAAAATCTAGTGATATATATAAAAAAGAATATGAAAAGTTCATCAAATGGAAGGAGGAGCAAGAGGTATCACATATAAATGAACGAGTTGTAAGGAATATTTTATTTGACGTTACAAGGTACTCCTGTCAGATCAATAATCAAAAATTTGTCATTTAGACTTCACGTTTCTCGATTTGTTGATGTTGCCGCTGAGGCGTGCTTTAAATGGGTAAAATGGGGCACCAATAAAAAAAAACTCATTTTTGGACGCGTGTGACTTCTTAAGGAAAGAAGACCTAAGCTCTTTTGTTTGGAAGACCCCCTTCAATTTCCGACAGGGTAACACCCTGTATAAATATAATAAATAGCTGAGGACCTAATACAGATCCCTGAGGAGAACTAGAAGTAGCAATTATTTCGACAGGTTTAAAACCGCGGTATTGAACGTTCAAACGTCTTTCAGTTAGATAAGACTTCTAAACCAACCAAAATTCGTTTTTTGAGAAGTATTACATGGTCAAGTCTGTCGAAAGCCTTCGAAAAATTTAAAAATGAACAACAACCTGGGAGTACATAACCAAAGCTTTATCCATTTGCTTATTATAAATAACCCAATATTTCCAGGATCAGGTATCCGCCCGTGATTGTTCGTAATGAACCGCGAACGAAGTTAATTTTCACTTTATTTGTTCGTTTCGAAACGAAGTTAAACCATGCAATTCATCACATACAATTAATCTAAAATGTATTAGGGAAAATGAAGCAAAATTAAATGATGCATTACAAGCTACGGCATGGAATCCACAATGAATTAATCGAATAAAATCCGGCAATTTGCCGGAACAGCTCTGGTTTTAACAATTACTACAACCAGACCAGCTTTTGTTAGGAAATACAACAGTGTGTAGCTCGCTATTCATTTATCATGCTACTAATTAGCCCGCTTGAGTCGCTAGTGTCGATTACCGAACGGAGAAAATTTATTCCACATGGGCGTACACCCAATTTCCCGCAAGTGTTCGTCTTCCCCCAATATCCAAACGTACATCCAGTTTTTACCAAAATTTGGTGGATGATACATTCTTTCTGGAACAGTCGATGTTTGGAGACCTAAAAGAAAATGTAAAACGCAAAGCGAAAGTGGAGACGAAGACATCATAGTGCAAGAAGAACTATATGAACGAAGAAGAACTGACTGACGATATTACTTTTGATAATGATCCCAGGGTAGAGTATACACTACTAGAATGTCAATTAATCAAACCGGCGCAAATTCCTTGGGGGGTCGACAAACAAAACGCGTTATAAATTATAAATTACTCAACATATTACACCTTAAATTGAAAAATAAATCCTTATGTGGACATGACGAGGTTCCTATGTCCGTTTTGAAAAGATCCTTGCCATTTCGTATTTCTTCTCTCACACACATAGTCAATTTATCTCTCTCAACGGGAATATTTCCAGACCATCTCAAGACTGGCAAACTGGTACTTACCAATTTATAAAAATGGTGATCCACGGCTTGTGAAGAACTATCGGCCAATTACAATACCTTCCAGATTTTCAAAAATTTTGAGTATGCTTTCCTTTACAGATTATTAGCATTCTGCTATAAGTTTTACATTTTCTCCAACAATCAGCACACATTCCTAGATAATAAATCTACAATAACAGCTGTGGACTCGTATTATGAGGAACTAGTGAATTTGATAGACATAGGTGAATGCCCTGTTGAAATATTTTGTGATCTCAGCGGGGCGTTTGACTGTGTCGATCATGGTATTTTACTGGATAAACTTCAAAGATACGGAATAAGAGGTATTCTGTACCATTGGCTGCACAGCTTCCTCGATTCAAGAAGCCAATATTTTTCCATGGACAATACTATGTCTTCAAAACGAGCAGTCACAATTGGAGTACCCCAAGGCTCGGTTTTGGGGCCAGTTCTTTTTATAGTGTATCTGAATGATTTTGATAACTCACCAGTCCAGTCCTCTTTCACTATGTACGCAGATGGTACATTGCTGATCATCTCAGATAAATCACAACTGTCAGATAAATTCAATGAGACTTTTTCGGGTGTAAAGGATTGGTTCAATGCAAACCTCCTACATCTGAACACGGATAAAATGAAATCAATTAGATTCCATAATCGTCAGATGTGATAATATCTACAGAAATCTGTGTAAAAATTGTTTAGCAAGTCAAGTTTCTAGGCCTTGATATGGAATGATCACTGTCGAACACTACAGTCCAAATTAAATTCCTACTCATATCAATTTAGAAATCTCAAACTAGTCCTTAACGAGGACCAACTCCTGAAATTATATTATGCTCAAATAGACTCCAGACTAAGATATGCGCTTCTGGGGCCAATCCACCTCAACATTACATGTTTTCATTGCACAGAAACGCATTATACGCACTCTAGTTGAAATACCGAAAAGCTCATCATGTAGAGATCACTTCAAGAATCTGAAAATCCTTACACTACCATCATTGTAAATTTTGTATTCTGCATATATGTATTTATAAATCGCAATCACACCGAATAATTCCACGATTACAAAACTCGCCAAAAAGTTAATTTCTATATTTCTTTCAGTAATAGAAAATTTCATTACAATTCTTCTAGAGCAATGGCTCCTCGGATTTACAATTCATTGCCAGATAAAATCAAAAATTGTGAAACAATTTATAGCTTAAAAAAATTCAAGATCTTTCTAGTGACAGAAAGTCACTATTCTGTAGAGGAATATCTTCAAACTTAAAATGTATCTTCTCTGTTTGGTTTTAAGTTATTTCTAAGTATGTGTGAGTTCTTTTTAATTATATTTTACACCATTTTACTCACCTGTATTGACGAATCCAACACAATTTTCAATTGTCAGATGGAAAATAACGGTATTATTATTATTACTGTTATTATTATTGAATACCTCTATCGTGTGCTTGGTATCGATGAAGAGAAGGAAGACATTGAAGTTGTAGGGTATAAGCGCAATGACGCTTGTGCAACAACTTTTTTTTGCAAATGAACATGATTTGTCTTCAATTTAATTTGGAATGATGAATGCCATGCTGCCTGAACCAAAGACCATAAACAAATCTAGAAAAATTATTTACGTTTTTTCAGGTTTTTTGTTTTTGAAAAATATTGCCCTTTTCATATTTTTTGTGTTAAGTTTCATGAAGCATTTTTTTTGTATTCTTTATAAAGCGAACCTACCATCTAAACATAAATTCAATAAATAACTGCAGTGATTATGAATCAATAACATTTTTAACCGACGAAACCAAAAAGGAGGAGGTTCTCTAGTCGACGCGTATATATTTTTTTGTATGTCATAACACAACTTTTTACTGAGATGTCAGATTCCGATAATTTTTTCAATGGAAAGGGTGTACTTCGAAGTTGGTCCCATTTGAATTTAAGAGATGAAATCCACTCCTGAGGGTAGCAAAATGAAGGATATTGATCACTCACCCTCTGAATTCTGGTCCGTTAACCGATTCTATCAGGCATAACTTTGTACTGGGATCTTCGATTTGGATGATTCTTTTTTTATTAGATAGGCTATACCTCATAGTTGATCATATTTGGATTTCGAATAGAATTATCCACCTTAACGGGTAGAAAAATAGGGGATAATTGATTTTTCACTTTTGTGAACATTAGCACACATATGTAGTTGACAATGACAGATCGCTACTGTCATTATTTTTGTTCTCCTACATCCGTCACAATCATTATATTCTATGAGAAGATGAAATGATATACAAAGTATTGAAATAAACTAACCAGAATAACAAAAATAATTTATATTACAACAAATAGTAAAAGTAGATAATCATATTATTTAACTGGTAATAGTTGAAGTAAGGTGGGTAAGTAAGTATTTTGGAAGTATCAAAAAACAATAGGTAGTAATTAGTAGATTTCAGCACAAAAAATTGAAAAATAAAAACTTTTTAACAAAAAATTAAACCGACGAAATACGGAACTGAAAAGTAAAAAATAAAATAAATCTTCTTAGTCTCAATAACTAGCTCCTAAACTAAAATTTTTGATCAAAAAACAAGTAGGTAGTAATTAGTAGATTTCACAAAAAAATTATCAGAATGTCACCGCGCAACTCGATGCCATCATTTTACGCCTTACCTAATACATTTGCTTGTTCGTTTGGCGCCGACTCAAAATTAGTTACTTACATCAGTTAAGGAGCTTAGTTATTGAGACTAAGAAGGTTTATTTTATTTTTTACTTTTCAGTTCCGTATTTCGTCGGTTAATTTTTTGTTAAAAAGTTTTGTTTTCTTTATTCTATTTTGCCATATAAAGCTGACTTATACAAATACATATTTGCATAGGGGTAGTTGTGACATGCATATAAAGTGCTAACCAATCCTTGTTTTCCCTACAAAACCCATCTTTAAATCAATAAGGTACGAATTATGTGTTCACAATTACTCCTGAATTCATTTTTCGGTGGGGTAGTAGTAAACAGCTCATATTTTTTTCAAATCAGTTCAACATGAAACTAACAAGAGATGTTTGAAACATTTACAACTTACACTTGACCCTACTTACATTACAAGAACGTCTGAGGATGCTAGGTCGGGATATCCTGGAGGAGGGTATAATATGAGAAATTGAGATCGGGGATCGCACACCTGGAATACATAAAGAAATCCCTTATAATCTTCTAGGTGCTGCTATAAACAAGAACCTTTTGTGAAAGCTGAAGCAGGTAGATGTGCATCTGTCACTACCTATTAGTGCCATTTACAGTGAACTAGAACTCCCATGGCTTCTGTACTTTGAACTGATCCTGCCCGTTGGTTGGTTGGTTGATTGAAAACTGACGAGCCAGGGACAGGGTTGGCACTTGGCTTCCCTTGACACTGCGACCAGCTAGGGTCTATTGTATCACTCTGTCGTCTGTGTCGCCTTCTACTTAGGGGGTCACAGTCGAAGATAATGTGAGAGGCTGTTTCCTCTTCTTCATCACATAGCATACACTCCACGGTTGCCCTGCGTATTCCCATGGTGTTAGGTGTTTTCTCAGGCCGCAATGTCCAGTCAGCAGACCTACTATTATACGTGCCTTCGTTCTGTTCAGGTTCAGAAAGTCAGCCGTCAGGGTCCGGTTTGGGTGCCCTACCATGACTTTGCTGTGTATTTGCCCGACAGTTTGATCCCAAGTTTGTTGGTGTCTTCTTTTTATCCACTCCTCGATCAGGGTCCTACATCGGTTTTTGCTGATCCCATGCAGAGGTTCTGGCCCTGTGAATTGCATTTCAGATGCTTGTCTAGCTAGCTATTCCGCTTTTACGTTGCCTTCAATGCCTCTATGACCTGGCATCCACATCAAGGTGACCTTGTTGTGTTTTGCCAGCTCGATGAGGTTCTGGAGGCAGTCTCAGACCAGTTTAGACTTTATCTGTGTAGAGTTGAGGGCTTTGATAGCACTCTGACTGTCAGATAGAATGTAGATGTGTTTTTTCCTATAACCATTTTCTAGATTCTTCTGAATGCATACCATAATAGCATGTGTTTCAGCTTGGAATATCGAGGAGCATTCTTGGCCTTACCCCATGTATTCCTGCTGCCGTTTCTTCAACTGTCTTTGACTATGTCCACAGTCGATTTTGATTCTATACTCGGGGCCCATCCAGATCTGTCGATTCGTGTTCCGACTGGTTTTTCGAATGAGTATAGGGGTTGCTTGTAGTCTGAAATCATTTCGAATTCGTCGATATTGATTACATGAGTGATTCTGGTATGTCCAATTGTTCGGGTTCTTCAGTTTTTTGTTTGTTTCAGTCTGTATGCACTCATCCTGGTCTCTCCAATAACATGTAAGTCAAGTGGTTCGGGGCTTAGGATGATTTCCAATGCAGCTGTTGGAGTGCTATTCATTGCACCCGTGATGCAGTGACAGGCAAGCCTCTGGATTTTCCCAAAGTTGGTTTTTGCCGGTCTTTGATTTGTTTTTGGCGACCATAAGAGTGAGCCATAAGTTACTCTGGGTCTCATTACCGCTGTGTAGAGTCAGTGCATGGCTTTCGGTTTGAGCCCCCAGGTTTTTCCAAAAGCTCTCCCGCACATCATGAAGGTTATCTTGCTTTTAGTGGTTACATCCTGCCCGTTGTTTCTAGATTATATCCTGGCAGGTTTTTATCAATTGATTAGTCTCCAAGGCATGACAAGATTCCCGTACGAAACCTACATTTGATTTAGCATTTCCTGAACAGTCTTACTACAACAAAACTACAACTATTCTCATTCTACGTGAAACAGATTATTGTTATCCCACGTTATCCTGCTGCTGATTTGTTACGACGCTGTTACGAGGGGTTTGTTATGGATTTAACGAAGGTAAGAGCTAATTAACGAGGACAAATATCCCGTAGCCTGCCAGCCGGGTTTCCACTGTCTTCGAGCGCGCTTTTAATTAGTTTATACAGCTAATTATGGCTTCAGATTAATTATATTCTTTTGACAATCCCTAAGCGTGAGGATCAACAATGAAAAATAATTGAAAATATGATAGATACTGTGGAATAAAGGTGACACGAGAAAGCTGAAGTGAAATTTGTTGGACTCGACAACGTTACATTATTTCTGGATTCAGTTATTCAGCGTGTTTTCCAATGGCTTCATACCCACATAAAAGATTACAATTACGAGAAATTAATGGTAAGAAATCCACACCTATGTACTTTTTTTCTGGATTATTTTAGGTCCTCTCCTATTCATATTATACAGTACTTCTCAAAAGTCCTCTCCCCCCCCTCTTATTTTTGGAAGGATTACACATAAACAAGTGAAATTTGGAAACTGAATATTAAAGGTTGTAAACTTCCCTACTAGTGATGATAGATGACGAAATCGTCAAAGATGACGTCACAAGGCCATTGTGACCAATAATTTTAAATGGAACCCTACGGCAAGCGACACCTCTTTTAAAAGGTATCGAAGAAACCTATTCAATGATACTAAGTTTGTTCGTGTTTATGGCATTTTTAATGGCTCATTAGTAAACATTAAAATTTAAATCCCATTCAGTATGATATTGATTACAGATTTAAGAATCAGTATCTACTTGGAGAAATTGCTCGAAGTGACCTCCATTCACTTCCTGACAGTGAAATATCCTATTTTTAAACTCTACTCGTACTTTTGCAAATGTCTGCGGAAACAGCCTCACATTCTGCAATAATACGTTGTTTTAAAACGTCAATATTGTCAGGTTCAGTGGCGTAAACCTTCGATTTAAGGTACGCCCACAGAAAAAAAAAAACAAAGGTGTGAGATCCGGTGATCGAGCTGGCCATTCCGTTGAACCTCGTCGTCCAATCCATCTACCACGATACTCCTCCCAAATACCGTCTTACTGCACCGTAATAGGGTGGAGGAGCACCATCCTGTTGGAATGTTATTTCCAATTTGTCGAATTCATCTGGATTATCTTCCAAAATTTCAAGGATTAACGGTTCTATTACGTTTTGCAACAGCTCCAGATAAACCTCACCAGTTAAATTAGTATTAAAAAAAAGAGGCCCAACGATGTGGTTTTCCAGGATACCTGCCCAAACATTCTGGGGAAATTGGGTATGTGTTTCACGAAACAGGTGAGGATTTGCGTCACTCCAATACCTCACATTCTGTGTATTTACATTTCCATTTAGATAGAAAGTACTTTCGTCACTGAAACAAATTGTTTTGACATAGTCTGGCTGTTGGTTAATTTTAGTTTCCATATTTTCACAAAATTCTAGTCTTCGGTCTGGGTCGTCGTCTGAGAGTTGATGAACCATTTTTAATTTGTATGGATGAAATTTGTTTTTTTTCAAAATCTTGTGTACTGTACTTCGACTGACTTTACAGGTAGATGCAACGTGAGTTGTTGAAGGAGTAGGATTAACTATTACTTCTGCCAGTATATTAATTTTTTTCTCATCAGAAATTTGTGGTCTGCCAGATCGTTTCGCATCATTAATACTACCCGTTGTTTCAAACTCACGAAGAAGCTCCCTTAAGTAAGTCCTCGAAACGGGGCGATCGGGAACAGTTTAACAAATTATTGACATGTACAAAAATATTAAAAGTACCAGAAGTTGCTAAAACAGTTAAACGTTCGATCAACAATACACAAATTATTGAATGCACAAAAACTTGGACAATTACAAAAACGTCGAATTAGGGAGACTAACAAAAACGTCAGCTTATTTGACAACTATCCAGAAGAGGAGCTTGCATTTTGAATTTTAGTATTAACTGATTTAATTCATCACAGCTTTGCGTATTTCAAAAGCGAGTTGCCAAAACTGCCATAAACACAAATAAAATTAGTATCATTGAATAGGTTTTTTCGATACCTCTCAAAAGAGGTGTCGCTTGCCGTAGGGTTCCATTTAAAATTATTGGTCATAATGGCCTTGTGACGTCATGTTTGACATTTCGTCATCTATCATCACTAGTAGGGAACTTTTAATATGCAGTTTCCAAATTTCACTTGTTTATGTATAATCGTTATAAAAATAAGAGGGGGAGGGGACTTTTGAGAAGCACTGTATACTAAAAATTGTATATTCTGAACTACTGTAATTATCATTTCTATGCGGATGTATACTCAAATATATGTTTCTTTCAATTTTTCGGATTTGGCGATTGTGTAGATTATATCAACAATGATCATGAATTATCAGCTGAACGTGCTTTAACAATCAATCCGAAAAAATTTGCAGCTTTGATATTCAGTAAAAAAAATGTTTCAGACTTGAAAAATAGCGTTGCCGAAAAATTGGTTATACAGGGTGTCCGGAGAT
The DNA here is from genome assembly GCA_018342105.1 of Gonioctena quinquepunctata. Classification (NCBI taxonomy): domain Eukaryota; kingdom Metazoa; phylum Arthropoda; class Insecta; order Coleoptera; family Chrysomelidae; genus Gonioctena; species Gonioctena quinquepunctata. The sequence continues at coordinate 349,243 of JAFIRS010000920.1, read as the reverse complement.
GAAACCGACAAAACTTATGGGGTTGTAGGGACTGCCAATATGATTGCAAAATGCCATATACAAATGTTCAAAACCGCTTCGTTACTGACATACAGAGTGATATGTGAATTTAGACAAAAAGTTCAATCCGCCATATTAAATACAGGGATTAGCCGATTTGGTCTAAATTGGGTACATGAGTGAAACTGAAAGGCCTCAACAAGTAGCCTTTTGAATGAAACCAATTTTAGGACCGGATTTTTTTTTCCATGTTAAGTTTTTGTAAGAATAACTCACCCTGTATGATAATTATAAAAAATCTGAGCTCAGATTCGAAATCTACGGAAAAAATCCTACAGGAACTTGTTAAAAAAGTTTGTGGCACCATTTCAGTTATTCCGTAATAAATTATTACTTTCAATTTTTTCACTCAATCATTCATTCATGAATTGAATCATAACGTTAATATTGTGAAACTGCCAGAAGACTTCAATAGAACTAAATAAACAGGAATATCCAACATATCAAATCAAAAGACTTGTTTACCCAATAATTCGATGACAGCAATCAACACCTAACTTGTTTCTTACTTTTTGGTTTATTTCATTTTTTCCGTAGACGGGTTACAGTTTTTTAAACTTTTTATTTTATTTTCTGAATATATCCTCTGATGTTGGTGCATGATACCAAAAAGTTAGGCAAAAGTTAGGCTGTAATCAAACACAGAATGTACATATCCAAAATAAAACCTGTTTTTATTATTTTATATGATTCTTGAGGTATCTTATAATACAACAAGCTGACGATAATAATTTACTCATTATTGCTTTCACCTGATCAGTCCATTTCAGTTCTTCATCTATCATCACCCCCAAAAATTTGGAGGAATTTGTTTCGTCCATTCGGAATTTCTGTGGGTCTTCCACACCGTTTTTGTAAGTCAGGCTGTATTATTTTTCATCAATAAAGAGTTTTTCTCATACCACTCCACAACTTCAGACTCCGTTACACTAAAAGTTTCAATCGGAGTTGGTTGGTTGATTGGTTGAAAACTGACGAGCCGGAGACAGGGTTGGCACTTAGCTTCCTTCGACACTGCGACCAGCTAGGGTCTATTGTATCACTCTGTCGTCAGTGGTTCCTCATTCAAACAGGTTTGTGCCTTTAATTAGGTTTAGTAGCCTGTTGATAAGGTTCTTCGGATTCATACCTGTTTCCGAATTGATCTCTCCAAAGGTTCTGTGTCGCCTTCTACTTCAAAGGGGCGTGGCAGTCGAAGATAATGTGAGAGGTTGTTTCCTCCTCTTCATCACATAGCCTACACTCCAAGATTTTCCTGCGTATTCCCATGGTGTTTAGGTGTTTTCTTAGGCCGCAGTGTCGAGTCAGCAGACCTACTATTATACGTGCCTTCGTTCTGTTCAGGTTCAGAAGTTAAGCCGTCAGGGTCCGGTTTGGGTGCCCTACCATGACTTTGCTGTGTATTTGCCCGACAGTTTGATCCCAGTATTATTGGTGTCTTCTTCTTATCCACTCATCGATCAGGGTCCTGCATCGGTTTTTGCTGAACCTATGCACATGTTCTGGCCCTGTGAATAGCATTTCAGATAGATGCTTGTCTAGCTAGCTGGTCCGCTTTCACGTTGCCTTCAATGCCTATATGACCTAGCACCCACATCAAGGTGACCTTGTTGTGTTTCGCCAGCCAGTTCAGACTTTATCTGTGTAGAGTTGAGGGCTTTGATAGCACTCTGACTGTCAGATAGAATGTAGATGTGTTTTTTTCTATAACCATTTTCTAGATTCTTCTGAATGCATACCATAACAGCATGTGTTTCAGCTTGGACTATCGTGGAGCATTTGCCAAGTGGTATTATGTAGTCCCTACTTGGCCTTACCCCATGTATTCCTGCTCCCGTTCCTTCAACTGTCTTTGAGCCGTCTATATACCAGACTATGTCCGCAGTTGATTGTGATTCTATACTCGGGGCCCATCCGTATCCGTCAATCGGAGTACAAATATCCCTCTCCGAAACTACAACTGAAATGTCGTCAGCGAAAAGCAAAACTGAGCTGATGCATGTCATTAAGAAATATCAAAAACAGAATTGGACCGAGTAGGGAGCCCTAGGGCACTCCTATGCCAATTGCCAAGACTTGTTATTGTTAGATGTGTTCGGTTCTGTTCAGTTTGGAGTTTGGCACCTATACTGTTTTTGTTATAAGTGAATGATATGGCGCTTCTCAATGTTCAAGGCAAGTTCACTCTTTTTGCTGATGATACCACCATCTTGTGGCACGGAATAGAATCTGCAACACTAACGGAAACAATCCAGAATAACTTAGTCAAGATAAAGGAATGGTGCGACTCAAATTCTCTCGCCCTGAATATTAATAAGACCAAATTACCCTCCTTCAAGGGTGACATGGAAGGCATAACCATTGGTAATGACCCACTAGAAGGTGAACACAACACAAAATTTCTTGGTTTGATTATTGAAGGACACATCTTGCCTCTCAGTAAAAAACTGGCCTCGGGATGCTATGCCGTAAAAATTGCTACAAGCGATATTGGTTCAAAAACAGCCAAAACAGTGTATTACGCTCTCATAGATTCCCACCTCAGATACGGTATTGCTTTCTGCCAACAAAAGTTCAATAGAATATTCGTTTTACAGAAGAGAGCGTCAAGATATATATGTAGGGTATCTCCCACTCATTCATGCAGATCGCTCTTCGTCTCCCAGAAAATACTCACGCTACCTTCTTTACTTGTATTAGAAAGCGTGTGCTTAGTCTTTAAAAATTGTCATAATTTGGATAATCCCCAGCTATATCACAGTACACGTAGGACATATAATCTTAATCTGCCCTTCCTATACCTTCCTCGAACCTGACCAGAAAATCAATTATATACGATGGCATAAAAATATACAACCATCTACTTAATAACTTGAAGGCTATTACCTCTTTCAAAAAATTTCGAAAGTCAGTCAAAGAAGCATTACTTAAGGAAGCTTACTATAGTTTGGAGGAGTACTATTCTGAGACTTGGTAGAGGCAATCCATGCAAATAGTTTCGTGTAACTGTAAAACAATGTACTTTATTTTTATATGTTTAGAAATCATTGCTGTGATATATAAAACAACATTGATATTTAGTAGATACAACAGAAACTTTTTAATACTTCTTAACTTTTGTCAATAATAACATTAGTTTCTTTGACTATGTGTCTCTCTCTCTATCTCTCCCTCTTGGCTGAAAATATTGTGTATTGTTCATAAATAATTATTTCTTGAAAATTGTTTGTATATAGACTTTAGCAATTTTTTTTCAATTTTATGTAACAATACTTTGTCAATAAGATGTATCTCTATCTTCGGACAACAAAGCATATTTTGATTGATTGATTGATTGAATACACTGCGACCTATGAAGGTCTATTGTGACCCTTTCTGCGTCCCAGCCGTTTAGGATGTCCCAACGACTAGAGCAGTTTCTCCAGTCATATGGCTTTTAAAAAGTTCAGGATGTTGGATGGCTTCAGGTTAGATAGATCTACCTCTTCTATTTGATATTCTCCGAGGTAACGTGCCCTCGGATTTTGCAGGGTCGTGCATTCTGAGAGAATATGGATAGAGGTTTCGTCCTCTTCCTCGCAAAATCTGCATTCTTCTTCCTCTACTAATCCGAGTTTATTAAGGTGCCCTCTCAACCGGCAGTGCCCTGTTAGATTTCTCGTTAGTATTCTGAGCTTGTTTTTACTTTTATTGGTGCAGTCATTTGATCTCTTCTGGTTGTAGTTTCCCAGTAGTATCTTGGCCTGCATCATTCCTGTTATGTACTTCTTTTTCAAGTTCATCAAGTATTGTGATGGTAGATAGATAGATAGATATCATTTATTTTGCCAAAGATTACAATAGTCAGGTATATGAATGAACAAACAGATATATAAATATACATATACGGATTAAAATCGCACATAAAAGTAATAAGTAATAGGCAGGCACTCGGTTATATAAAAGACAAACAGGTTAATGAAAATACTCAGACAAATGGTAAAAACACTTATCCATTAAAAATTCCTCGAGAGTTTTCCTGAACACAGTTAGGCTCTCAATATTTTGCATTATTTCTGGCAACTTATTGAAAATACGCAACCCTATCTATTCGGGCGAGTTATAAGTTATACACATTTTTGCAAATGGCACACTAAAGTTATATTTATTCCTGGTATTCATTGAATCTTTGTTCAGTTTGAAGCTGTTTTTGTTTTTAAAAATGTATAAACACATTTCCAAAATATATAATGAAGTGAGCGTTAGTATTCTTCCTGCAAGAATGAGTATATTTCACACGAGCAATACATCTAATGATGCGTTTTTGAGAAATTAACACATCTCCTGCTAGGGTGGAGTTACCCCAAAGACAAATACCAAATCTGATGCGGGAGTCTACTTGTGCATAATATAAATTCATCATCTGTCGTCTAGTTAGAACACATTTAACATTTTTGAAAAGATAATATATTGAATTCAGTTTGGAAATCAATGTTTCACAGTGTGGTTTCCAACTAAGAGTTGGATCAATCTTGATTCCCAAAAATCTGATCGCCTCTACATTGTCTCGAACAGTTGTTGATGCATATATTAAGTGGTTCACATACTTTTTGTCGGTTATGAAATGTCGCTAATTGAGTTTTGTCAGTATTGAAAAATAATTGATGTTCATCAAACCACTCACACGTATGTTCTAATAAATTTGTAATTTCTGTACTAATGTTTGTTTCTGATGGATTTGGGATGATTAGAGATGAGTCATCGGCATACATTGTAAAAAACTGATTTTTCAGAAATAAATCAAGGCTATTTACATACATTAAGAAAAGACAAGGTCCCAGCACCGAGCCTTGTGGCACACCAGACTCCACTGAGGAATAGTCTGAATTATATCTTTTTATTTCAGTTAGATCTATATGCTGTATTTGAACGAATTGTTTTCTATACTTCAAAAAAGATGATATCCAGCTTAGAGGCTGTCCTCTTATTCCAGAGTCATATAGCTTTGACAGTAAAGTATCATGATTGACGCAGTCGAATGCTCTGCTCAGATCACAAAAAATCCCAACAGGACACTCGGCTGCCTCAATACATTTGATAATTTTTTTTTTTTTTTATGTTCTGGTTCCCACGAAAAGGGATATCCTGTAATGTTCAGAGAACATCGTGGGAACCTAGGGAAAGAAGGTAGGAGTTGGTGTTCTTCTTAAATTTCTGAAGGTTGTATGCCTCGGGGAACACCTCCCTAGGCAATGAGTTCCAAAGCCTCGCTGTTCGTTGGATGAACGAGTCTTTGACTATGAAAAGAGTGAATTGCCGTATCAATAGATTTTCCTGCACGAAACCCGTGTTGTTTTTCTGTTAATATATTAAATTCTACTAAGAAATTATCAAGTCATGATAAAAATGCGTATTCAAAAATTTTAGAAAGCGAGAGAGGGACCGTTACTGGTCTATAGTTTTCAAGCAAAAATTTGTCTTTTTTTGGAATATTGGAATAATTTTACGCACTTTCAAACAGGAAGAAAACGTGCCTGCAGTGAATGATAAATTCACCAAGTGAGTGAGTGGCTTTTTTACAGAGGATATGATCTTTTTCACTTAAAACATGGGTATATCATCAGTCCCGGAAGAACATTCATTTTTCAATTTGTGTTTGAGAAGTGTTTCTAATTCATCTTCTCCATAAGGGGTTAAAAAAAAAGAATCATATCGGATTACTCTGCAATCTAATACATGGGATCTATCCTTGTTAGTCAAGTTTTCAATTATTGTTTTGGGAGCATCTGTAAAAAAAACTGTTGAAAGATGAAGCAATCAAATGGGGGTCACTTATTTCTTGATCTTCAACTCTTATTGCTAGGTTACCTTGTTTTTCATTTTTAATTTGATAATTCATTTATCACTTTCCAGGCAGTTTTTGATGGATTGCTAGAATTGAATATTTTATTTTGCTAATATTGTTTTTTTACCTTGGATATCAGATCAGCGTGTTTTCTTTTAGAATCTCGACAAGCTGGTTCGAGAACAGGATATCTTTTGCATGAAAAGTTCAGGTCTTCAAGATTAGTGCTTGATCTTCTGACCCATTTTTTATTTGGTGTACGTTTACTATAGTATTTCCTTTCAGGGAGGTAAACATTGAAATAATACAAAATAATTGAATAAAAATACTCAAAAGCTGAATTTAAGTCTTCGATACAATATAGAGGCTCCCAGTTCTCCTCTACTAACGCTTTTTTAAAACGCTCAACATTATCTGCATGGAAACTCCTGCGATATTTACATTTGCTACTTACAATGCTATTTCCTTCTAATTCTAAATGAATAGAACGATGATCAGCTATACAATTATCAAAAACACAGCATGGTACTTATTCCACAGAAGGGTTCAGGTCCAAGAAATGGTATTTCAGCCCCGTTTTTGCGAGTACGTCCGCTATTCCATTACCCTCCACTCCTGTGTGTCCCGGAACCCATAGAAGGGTAACAGTGTTGGTTTTGCCTAGTTCATTCAGTTCATTTAGTTGATTACATGGGAGCTCAATGTAGTCCGTTACTAAGCTAAGATTTCATCAGATCATTGGCTTCTTTTTCGTTGGAGATATTACGGCTGATCGGCCAATAGCGAACGCGGTATTCGGCGGTTACACGACCAACACGTAATCGTGTTATTAACATTGTATTCGTTGAATGAACAGAGTATGGATAAGGAAGAATATCGCATGACCACGCCTGTGTGCAGATCCCCAGAGGTCCCGAAAACTTCGGGGCAAAGTGTATTGTCAGAAACGGTCAGCCTACTTAAAATCGAAAGCATGTCAAAAGTCGACTCTTGTAAATTTCCCGGGAGTTCGGTGGGGTTTTCTCTTGGATTTCAGTGTGCACAACTAGGCTGTCACTTATAAGTTCCGCAAGACGGAGTCGGCGGAGATGAAAGCCGTTCCATGTCTCGAAAGTGTCCGCCTCGGTCAAGATGTCAGAAAAGCTTTTAAAACGCACTTAGGTGAAGTTGCCGCGACTCCGTACAGAGCTTTAGTGCAGGGATGGGTTTAGGGGTGGGGGTGAAAGCTTTCGCTGTAATCTCTGTACATTATTTACTACACTTGAATCGAATATTTCAGTTGGTGAAGTTTTCGTTTGGTTTGTCGACTCTACGGGGAAATGTTCTATGGGGTTGAATGGAAAATATCGCGATCACGCAGGTCAGTAATGAGGATATTATATGGTATCAGATATTTGATCAATAAAACCATTTTTTCATATTAACTATTTATTCCTAGCCAACTTGAACACACTCTAATACCATAAGTGCTTTCAGGAGTACGTAAATATTCTATTTCAGTCCTCCCCGTGTCTTTTTAGGGAAACAATTGCAAACATTATTTTCTCAAGAAAAATATTTTTCAGAATTGTCTTACATGAAACTCATTGCAACTTTATATCCACAAACAGCCAACAGTTTTCATTGTCAGTCAGTCTTTTATTGATAAACAGGTAGTCCAACCCAGCACAGTTCAAAGCCTTACTTGCTGTTCCCCTTCATATATATGCCTGTGTCATGCTGTACAACTCATTTTGTCCTTTTTTATAATACGTAAATCATATCTCATGAAGTAGAATCAGTTGTGGTGATTCCCAAAAAGCAGTCACAGTCTGAAATCTTACAGTTTTAAGGTTATCAAACATTGATTGGATTCCAATTGAAAAATGGAAATCACTCTGGCTTCTGAAAAATGATCGAGAGAGTTTTTCGATTGATGGGAATTTAGAAGTTCTGCTTTGCAGTCAACTGTTTGTTCCACCTTGAAGAAATACAACACGCATACCAAGCAATGGTTGAATTTTTGTGATCTGAAAAAAAAATATCCCCAGATACGCAATGCGCTGTGTGCATTAGGCTGGAGGGGATAGATGAAACTGTGACAGCGCCCATGGTGACATACGTAGGTTATGATCCTGGTAATCACAAGCACAAGCTGAAAACTTTCAGTTTCTGAGGTCTCTCCATTCATTCACAAATCACTTGAAAATATTGTACCATACTTCAGATGAATAAACATCATTATTATTATCGTAGTGGCAACATTCACGGTTGGGTAGTATAACAACATACATATAATAACAATGAGCATTCGCTATTGCTGTGTAGTGGATTGCAAAAATACTTCGTTTAAATTTTATACATTTCCAACTGCATCACATAAACTGCAGCAAAGAGATAAGTGTTCTGTTATTCCACGATATTTCAATCTCTAATTCCGGGACGTGAGGTTTTCATTCGATAAATATTTGAGATGTTTTCCGTTTTCTATATGATCGTCCAGTGGATAGTAAAAGTATTAACCAAGTTCCGTGGGACGGTGTTGAGCCGGTGATGAAAAGCAAATAGCGATTTGAACTGCGAGTTCGGGAACGCCTGGACGGTGTTGTAAAATGATCAATCCGCGTTATGAACAGGGGACAGATATACTTTTGATGTCTTTCCGAGTTGTCTATCATACACGGCATTATATCAGGACAAACTATCTCGCAAAGGATTATTTGTGTTTTAATTTTCACGAACTGGTTTCGGTTACAAAAGCAATTGACCTTACATTTGAACTAATGTTAAATGTAAGGCAGTTCAAGTACTAAGAGTAAACATCGTTACTTGTACTGTATAAACAATACGAAATATTCTGTTGACACTTGTACGTGTTAGAGAGTGTTGAACGTGTTTGTATTATTTAGGGACCGTTCAACGTTCTTACATCCTTGCAAGGGTAGGAGTGGAATCCCATATTCTGTTAAAATTGTGAACCTCTTTCCTTTGCTGTTTATTATATTATTTGAGAATGTCATTAAATAGTTTTGCGTTGAATCTGATGTTATTTAGTGGTTTCCCGTCAGGTTAAAGCTACCCAGGGTTAAATGGGTACTTTTTTCAATTTGTTAAACAACTTGGCTCCCTCACTTTTTTATGTTCTCAAGACCTTATGAACCTGCGACCTCAATAAACTAACCTGCAAGCACATTACTTGCCGTACCTAAAAGTATACAGAAGTAGCATTACTTTATGATATTCAAAATATGATAACTTGACATGGATAATCTCCAAATGCGGTGAACTATCGTATCAATACAAATATTTTTTATCATTTACTTACTTTTTTCTTTGACAGAAAAAAACTTCGATTCATCTGGAACTAGTAGTAAGCACAAAATTGTAAGATCGTCGTAGATTATTTAGAAATTGTTAAATAAAATTGTTACATAGTGAGTATTGGAAATAAAACAGGAAATCTTCAGCAATCGAGTCACTAGAGGGCATTACCAGTCTTGCACACAGCGGACCGTTCTCTCATATGCACATGAAAGAATAGAAGATTTGATACTTGATGAAAAGACACTCACTTCACTAAACTGGGTTTACAAAACCACGATACGTGTTTCGTTATACAATGGCATCTTCAGGTGGATATGATAGTAACCTGAAAACATTATATCAATATAACTAATCGATGTAGGACAAATCGAACGCAACAAAACGTTTCTAGATTACTATCGTTTCGGATGTCCATCGTCTTAATGTATTTGAAAGGTTTTCACGACGTTTCGAATGCTTGTATCTGCAATCGTCTTCAGGTGAATACTGACAAGTTTAGGTGCTACTTACCAATTTATATGACTGTTGGCGCAATGATGCGTGCAATTCCGCCATGTGCAGCGGTTCGTGTTATTTCGCGCGGTGTGGTGGTACGATAAGTTTCGCGCCTCTGCAGCCCGCCAGAAAGAGCAATCAGGGGTTTCCATACGCTTGGTTGACTGAAGGCGTTATTGGCTTCGATGTAGGCGGCCTCTTTGAACTTCCGTTTGAACCAATGCTCCTCTCTATGTAGAACACTTGCGTCGTTCCATATAACTCGATGGTGTTCAGTCCAGGCGTGGTCAGCGATTCCCGATTTTGATGTTTCTCCACGTTGAGTCCATTTCTTGTGCTCATCCAATCTTACCGATAACGGTCTCTTTGTCTCTCCAATGTAGGAATCTCCGCATTCACATGGAACTTCATAAATGCAATTCTTACTGATTTCATTTTTGTTGTCAGGTTTGGTCTTGGTCAGGAAACTCCGTAAAGTACTGCCGGATTGAAAGCAGCTCTTGATGTTGAACTTGTTTCCGATCCTTCTGATCTTCTCGGATACACCTCTGATGTATGGAAGGCAGATCACTGTGTTTTGTTGTTGCTCTTCAGATGTATTCGTTCTCCGGAGTTGTTTAAATACTTCTTCTAGGAGTTTCTTGGGGTATCCATTCCGGTGGAGGTCCTCTCTGATGTGGTTTAATTCGGCATCCAGTGACTCCACGTCGTTGCATATGTCCGTCGCTCTCTCTACCAATGTTCTCACGATCCCTCTCTTCGTTGAACTCGGATGGTTAGAGCTGTACCTGAGGTAGACGGAGGTGCGGATTTCATTGCCTATTCTCTCAACGTTCACATCGAGGAAGGGTAAGGCACTGTTGGTTTCCATTTCCATCATGAATTTGATCGAATCCCTGATTCTGTTAATTCTTGAGAAGAAATCCTGGAGATGTTTGTCTCCGTGATTCCATATAATGAAGGTGTCATCCACGTACCTCAACCACAGCTTTCGTTTGTATTCTGCCTTCCTTCCGTATAGCCAATTCCTCGAACCACTCCATGTATATGTTGGCGATGATTGGAGAAAGGGAAGATCCCATCGGGAGTTCGTCGACTTGAGAGAAGAATCGGTCCTTTTCCTGGAAATATGAGTTCTGTAGGCGTTTAGTTTAGACGTTTCTAGTATGACAATTTGGTTTGTTGCTGGCTAATCACCAGATTACCATATTTCCACCAAGTCAATATTAGTGAAAATGGATAAAATACAGTAAAACAAAAGATAAGTTAAATCAAAACACTCATTGTTTCAAGAGTTCTTCCATTGTGCACGTGTACAACCACGAAAACAAGTACGATTAAATCTTCAACGGAAAATGCGACCATCTCTCCTGTAGCAAACTCCACACTGTATTTCCGATATGAAAGGCCTTGTTAAAGTGAATCGGAGTTAAATTAAACGAGTAAAATGTTGCAATCAGAATGGAACACAATTACAGTAAATAAATTCTAAAGTTGTTAGCAAATAGCCTTTCGAACTGGCGGCTCGCGGCCTTTGCATCTAACGAATCGTGCGAAAGACTAACAAGCTCCATCCCCCATTTTAAATATATCCCTTGGTATCGCGCCCTTTCCTTCTCTCTTTCCAGTGCTTTCTCGTCGTCTCTTTTCAATTCGTTGGATAAATAAACAGACAGGCAGGGACGGCTTGACATTTTTCTCTACGAAGAAATGGGAGGTATTGAAAATTGCTCACGGTGTTTTTTCAATTAGCTGGAGGTATTATGTTTTACAGTGCGCGTCAAAATTATGGAACAAATTCGATATTTCGCAAGCCATGTACTTTTGAAAAAATTCTGAAATATGTCGATTTTTATTTTAAAATGCCGATTTTTTTATGTATATTCTAAAGAGGTTATGTCACTGGTTTTGACATGGTGACGTAATCGGTAATTTTTTTAAATTGGAATAGATGTCTTGTGATACCTCATCTGAAAGGCCTTTCAATACTGCATTCAATGATAGTAATTAATTAGATATTCTTTCACAGGGTGAACAAAAATTAATATTTCATTTCAATAAGAGAATAACTTTATATCCAACAAAATAGAACAGTTAAATAAGATGTTCGAAATGCTATCCACCAGTCTCTTGACAATAAGCAAATCTACGGACACATTCCTCTTGCACATTGCGAATAACTTCCGGAGTAATTCTGTTAATTTCGATCCTAATTCGATTTTTCAACTCTTGTAGATTTTGCGGCCTATCTACATAGACCTTCGATTTCAAGTAACTCCACAAGAAAAAATCCAGGGGCGTAAGATCTGGAGATCTTGGGGGCCACTCTATCGGTCCGCGTCTACCAATCCACCTCCTAGGAAAACAGTTATTCAAAAACTCGCGAACATCACGTGCATAGTGCGGGGGTGCACCATCTTGTTGCAACCGAATACTTTCATTTGGTGAGTTAGGATTGTTGGCGTTTGGAAAAATATCGGCAAGGCTAGGTATGAGTTCATTTCTTAAAAATTCCAAGTAACGCTCCCCTGTGAGATTTCCTTCGAAAAAATACGGGCCAATAATCCTGTCGTTTATTATCCCTACCCAAACATTGACTTTCTGATGGTATTGAGTATGCCCGTCCATCATCCAGTGAGGATTATCCCTACTCCAATATCTGCGATTCTGACGATTTACTGAACCATTTTGGCAAAACGTAGCCTCATCGAGAAACAGAATTTGTTTTATAAAACGTGGATTGCAGTTACACAAATCCTGCATTATTTCACAGAACTCCACACGGCGATCGGGATCATCCATCATTGAGTTGTTGATGTAGCTGTACTTTGTATGGATGGTACTTTTTTGCTTTTAGAATACGTAATACAGAACTTTGGGATATGTCAAAGTCTGCTGCTATTTGTCGTGAAGTATTGTGAGGATTATTCTCTACACCCAATAGAACATCAAGTTTCACGTTTTCTTCTATTTTAGGACGTCCAGCATTCGAAATATGTTTGACATGACCAGTTTCTCTAAATTTTTTCTCAATCATACTGACTGTTGAACGACTGATAGGTCTATTTGGATACTTCGCATTAAACAAGTCGCATACCTAGTGCTGAGTTCTGGTTCTATCTCCGCATCCAATAAAAATTAAAATTTCTATGCGTTGGGTTGCACTTAAAGTAGCCATAGTTTACTTTTAGAACTTTTTCACTTAGAATATTTGTTGATATTTCAACTGACATTTATTTGACACTAACTTGCCTATTATGGCATTAATTTGTGATTGTCTTTTGTTTCCATTTTAGACTAGGAAATAGCTAACTATTAATATTTGGAAAGGATCCATTGGTGTAGTAGAGCACTGACTCACTAGTCTGCCATGGCAGTCTAAGGGATTAGAGCCTTGGCTCAAAGAAGTAAAATTTTGCATTTTTTAACACGCTTTTATCATCTTTACTTGTAACTAAATAACTCACAATGTAATAAGATCTTGGAGGTAAATATTCACCCACTTCCAATCTTCCAAATAATCTGAAATTTGTCACACATATCAAGGACCGATGACAATACAAGAATTTCATAATCATAATGTAATAATAAAAAAAATATATTTTTCCAAACGCCAACAATCCTTACTCACCAAATGAAAGTATTTGGTTGCAACAAGATGGTGCACCCCCGCACTATGCACGTGATGTTCGCGAGTTTTTGAATAACTGTTTTCCTAGGAGGTGGATTGGTAGACACGGACCGATAGAGTGGCCCCTAAGATCTCCAGATCTTACGCCCCTGTATTTTTTCTTGTGGGGTTATTTGAAATCGAAGGTCTATGTAGATAGGCCGCAAAATCTACAAGAATTGAAATTAGGAATTAGGATCGAAATTAACAGAATTACTCCGGAAGTTATTCGCAATGTGCAAGAGGAATGTGGCCGTAGATTTGCTTATTGTCAAAAGACTGGTGGATGGCATTTCGAACATCTTATTTAACTGTTCTATTTTGTTGGATATAAAGTTATTCTCTTATTGAAATAAAATATTAATGTTTGTTCACCCTGTAAAAAAATATCTAATTAATTATAATCATTGAATGCAGTATTGAAAGGCCTTCCAGATGAGGTATCACAAGACATCTATTCCAATTTAAAAAAAATACCGATTACGTCACCATGTCAAAACCAGTGACATAACCTCTCTAGAATATACATAAAAAAATCGGAATTTTAAAATAAAAATCTACCTATTTCAGGATTTTTGTCAAAAGTACATGGCTTGCGAAATATCGAATTTGTTCCATAATTTTGACGCACACTGTATAAAGTTGGAAAAGCCGTACGATCTTCTATGAAACTATTTTTTTGTGAAAAAGATCTCAATTGATCCTGAAATTGTCTTGTTTACCAGCAATAATAATAATAATATTTATGCGTCGACAATCTAACAATTCTACAAAACTCACTGTGACCAATAAATATGAGATTCCCACAGAAGGACAAACATGTGCGAGGGATGGTTTATATATAGCTCATAATAGTTATGAAGATGAATAATTTACAAAATAATGATAATAATGAAATATAAAACTCTCACGGGGAAATAATCCAGGACGTGAGATGTTATACATGTAATAAAATACTAGAATTAAATAGGTTAAAATACCAGAATCGATAGGTCATACTAAATAAGTTAAAATACTAGAATTAATTGGTTATACATGTAATAAAATACTAATATGAAACTAGATAGATTGTAGATACAGTGAAATACTAGAAGTCGAAGTGTAAAAATAATGAAGCACATCAACAGTTTAAAATAGTATGAATTATTGATAATACTGAATCAGTTTCTATTCATTTCCTTGGCAAGTTCAAAATCCAGATTTCAAGTTTGGTTTTGAATACGTTTTTGCTACCAATAGTTTTTATTTCTATTGGAATTTCATTATATAGCCGAGGAGCTAGATAACAATAGGATCTCTGGAGGGTATGTTTGTGAGATTTCAGGACATATGAAATGATTTTGATACGTGTTTCATATTGGAGTTCTATTTTTTCAGTTCATGTTTATTTGTTTGTTGTCTGAATACGGTTTTCAGAAAATAAAATTGTCTAATATCTAAAATGGATGTTTTTTAAATAATGTGTCGGTGGGGTAAGTTCTTTTTCTCAAATAGATAATTTTTAATACTGATTCTTGAATTTGTTCGACATTTTTTATCAAACTAGCTCTAGCTGCTCCCCAGGCAACTATACCGTATGAGAGGTGGGTTTCAAATAGGGCATAGCAACTGTGCAATTTGTAAGTATGGTCTCAAGTTTTTTGACCAAGTAATCAATATGTGCGTCCCATTTTAGGTGGGAGTCTATAAATATACCAAGATATTTTATTTTGTTTACTGGTGAGATGGTTAGGCTTACATCATCATATTTTATTGGAATTGAACTAAAGCTTGTTAGATTTCTGACATAGGAAGTGAAAGTCATGTAGAAGGTTTTAGTTAAATGTATATTCAGTAATCTACTTCCAAACCATTGAATAATGGCTTTGACATTTGTTTCAACCTTTCCTTTGAAGATAACTACTATGCCGTCTGCAAAACTTATGTCTCCTTCCACATCTAACGAAAAGAGGTCGCTCAGATAAATGTTGAAAAGGATCAGTCCCAAGATGGTTCCCTGTGTTACTCTGTATTCCATTATTTCAAAGACAGTATAGGTATCTTTGATTTTCACACATTGTTTTCTTTCGTTTAGATAGCTGTGTAGTAGTTGGTAAGATGTTCCTATCTCTAAATTCGATGCTCTCAATCACTTCTAGTAGCTGGTTGTGACTCACAGTATCAAAAGCTTTTTTCACTTATAATTGCACGAGAGGTTTGTATTTTATCGGGTACATTTGGGTTGTTTAATGGGAAACTGTTGCCTAGCAATTAGACGAGAAAAACTGTCAACTATCAAAAACGCGACACCGAAGGTAGAGCGTTTTTAGGTTGACAGTTTTTCGAGTCAAATTGCTAAAGGAAACAGTTTAGAATTTGAACAACACAAACTTACCCGATATCAATACGAACATCGAGTGTAATTCGGCAGGACAATTTAATGAATAAGAAATTTAGAAACATATCAATGCAAACTTTATTTTGGCAACCAACACCGCGATAATTGATAAACAAATGAATAAGTGAAAAAACCACTAGTGCATTTGTCGCTGTAAAAGTTGCAGCTAACTTTTGCCGCTGTCAAACTGACAATTGCACTGTGGCATATGCGATTTTTTGTACATGAGTTGAATTATCAACAACAAATATACTTCTACTGTTGATTTGCCTAGTTGAAATCCGAGTAGATTTTTTTCATAGTACTTTATTTTTATATAAGTATTTGTTAATGTGGGAATTTAAAATGGTTTCGAATTTTTTTTTTTTGAGTTTTTTATGACCGATATCGGGCCGTAGTTTTCTATTTTTAGTTTCCTGATTTAAATATTGGCGACATGATTACAATTTTGAATGGGGTTGGACATATTCCACAAGTGAAAGACCAGTTAATTAGGTATGTTAGAGGTGTTGCCAGCTCTCTGGCAATCAATTTAATAGTTTCTGCTCGAAGTGTGTCAATTTCGGGTCATTTTCAATTTTTTAAGTTCAGAATAGCTTGTGAGACCTCACATTCATTGGTTTCTTCTAGGAAAAGTGAATTCATCATTTTGATTTTAGTTTTTTTTTCGGTTAACGGACCAGAATTCAGAGGGTGAGTGATCAATATCCTTCATTTTGCTACCCTTGGGGTGGATTACATCTTTTAAATTCAAATGGGACTACCTTCGAAGTACACCCTATCCATTGAAAAAAGAATTATCGGAATCGGTCGTCTCAGTAAAAAGTTATGCGTAATCATACATAAAAAAAAATATACGCGTCGACTAGAAAACCTCCTCCTTTTTGGTTTCGTCGGTTAATAAAATAATTCATAAAACAACTTTTCAAAGACAAGCTTTTATTCAAATGCTCTAAAAAGTTAAAAATAATTGCTTTGGATGTGTTTCGTACCTACCTACCTGCTCTCGACTCCAGACATGAACAAGGCAGTAGCGTACTGAGTTCGTAACAATATCATTCACGAATGAAGTACTCACAGGAAATTGTATGACTGTGGTATAGAATTTGGAAAGGGCATTCCATTGAGGTATCACATGATCTATGTAAAATTAACCAATCATTGAAAAATTATCATCCGTACCTACTGCTGTTATCAATTATGAAAAAAATTAAGAGTTCCAATCATCTGCTTTTCAAACATATGTCTTTGATCAGTAACGTTCGCGAGATCAGCAACTTCCCCTAATTGGCGAAAATAAAGCGAATCAATCGAACGGCAGAAAAACGCTCGGCAGTAACCGCCACCATTAAATAATTTGGTTTATGAGGCATAATAAAGTTCAATTAGTTGGCCGGAGTGAACGTATAATAAAGCTTTCGTCGAAATTGACGCTTTTTAAAAATATAATGCCGGGGTAGTTTTAATGAGAGGTCGTTAGAGAGATTCTCGAGCACTGGCGTTTTTCATCCGCCATCTATTAGAACAAATTGACACCTGGTAGCTAAGGGGAAAAGGGAGAGAGTGAGACAGTTGTTGCGGAGGATATCGGCACAGGGGTGGCGAGGAATTTATTCCGCGATGAACTATTTCACTAATGTTGCCTCTAAAATGTGTGTTATAAAAGAGTGCGAATTGATCAAGAACTAGGAATTGGCTTTGAGGCATAGCCTACTAGGCAGAGGCACTCCAGGGGGAAAGGCATCCAGTGGGGGATTTATAGCTTGATATAATAATCTTGCGATCCAAAGGGGTTTTATGGAATACATATTTCAATGATTTATGAAAAAAATTGTTTGTTGAGAAATATGTTTTTTTAGATTTCATTATGTTTTGGGAACATAAAAATGGTTTGTTGGTACAAACCAGCAAATTTTTGTTCAACCGCGTAAACGCGGGGTTGGAACTGACTCAAAAAATTAGTTGCCATCACCCGCGTTAACGCGGCTGTAATGTTTTTAGCTATTTTCTGGTGGAGAAAGTATTCTTGATGATAACGATAAATGAAACATTTATTTATTGCATAAATTCAACAAAAATTTTCTTTGGCACAGAAAACACAAAAAATAACTGAAGATAAAACATATAAACGATAAAAGTAAAAATGAACATGAACATCAAAACTAATTTCCTCACAAAAACTCTTTGAAATAATTTATTATGGGCCTAATTTAATACGGGTGGTCTTGAGGAACCGCTCCGACTCCCTCTTCAGGATTTTCAACGACATGTAGACACCCACACAAATTTTATACGAGTTACTTCATTCTAATGCCACGCACAACTCTACAGAACTCAACTCTGTACTGAAGTAGACCCGTTAAAACAAAATAGGAGTCACCCGCGAAAATGCGATCGGGGCACTGGTCGTGCGCAATCGAGACCGCGTAAACGCGGGAGTGACAGCAAACGTGTTAACTTTTCTCCAATATCTTAGGAGAGATATATTATCTGAACGTTTCAACTTCAAGTACTTCTGGGAGAAAATTAACTTTTTCAAATATATATAATAATTCATGAAATGAATAAAATAATTGTTTCCGCAAAAACAACAAAGATAAACTTTGAAAAACGGCGAAAATGAAGAGAGAAATCAACTATAATGAACAATGGAGATGAAATATTACACGATTAAAACAACAATTTCACAAAAGTATATTTATGTGAATCCTGTAGTGAAAATTGAAAACATGTAAAAAAAATCAAAATATTCGAAATTGATAACTTTTTTCTACGAAATTGATTTATTCCCGTGTTTTTTCAATTATCCGGAAATATTCATCTCAATTTAGAGAACAAATAACGCTAATCATTTCATATGGTTCGATTTAGTATAGGGTCGATGTTTGGAGATGAATACGAAAAAAAAAACGACGAAAGATCGAAATTGCCCTATTGATTCGAAAAAAATAAAAACTTTTTAACAAAAAATTAAACCGACGAAATACGGAACTGAAAAGTAAAAAATAAAATAAACCTTCTTAGTCTCAATAACTAAGCTCCTAAACTAATGCAAGTAACTAATTTTGAATCGGCGCCAAAAAAACAAGCAAATGAATTAGGTAAGGCGTAAAATGATGGCATCGAGTTGCGCGGTGACATTCTGATAATTATCTTCGTTGATTGTTCGTTTGGCGCCGACTCAAAATTAGTTACTTACATTAGTTTAGGAGCATAGTTATTGAGACTAAGAAGGTTTAATTTATTTTTTACTTTTCAGTTCCGTATTTCGTCGGTTTAAGTTTTTGTTAAAAAAATTTTATTTTTCAATTTTTTGTGGCTGAAATCTACTAATTACTACGTTCTTGTTTTTTGATTACTTCCAAAATACTTACCTACCCACCTTACTTCAACTATTACCGGTTAAATAATATGATTATCTACTTTTACTATTTATTGTAATATAAATTATTTTTGTTGCTTTGGTTAGTTTATTCCATTACTTCGTATATCATTCCATCCTCTCATAGAATATAATGATTGTGATGGATATAGGAGAACAAAAATAATGGCAGTAGCGATCTGTCATTGTCAACTACATATGTGTGCCAATGTTCACAAGGGAAAAATCAATTATCCCCTATTTTTTTACCCGTTAGGGTGGATAATTCCATTCGAAATTGAGATATGATCAACCATAGGGTACACCCTATCTAATAAAAAAATAATAATCCAAATCGAAGAACCCAGTACAAAGTTATGCCTGATAGAATCGGTTAACGTACCAGAATTCAAAGGGGGAGTGATCAATATCCTTCATTTTGCTACCCTTAGGGGTGGATTTCATCCTTTATATTCGATAGGGACCAACTTCGAAGTACACCCTATCCACTGAAAAAAGAATGATCGGAATCGGACGTATCAGTAAAAAGTTATGCGTGGTCATGAATTAAAAAAAAAGATATACGCGTCGAACCTCCACCTTCTTGGTTTCGTCGGTTAAAAATGCTCGTCTCCACTAGCAGATCTCGAATATGTGCACTTTTCATGGTTATCTTCACAGAGAAAAAAGTGATGTAGTCCATTGTATTTGTGGTCAAACTTACACAGGAGGAACGTGAAGACCTTTCAAAATAAGGAAATCTGAACACAAACATATACACAATCTGAGGCAGATACGAAAATGATCGTGCATAATATGAAAATAAAGCCACCTAATCCCTCAGTATGAATCAAACATAGATGCTCCTACTGAAAAAAAAGAAACATTTCATACCAAATAGATCACGTCAAATCGAATATTTTATGAACTTGTGGTGTCTTTGTCATAGTCAAGTGATTCTCATGAAACTTCAGGAAAGCGAATTGTTATTGACAATGTTAGATAAACCCTTATTCGAGAAATGGAAGGAAAAATATTTTCAATTAATTTCTAAATGAGTTTTGTTGTGAAATATTTTAAGCGAATCTTTTTTCAAACGTTAGTGACTTATATAAATTGAGAACTCAGAATACCAAATCGTACTTCCAAGGAATGAAAAAATGCAAAGAAACGGAGGAGAATATTTCTGTACCTCTTCAAATAACATTAAGCGTCATTTGTGAATGGGATAAACATAGTTCATGACTAAATTCCTCCACATTCTCCACCACTGGTCTTTTTCTCTGGAACTTTTGATATGCCACCTCGTTATATTAACGATCTGGACTGATTGTATATAACGAGGGATACCGCTTTGCCACTGCTTTTCGTCTTCTATATCTCCCTTAAGGAAACCAATTGTTATTCAGAACAGCCATCGATTCTTTCCACACTGGATAAGAATAACGGTGATAATAATGATAATGGATTTTTCTTGAATGTATAATGAATCTGTATCGATTTTGAGATAGATATTTACCAGGGTGGTAGTAATCAACTGCATTTTATCACAAGTAGTCCATTAGGCCAATCATTAGAGATTTTCTGGCCTATTGAATGAAAATGAGCCCTAGCACAACTCGATCGGATTATAGTAACGGAAAATACCCGGAAAAACCTTAAAAATCTGTTTTTTTTTCATAACTTTGCCACTTTTCAAGTTGTTGTGCAATTCAAAGGGGCAATGCTTCTTCTGTAATGGGTACAATACCTCCATCGCATCCACTGGATGAATTATTTTATCGTCCCAATTCTCCTACGAGATACATATCAGTTATCAAAGATAATCATTCAGTACTTTCCAAAAAATCAATATCACCTTCTTTGAATTACGGGAACAATGAACCTATGGATTCTTCGTTAAACATGAGTGAGCATGCCATACCAACAAGAGACTCCATTTCTACATTTGGCCTAAGAGGAATGAAGAATGTAGGAAATACCTGTTTTATGAATAGCATGATCCAGTGTCTCTCGAACACCAAGGTTTTGTTGGAATTTTTCAAGAATGGTTTTTGTATGGAGGATTTAAATACTACTACATCAAGAATGAAAGGACATTTAGTGAAATCTTTTATATGTTTGATGGAAAATATCTGGAGTCCTGATTCTTCTCGAAATATGGTGGATACTTCACATTTCGTCCGTCTATTCAGAAATTTTGCTCCTTCCTCCGACCATAACGTCCCAGCAGATTCGGAAGAATTTCTAAGATACCTTCTGGTAGGTTTACATGAAGATTTAAACAAGGCGAGTGCAGAGATTCATCCATCACCAAACGATTTTGTTATCACGAATGATAATCAGAAAGCTTCCATTTCTTGGACAAGATATCTGTCTACTCATAATTCCAAAATTGTGGATAAATTTGCCGGTCAGCTGAAGTCTATATTGAGATGAACTTTTTGTAATTACTGCTCCGTTACTTTTGAACCTTTCTGGGTACTTGCAATCCCTATTCCAGACTTGCCGAACGAAGTCGTGAATTTAACACAATGTATTGAATTGTTGACAGAAGAGGAGACTTTGACTAACGATGCGAGCCCATATTGTTCAACTTGTGGAATGAAAAGGGAATTCAAGAAGATAATTCGTATACAAACATTTCCAAAAATTTTAGTTATACATTTAAAACGTGTTTCTTCGACTGATGGCAGTAAATTGGACAATGTGATTTATTTTCCCATACAAAATTTGAATTTGGACCAATATTCTGCTCAGGATGGAATGAATACTTTTTATATCTACGCCATATCTAATCATAGCGGCAGCATTTCCAATGGACACTATACTGCATATTGCAAACACCCTTATTCTAATTGTTGACAAATGCGCCATCACTTCGAGTCCCGGGCTTCAATCAAGATTTTCATCTTGATATTATTTTATATTTAAAACTTTGCTTTTGTATTTTTTAATTCTGAATAAAATAAATAATTAAACTTTATGTGTGAAAAACTAGTTTTGGCATAATTGCAATATGAATTTTTTAATGCACTTTATTGCAGCAGACCTGGATGATATGTGGTCCGATTCCAATTTTTCAAAATGATTTCAAGAATAGAAGTATAGTACTACAAAACGTATATTCTCATTTTGCGCTAAAATGCTGCAAGACAGGTGAAAAATACTTGCAAACATGACCGAAAATGTCTATGCTTCATGAAATAAAAGTATTATTTACAACACAGGCTTTTATTTGTTTTCTCTTTTCTCCAGTATAGTAGTTATGCGACATCAGTAGAATGTTTTCTACTTTAATAATCTAAACCTTATTCTACTAGAGCATAGGGAAATTGAAATATTTGGCATCAAAACCGCGAATAATTAAAGTCCGATAGAAGTAGGCCTAAAACTTGTCAGGCAAAATGTCAAAATACCGATCATGGCCTTCTTAGTTTACCATTCCTATGCAACACTAACAGCCTACTATGATGTCCCTCACACCAATTTAATTCTATTTTAAAATAGTTTCCACCGTTTTATACAAAATGTATCTTTTTGACTTGTCTGATATCACTATTGTGACCTCAAGGATGATATTCAATAATAAAATGATTTCATTGAATGAAAACTGCAAAAGGACTTTCCAACATATTATTCAGTAAACAAACCAAGCTTGATGACAAAACTGTTTGAATAATCAATTCGTTTCCATTATCACTGTATCTATAATTGAGAATAAGTGAAAGTTTTCCTTTTGCTTCCTTATGCTTCGGACCTTTGAGGCACGCCCTATCCGTATCACAACTCCCACAAACGAAAGCTATTATGCTCGACAAGACTCGAAACGAGACTTCCCTCAGCAAATTCGACAAATTACATAAACAAAACGTCTGCCATGTGGGTCTGTATCGCTAATGAGCCCGCATTGGCCCGCACTAGTCATTGCTGAACGGTCATCGCACCAAAGTAATTTGCAAACATTTTGTTCTAGTCGTCAGAAGTTAACTAACAGTATTGTGGTCTCTTGCAGGGGCGGACTGAGCGATGAGGCGCCCTCTGTGTAAGGGTATATGAAAGAGCTGGTATCTGGGTGACTATGCACAGTACGGACAATGGCACCGGTAAGTAACACTCTAGTTTTATCAATTTTTTTTCCAATCGATTTCATTTAATTATAATAAAAAAAGATATATGGGATACCCTGTATATTATTGAATTTTTGGAATGCCATTTTGTTCCTGATTTCAAAAATATACCATATGTTACCCCTATCTTGAACTGTTTTTGAGTTATTAAACGTCGATTAACTTAGACTAGTTGTTACTGTTAATACCTATCCTATAAAAGTTAACATTTTTAAAGTAAGCCTTGAAAATTACAACTATACTGCTGTATACACGACGATTCCAAATCGAAAATTAAAATTCTGTATTTCGTGTAAAATTTTTATATATTTAAGCAAAGCGCATCTTTAGTGCTTATCTAAAATGTTTATAATACAGTGTGACCCATTTAAAATGGAACCACCCCTGTAGAATACGCATTTTTCAATCAATCTCAAGTTTTTTTTTTAATATTATGCATTGAAAACTGTATCTTGACCCAAATTTTCATAACTTCAGTTTTATTTCCAAGGCAGACTATGGTTTTTTTTCTTTGTCAAAAACGGCAAAAGTTTATTAGGCAATTTTTCAAGTTTGACTACACCACTGGATTTGTAATCGTTATAAATAAAAACCGTCAAAATTTCATAAAAAAGTATTGGTTAACAACGCAGTTACAACAACTTCAATTTTGGAAACAAAGTATTTGATTATAATTTTTATTTAGATTATAGACATATTTAAAATCTGGCAACACCGTCGATACAAAGCGATTTGTGGTGGAAGCGATTTTGTAATAAAAATCTGACTAGGCCACTGGATTTGTAAATTATATTCCCTTAAAATCATTTATTTAAGTGTAGGTTATAAGTGTATTCGAAAAGAACAGAAAATTTGAAATTCATTTTCAAGTTATACAGTAGTACAGAAACAAATTTTAAAGTAACTAAAATAAACATGACTGTAAAATTAAATATTTGAATTTTTATGGCTTTTACCAAACCTCCATTTAGTTCGACACATTTATCGTATCTCTTCCGAATATTTTTTACACTATTTCTTATTTGTTGAGGTGTAATTTCGGCACAAATCCAGTGGCGTAGTCAGATTTTTATTACAAAATCGCTTCAACCTCAATCGCTCACATTGCCATACTTTCAGAACTGTAGAACGGAATGAGCTATTGACTTCGGATTTTCACTGTACAAGTTCACTGGTGATGTACTTTGTATCGGCAGTGTTGCCAGATTTTCAATATGTCTATAATCTAAATTAAAATTATAATCAAATACTTTATTTCCAAAATTAAAGTTGTTAACCAATATTATTTTATGAAATTTGGTGGTTTTTATTTATAGCGACTATAAATCCAGTGATGAAGTCAAATTTGAAAACAAAAATTGGCTAATAAACTTTTGCCGTTTTTGACAAAGGAAAAAACCATAGAGTGCCTTGGAAATGAAACTAAAGTTATGAAAATGTGTGTCAAAATACAGTTTTTGATGCTTGAAATTACAAAAAAAAAATTCAGATTGATTGAAAAATGCGTATTTTACAGGGGTGGTTATATTTTAAATGGGTCACACTGTATAATTAAGATGTAGAAATATAAAAAATTGTTCAGCACCTGTCATGAGAATAAAAAATCATCTTGGTTGAGTAAAAGCTTGTGAGCATTATCACATGTGTTGTATGTTCCTGGTTCTCAGAATCACATTTTAAATGTTCCAAACAATGAAAATTTCCTAACTCAGGTCTATTTACACATTGTTTAAACTTTTGAAAATTGTTTTGGCCAACGACTCGACAGCCGTGGTAAGACAGCGTGCTGTCAAGTGTCACGTTGTGTGCGATGTTGCCAGATTTACAAGAGTTTATGGTTAATGTTTAAAGGAAAAAATCTATTGAAGCAGTGTGGTTGTAGGGGGAGAGAAATGTCGAGAGGAACTAGATAGTAAATTCCAAGTTTTTATACGAATCAGGTGCAATAGGAAAATCATAAGAGGTTTGAAAAGCATACATATTTGACAAGTGTTGACAGATGCAAAGCTGGGGTTGGTGGCGCGGAAGTAGAAAAACTGCTGATGAAGAAGAATGAATCAAATTTAATAATAATCATGAACTGGTGGACGGACTCTCAAACTCCTTGAGTAATATAAGGTTGGCTAGACAAAGTCAATATTTTTGATGATACATTGGTGAAAAGACTTTCAAACTTCTTATTCCATATAAGGTTGGCTTGAAAATGTGTTACGCCACTGGCCTATTATATCGAGGTACAATCCTTCAAGGAAAACACCGGTTATATACAGGGTGTGATGAATCAACTCCTGCAACACCAAATGTTAAGACTGGGGAGAGTTGGGGAAGTAAATACTCCAACCTCTGACCAACCAAATGTTAAGCCACTGTACAGGGTGTTATTTATTTAAAAACCACACCCCTGACCACCAAATGTTACGCCACTGGTCGATTATTCAGGGATCACTCCTTCAACTGAAGGCCAATAAACGCTAAGGATCACTCAAATATAGGGTTCCTATCCTTGATTAATCCTTCCTTGAAATGTTGCTCGTCAAAGTAAGTACTTTGACGTATAGGGAGCATCAATTACTTGGAAATAATTGAACCGAGAGTATTTCCCGAGAGCGGCTTCGAGAAAATATCTCTTTCTCTCTATACTTGGGAATGTGGGGCTTTTATCTAGGAAGCACTTACCGATTCTCAGAAGATTGTGAAATAATGCACTTGGAAAAGCATTGGAAATATACATATATATATTATGAAAGTTACAAAACAATTCTATTCGTTCTATATACTAATAAAAAGATACAATAGTCAAAGAACAGTGGAGAGTTTACCTTAAGTTAGTTTTTGTTAGTCTCAAAGTCAAGTAGACTGAATATAAGTAAAAATGACATCAATTGTTGAAACGACATATTGATAATTATTATTTGATAACTATGGGAACACAAAATATGGGGATACATTTAAAAACACATAAAAATTATAAATGATTCAATTTGCCCAAGCATAAGATACAGAAAAATATATGCACTTACTCCATACTACCAGCTTTCAACACTTATCCACTCGATTATTTGTTTTACACGATATTAGTTTCATTGGATTAATATTCTAGATTAGTTTCGCGAAAGGTATTTATTTACTTTTGAATTTCACTGTATGTTAGACTATAGTTGTATGGATACTGTTTTTCTATGAGGTCATGAACCATCGATTAGAGGTTTTCGTTGACTTATCTCGTTCTTGAAGCCTTGATAAATAATGTCTAATTATGGTTAATACTGTTTACTTGTGTATCCACTTGTGAAGTCATTTCTCGTGCAATTCAGGTTCAACTTGATTTGAATTTTATTTCTCAATAGTTTCGCAAGAACACTGCAAGATGATTATATTCGTACACTTCTCATCTTTATTTCACTATATGGTAATCGAATTAAAGTTAACCTCCTCGGAGAGGACATGTTACTTGAGCAACGTCTGTGTACCGAATCAACCTGTTTATCTCGTGGTTGTGCTTTTATATCATCCACCCTTTCATGGATTGGCTTTCATCGTTCGCGGGTCAAATTCCTAACATTGGTTATCTTCTAGCTGTCATAATAAATCACCCGCTTGGTAATTAATGGCTTGTTATTGTCTCCAAAAAATATATAAAGACGAATGATTCATTTATTTCGTGGTCGGGTTGTAATTAATGAGCTGTCAAAACCTATGATTTAAAGCGTATTTGTTTACTCTTAAAATTCCTTAGATACGCGTAACTTGTAGTTTATGACTCATTTGTAAAAGAAGGACTTTTTATATGCAATCCGAGCTGGCCGGTGTTTATTCTAATTTCACAGTGCCTTTGTTTATTAGTTTGGTCCCGTATTTGATTTCCGAATTTATTTTCATTCCTAGTGAATTACGTGAAGTCATATTTATCAGTATGTGGTTGTTTCCTATGCTTGAACGTTTTCCTGTACTTATTGGGGCATGACAAAGGCTCTTCTTGAGAGGACGAAAATAGTGAGAAAAAAAAGGACTTTTTGAAGAAACCCTTGATCCATACAAGGCATTTCAATGTGAACCTCAAGTTAGAAGAAAAGGAGTGTTTTGGAAAAGGTGAAAAGACTTCAAACTCCTTATTCCATATAAGGTTGGCTTGAAGTTCTAGAGAAGTTGAAGATGGTGAGAGAGATGTTTTCATGAAATCCTTGATCCATACAAGGCATTTCGATGAGAGCCTGAAGTTAGAAGACGAAAGAAGTAAGGAGGTAGTGGATGGAAATACTCAGAGCCCTCATTCTATATAAGCGGTAATGAGGAATTCCACCCAGAAGAAGAAAGTAGTAACAACCAAGGATGTGGAAATCCCTAGATCCATTCGAGTAGAAAGCCAATTCCAGTGGCTGTCCTCGAGAAGGATGGCTTTCTTCTTGGCGCTTTTAAAGTTGAAAAGCATTGAAATTGTTCTGAATTCGTTTAAATATCCTATGGTTCATTGGCGGTAGATTCGGATACATTTCGTTGAACTTTCTACATGTCCTACTGATAAGTTTATTACACTGTCCAAATATAATGAACAAATTCATAGGAACTTCGTTTGAATAATTTAGTTTCATTGTTTCTGAAGGTATTTTCAACTTCTGAATGGACGGAAATGTCGATGTTATAGTAAGAATTTTCTACCTATAAAATTGCAGCGGGAATTTTTTGAGGTGTTTGTTTTCATTGTCTGTCAACGTATATTTTTAATTTGACGTCTGTCATCAATTCGCATGAAAAGTGAAAAATGTATCAAAAAGGGTTCTGTACATCGTATCATTTTGCGAGGAAATGTGTTTATGATTGTAACATAAAAAATAATCTATAGAATACCACACGCAGATTTTTTCTCAAACTTGTTGCCACTTGGCAATAGCCACTTGAGCCCATCGAGCTCTCGTGTCTATTTCTGAAACACAGAAATACATGATATAGATAAAAAGCTGAATGCTCTCTACGAATACCTAACCAACTCATACGAAATTCAACCGAGTCCCATTTCTCGATAAACGACCAATGGTCATGCATTATTCCCCCGAATAGCACCTCCGTTGCTGAAACAAAGACGATCTCCGAAGGACCATATTGCATGCCAGCATCACTTTTACATGTTTTTCTTTCCCCGAGGATTCCGACAAAAGAAATTCTGAGTGCCTTTTAAGTGAAGGGCCAGTTAAAATGATAATTGACTCTTAAATATAGAATGGGAGCGAGAACAAGCGGTCGGGTGGGAGAGGAAGAAGGGGGGGGGAAGGGGACATGCAGACTGAAATGTTGAAAGTGCCATTTTCGCGAATCGGATGAAGCTAATGGAATGCCTTCACAAAGCTGGAGAGGAGAGAGTATACGGATTACTACTTTGTCGAGTTTTTGGCGTCGCTATGCTTTTTCGCCATGTGTCGTTTCTTACCTCTGGAAATTCGGAGAGAAAAAGTTTGGTTTGTTGCGGATGTGACTGAAATTTGTTGCATTATTCATATTTTCATTCTTCAACATCGAGGTGATAGAAAAGGAGATAGCTTTGCTTTCTGTAGGGGAAAGTGAGGAAATGATAGCAATAATTGTTTTTTTACGGATGGTAGACATAGAATGACACTTTCACGGACTATGGCATGAAATTAACTGGAACGCTCGTATATTTAAATTTCACACGAATATTCTGGTACCTGCAAAGTACGCATAAAAATTTATTTTTTCCATGATTTCTTAATTTTCATCAGTGTCGTCCCTGTTAACATGCCCCGTCTTATTTTCGATCAAAATAATGATACGCCACTGTTTTTTTTCCAAATAAATATTCTTTTTTCTCATAAAAATGGTGTCCTGCCTTTGTTTCGTCCGGCGGACGGTTTTCGATTTAGAAAATGAAATACATTCATTTGCTGGTCCCTATTCGATTTTTTCTCTTAGTCCTAATTTCACAATTGTGGTAACCAAAGGTGGTACAGGTTGACTGTACACCAAAGTCTCAAGATGTCCCCGAAAAAAAATAATCAAGACTGTTTAAGTCTGGGGATCTAGCTGGCCATGACTCTGTTCCCCCACGACCTATCCAGCGATTATGAATGTTTTGGTTTAAATATACGCGTGCCAGAGCACTAAAATGAGCAGGTGCATTGAAATAGGAACATCTCCCAACTGAATTGGCTAATTATCTTCGAGAAATCGGCAATAATTATTTCCATTTGATCTGCGTGGTAAAAAAAGGTCCAACTAGGTAATCTCCAATAATTCCAGCCCAGACATTAATTTAATGAGAACTGCTCCTGGTGATGAGATTCCACGATTGCATGCGGATTTTCCTCGGCCCAAAAATGATTATTATGAAATTTCCCTGTCAAATAAACGCTTTTCGGTAAGTTTTTGGAGAAACCATTGGCAGAAATTCACTCGTAATGGAAAGTTTCGAGGAAGTTGAGCCTGAACCCGTTGAATGTGATAGGGATATAATAAATAATCATGAAGAATCCTCCATACTAGAATATGGGCGATATTCAAATTATTGGCAACTTGCCTCGTACTTATTTCAGGATTTTCGTCAACTGAATTTAAAACAGCCACCTCAATTGCTGGAGTTCTTGCAGTCCGATTTGCCCTTTCAAGTGATGATTTGGCTCAAAACTTCCTGTTTCACATAACCTTCTGTGGGTGCTTGAAATCGTTCGGGCATCAGGAACCACTCTATTCGGGAAGCGCTCTTGATACAGTTGCCTGGCTTCATATGCGTTCCCGTCAGCAAGCCCATACAAGTAACGGATGTCTGCCAATTCGGTATTTGTAAAATAACCATGTTTTTTTAATAAACAAGTTTTTATTACGTAAATAATATTCCGTATCTAGCTAAAGAAGTGTCAAAATTGTTCATGTTGAAAACAACGAAATGTGTACTACTCTTCAACGGCTGTGAAAATAAGAAAGTGAAAATAAGAAGAGTCCATGGCAAGACATTATGACCTCACAACCTATTAAACTCATCGTGCAATACATAAAAAACCCCTAGTGTATATTATAGAAGCGATTCTCGAAAATGGAACTGTTCCTGGTCTATTCAAAAATTTCCATTTGAAACCTTTAATAACGGTTTTTCTTAGGAGAAAAAATCCTATATGGACACCTTTTGATAGCTTGGTAATCCCTAAGGTCTTGTGCCTGCGCCACAGATATAACCAAAAAACTGTGGCTTGTACGAGTTTGTGCAAGTCCCTTACTTGGTGTGTCCTCTATAGTTTGAATTGCCCAATAACTGGCTGTTTTCTGCGATCCAGAGCTTCGCAGTTGAGCACTGTCAGCTGACGTCACAACATGGCCATCATCAGCTGATCGGGGGACAAACAAAGCATTTTGAGTGTTTTGGCTGGTGATGTGTAGTCTTAGGGGCAGGCGCTGTTACGAGCCGAGTCATGGTGCTAGAAAATTTATCTGGATGTCAATTGGAACTTTTCCCACAAAAAATCTGCCAAAAAGTGGTATAAAATAAATTCATCCAATTGGCCTCTTGAAACCAAGATTAAAAAAAGTTTTTCCTCATCAGGAAAAGTATATTTTTCTTCGTTACAATAGTTACTTTTTCTGCCTTATGCATTTCCATGAATAAATAAATTAATGATTCTATATCTATGAACGACCATTTTTTTAGAAAAATATTTTTCCAGTGTTTTTTCGATTGGCCGGTTCTTAGAACTAGAATCTGAGAAGTTTTCTGCTGATTTCAAAAATATATAGTTTTCCATAGTAATATCGTCCGTTTTGCTGCCTGAAGCTAAAATATGCATTTTGCACAGTTCTGTTGGAAACGACGAGCAAAACAAATCGAATGATTTCATATTCTTGAAATTGGGTATACTGTACCTATAGATTTTTTTCTTGGCGGCTATGAATTCAGAATGCTTGATTCACTACCTGACTGCATTTTCAGGAAAAACTACGAGAAAAAATATTTACTCGGGAAAATATCCCTAGGGGTAGACCCCTAAAACTTGTCCAAAATAAAGTATACACGATTGATTTGTTCTCAGAACCAGAATGTGGGAAATTTTCTCCAGATTTAGAAAATATATACGTTTTCATAGTTATATCGTTTGTTTTGCTGCCTAGAGCTAAAATATGTATTTTGCACAGTTCTGTTGGAAACAACGAGCAAAACAAATAGAATTATTTCATATTCTTGAAATTTGATTTACCTATGTGAAAAGAGATGAGAAGCATGGTAATAATAATGATTTTCCGAAAAAAATATTTCTTCACGTCTATTTGAACGATTTTCTGTGCTGTATTGCCCTAACTCGAGAACTGTAATATTTAGAGAATTTTTCTTGGCGGCAATGAATTCAGAATGCTTGGTTTACTACCTGACTGTATTTTCAGGAAAAAATACGAGAATAAATATTGGCACGGAAAAATCTCCCTAGGGGTAGACCCCTAAAAATTGTCCTAAATAAAGTATACCCGATTGACTTGTTCTTAGAACCAGAATGTGGCAAATTTTCTCCAGATTTAGGAAATATATACGTTTCCATAGTTATTTCGTTTGTTTTGCTGCCTAGAGCTAAAATATGCATTTTGCACAGTTCTGTTGGAAACGACGAGCAAAACAAATCGAATGATTTCATATTCTCGAAATTGGGTATACTGTACCTATAGATTTTTTTCTTGGCGGCTATGAATTCAGAATGCTTGATTCACTACCTGACTGCATTTTCAGGAAAAACTACGAGAAAAAATATTTACTCGGGAAAATATCCCTAGGGGTAGACCCCTAAAACTTGTCCAAAATAAAGTATACACGATTGATTTGTTCTCAGAACCAGAATGTGGGAAATTTTCTCCAGATTTAGAAAATATATACGTTTTCATAGTTATATCGTTTGTTTTGCTGCCTAGAGCTAAAATATGCATTTTGCACAGTTCTGTTGGAAACAACGAGCAAAATAAATAGAATTATTTCATATTCGTGAAATTTGTTATACTTATGTGAAAAGAGTTGAAAAGCCTAGTAATGATGATGATTTTCCGAAAAAAAAAATCACATCTTTTTCAACGATTTTTCTGGGCTGTATTGCCCTAACTCGAGAACTGTAATATTTAGAGAATTTTTCTTGGCGGCAATGAATTCGGAATGCTTGATTCACTACCTGACTATATTTTCAGGGAAAAATACGAGAAAAAGTATTTGCACGGGAAAATCTCCTTAGGGGTAGACCCCTAAAAATTGTCCAAAATGAAGTATACATGATTGACATAATCCTTGAACCAGAATGTGGGAAATTTTCTCCAGATTGAGAAAATATGTACGTTTCCATAGTAATATCGTTTGTTTTGCTGCCTAGAGCCAATATATGCATTTTTCACAGTTCTGTTGGAAACGACGAGCAAAACAAATAGAATCATTTCATATACTTGGAATTTGGTATACCTATGTGAAAAGAGTTGAAAAGCATGGTAATGATGATGATTTTTCGAAAAAAATTATTTTTTCACGGCTATTTTAACGATTTTTCTGTGCTGTATTGCCGTAACTCGAGAAATTAACATTTAGAGAATTTTTCTTGGCGACAATGAATTCAGAATGCTTGATTCCCTTCCTGACTGTATTTTCAGGTAAAAATACGAGAAAGAATATTTGCACGGAAAAATCTCCCTAGGGGTAGACCCCTAAAAAGTGTCCAAAATAAAGTATATCCGATTGACTTTTTCTTAGAACCAGAATGTGGGAAATTTTCTCCAGATTAAACAAATATATACGTTTCCATAGTAATATCGTTTGTTTTGCTGCCCAGAACTAAAATATGCATTTTGCACAGTTCTGTTGGAAACAACGAGCAAAACAAATAGAATTATTTCATATTCTTGAAATTTGGTATACCTATGTGAAAAGAGTCAAAAAGCATGATTTTTCGAAATATATATATATATATACTAGCTGACCCGACAGGCGTTGTCCTGTCCAAATTTCTATATTGCCTAATTTCATTTTCCTGAAAACTCTCGTTTGCTCGTTTGCGTAGAATTAGTTCTCCTTTGTTTTTCTTTGTGTTGTTTCATTCAGTTCATGCCTATGACTTGGTCCGCTTCCCGTTATCCCGTTATCTCTTCTTCCCGCTATCCCGTTATCCCGCTATCCCGTTATCTCGCTATCCAGTTATGCCACTATCCAGTTATGCCGCTATCCCGTTATCCAGTTAACCCGCTATACCGCTATCCGGTTATTCCATTATCCAGGCCCCCACTTGAATGCATTCACAAAAATTCATTCAAATCGATCCAGCCGTTCAGTTACAGTATAGATAAATTACCTAGATACCGACTGCAGCGCCATCTGCCGGGCTGATTTGTAAATCTAAATCATCCAGGCCATCACTTGAATGCATTCACAAAAATTCATTCAAATCGATCCAGCCGTTCAGTTGTAGTATAGATAAATTACCTAGATACCGACTGCAGCGCCATCTGCCGGGCTGATTTGTAAATCTAAATCATCCAGGCCCCCACTTGAATGCATTCACAAAATTCATTCAAATCGATCCAGCCGTTTATAGATAAATAACCTAGATACCGACTGCAGCGCCATCTGCCAAGCTGATTTGTGAATCTGAACCATCCAGGGCGCCACCCAAACGCATTCAAAAAAATTCATTCAAATCGGTCCGGCCGTTTAGGAGGAGTTCAGTGACATACACACGTACAGTAGAATTATATATATATATATATATATATATATATATATATATATATATAATATATATATATATGTATTGTTATGTAATGAATTGTATAATAAAGAATTTTGTTATTATTATTATTAATATATTTTTGCACCGCGTTGGGCGCTAAATTGTTATGTATTGATGATATAACAAATAATATTGTTGTTATTATTTCTCCCCTCACTTTGGGTGCCAATTTGTTATGTTATGATAAATTGAATAAATTATTATTTTGTTTTTATTAAATGAAAATTGCTAATAATTTTCGCTATTCTTTGTGAGCCAGATTGATATGATATAGATAAGTATTTTCACCCTGTATAATATTGCAATCATGTAATAATAATTGCTAGCTACGTCACTGTTCTCTCGTCACGTTGCTGCCAATTGTTATCATTTTTCTTACCACAGCTAGCACAGTTGGTACACCTCTTATATCAGATAGCCGGTTCAAGGCAATTTGGCCACTACTTGATATGTCAAAACTCAATTTATTCAATGGTCGTAGGAATGATTGTTGATCATTGTAGAAAACAAACAACAAAGTATCAAAAAGCAATTATTTCCTTTATTCAGAAAGACTTAATTTTACCTGGCCTACGAGAAATAACTTATACTAATGTGAATCTACAAATATTCACGAATAATCATAAAATTCAAATCATGGATAGATAGACAGAACCTCACTTTTTCCTTGAGAGTGAAGTTTTCTTTTATAGTTCAAAATACAGTGAAATAAAGTTCTTCAGATGTGAAATACGTTATTTGTGAAATTGTTCAGGACCGGATGTGCACTATTAAAGTTTTTATACCTGGCTGGAAATGTCAGTGTTCAAGATATGCCCTGAAACTGGATCATTTCTCACTCCAAGCTCTATCAGGAACTCCAATACCATAAATCAGGAACCATACATATGCAGAAATCAGCTTTGGACACTTGGATATGTTGTATAATTAAGGTAATATTGGTTTTTCTCTTCTAATGTTGGAATTATTTCATTTTTCTTTCTCCCAAAATGATGCGTGGCATTCCCTTGTAAATTTATTTTCGATTTCCTTTTGGCTTTGTTTGTTGTCACCTAGATACCAATTTTCCTTCTTCTTTTTCATTTGAATTTTTGAATTCGCGCACCAAATTGTCACATTCCACTGTTTGGGTCTTATATAATTTATATATACAACTATTTTTCCATTCTTATTACTATTTACAAATTTCAATAATAATTGCTTATGACATCACCCCGTTGCTATTCTCTCACAATTTCCAATTTTACATATGACCGTCTATTCCTTGATTGGCTATTGTCATCAAGAAGTTTGCTGTTCTACCATTGGCCTTTTGTTATCTACAATTTTTTAAATTTAAAATGTGTTGATCACTATTTATTATAAAATTTTGTAAATCTAGACTTTTTGTTGTCTTTTTACCAATTATCTGTTATAATATTATATTTTTTATTTTTCATATATAATGTTAAAATAAATAGAACTTCCAAAATTATGTAAAAACAATCTCTTGAAACTAATAACTATTTAGTAATTATTCTTTTTGTATTTTTTTCCTTTTAAAACTTATAACTGGCATAACATAACATAACATAACAGTATATATATATATATTTATATATATATATATATATATATATATATATATATATATATATATATATATATATATTATATGAATGGGAGGAATATCGAGGGGACTGTTTAAAACAAAATGGAAGAACTTTAATGGACATAGCCCTCAAGGAGAAGTGTTAACCGTAGACACGTGTTTCGGGCTTTTGGCCCTCACCGTACTGATGAGGGCCGAAAGCCCGAAACATGTGTCTACGGTTAACACTTCTCCTTGAGGGCTATGTCCATTAAAGTTCTTTCATTTTGTTTTCAACAGTCCCCTCGATATTCCTCCCATTCATCTTGATAATCCTAGACTCGGATGTCACGCAGGTAGCTATAGCTGCCTCCGTGCCTCCGTGGTGACCCTCTAACCGAAACCACAAATGTGCGGCTGGCTCCTGTTTGTTGACTCCGTTGATTTGTTGTTTACTACCAAGTTTTGTTCATCCTTGCACTTCTTCACCGTACTGATGAGGGCCGAAAGCCCGAAACACGTGCCTACGGTTAACACTTCTCGTTGAGGGCTATGTCCATTAAAGTATTTCCATTATATATATATATATATATATATATGATATATATATATATATATATTATTGACTTGTATAAATACCTTCGTATATAACACCCAATAAATAATGTGATATATTAGCTTTTCAAGAACTTCAGAGAGAGTGGACAGAAAGCGAATAGGCCTACATGAAGTAATGTTTTTGTTAGGGTTTGGTACTAGGATTATTTCTGTTTCAGGAAAAGATAATCATAAATTTATTTATCAAATAT
Source organism: Gonioctena quinquepunctata (assembly GCA_018342105.1). Classification (NCBI taxonomy): domain Eukaryota; kingdom Metazoa; phylum Arthropoda; class Insecta; order Coleoptera; family Chrysomelidae; genus Gonioctena; species Gonioctena quinquepunctata. The sequence continues at coordinate 312,902 of JAFIRS010000920.1, read as the reverse complement.
TGTCTCAAAAAACAGTATAATGGAACGTAACTTTCAACGCTACATACAATGGACAGGGCGTTATCTACCAAAATGATCAACCCGAAGCATTGACCGTCAGAGCTGATAAATCGGCCCCTATATAAATTTTAATCGGCAGATAGTGAAGTAAATTTCTGTGTACCGGCTTCACCGATCTCTTGTGTATATTGCGCGGAGTGCATTTTCAGATTCTGTTTACCATATATATCATTCTTCCTTGGAAATAATAGCGTATTCGTGTACCAGTCTATTAACAAAAGAATTTATTTTCATTTTAGCCTGAGAGTAAAAAGTTTCGAGACAAAAAAGTAAAGTGTCTTTTCTCGTTAATGGCATAACTTTCGGGACAACTTATTATCTACGGAGGAGATGTATGCGATCGGGAGTTGAAGGGTTTTTTTCGTAGCTGATGCAGACGAGCTCTATTGGCTAGAGGTAATCTGTACGAAAACTGAGACATACCTGATGGATTTTTCTATATAATTTCATCAAAATCAATCAATCAATCTAGATATACTATATTGTTGGAAGAATATCATGGGTAAAAGTGTATACAGCGTGTTCCAGGACTCTTTTCCGCTCGTGAATGTATAGATGGGATCAAAATATCATGTAATATGCCAGTATGTAAGGCATTTGGATATTTCACGAAATTGTTTCAGTCTATTCCCTGGGAATGATACTCTGCACTCTATCTCTAAATTCCTTCATTTGATCTGAATTAAATACAATATCATTTTGACCATACGCTAGAACGTGTCGTCTATATCAGCTCATATACAGGGTGTAACTGAATAAGTGTAAAACATTTAAGGAGGTGATTCCTCATCGAAAAAAAGATAGGATCTTCATATAAAGAAACTTCATTGGAGCATCCCTTGTTAAGATACAGCCCCTTAAAGGGGGTACATAAAATTTGTATAACAATTTTTTTCACAAGCACTGAAAAGTTACAATATTGAAATTAACCTGACGTTTTGTACTACCAAAAAGACACTTAGCCAGTAATTTATTTGGTTTACCCCATGGTTGTAAGGGGTGAAAAACGCAACCCCTAAAATTTATTTCCAATGTAACTTTTTGTCTTATTATTTGTTTACCATTTAAAAAAATGTCTCTTGGGTTTTTTGCCCAAAATAAACCAGTAAGCAGCAAAACATTATTTTACGAACAACTACAGAGATACATCGTCATAAATGCGAAAATACGAAACTAATCTATCTAGTAGGTCGCTATTAGCGATAGTGACAATTAAATTGGTATGACGCTGTCAGTTTGGGAATTTTCGAAATTGAATTAATACTAATTGTGTGTTGTTGTTCTGTTCTTAATTTGTTACTTTAATAATTCACTTGTTAATAAAATGGCATACACAAATGAGGAAATGGCTGATATGCATTACGTTTACGGTCTGTCGCAGGGAATGGGTTAGAAGCTTCTAGAAGATATGCTGAAATGTATCCTCAACGGCAGCATCCTTCACATAGAATATTTGCTCGACTTCATCAACGATTACGAGAATATGGTTCATTCGACAAAAGAACGCAGGATTGTGGTCGCCATCGAGAAATACGAACACCACAGCTTGAGGAAGCAGTACTTAATTTGATTGAAGAACAACCTACTACCAGTACTAGAAAGATTGCTTTCCAGCTAAATGTTGATCATATGACGGTATTTCGAATTTTAAAGGAACAACTCTTATACCCTTACCATCTGCAACGAGTACAGGCACTGTTACCGCGAGACTTTCCGAACCGTCTTGAATTTTGCAATTGGATGCTGGAAATGATTAGAAGAAATTGTGACTTTCTGAAGACGATAGAATTCACAGACGAATGTAGTTTTTCTCGGGACAAGATTATTAATTTTCATAATTACCACATATGGGCTGATGAAAACCCTCACGCTATTGTCGAAACTAGCCATCAAGAACAGTTTTCTCTTAACGTGTGGCTCGGAGTTATTGGGGATGATTTAATTGGGCCTCATTTTCTACCTCCTCGATTAAATGGTGAGGCATACGTTCAATTTTTAAGAGAAGTGCATCCAGTACTGCTGGAGGAAGTTCCTTTGGGCGTCAGAAGGGATATGTTTTTTATGCATGATGGGGCTCCCGCCCATTTTAGTCAAGTAGCACGTCAGCATTTAACTGAAACATATGCAAATCAGTGGATAGGTCGAGGAGGACCACATAAATGGCCCGCTCGATCCCCGGATCTCAATCCTCTCGATTTCTTATTTGGGGCCATTCACAGCATTTGGTATATCGTACTCCTGTTCGCGATGTAGAGGACTTAAGAAACCGCATCATCGATGCGTGCAGGGTAACTCAGAGAGACTCCAGGAATATTTGAGCGAATACGTGGCTCAATGCGCCGACGTCTAGACGCATGCGTAATGTTTGAAGGTAGACATATTGAACATTCACTATGATTTCTACATGTTGTGTGTTTTGTTATTAATAACTTAGTTTTGTTTATTACCCTTTAATCGTTTAATGCAGGTACTAACTACAAAATAACAATAAATCATTTATGACGATGTATCTCTGTAGTTGTTCGTAAAATAATGTTTTGCTGCTTACTGGTTTATTTTGGGCAAAAAACCCAAGAGACATTTTTTGTTTAGAATGAAACAGGCTATCGGAAATAAATTTTTAAATGGTAAACAAATAATAAGACAAAAAGTTACATTGGAAATAAATTTTAGGGTTGCGTTTTTCACCCTTACAACCATGGGGTAAACCAAATAAATTACTGGCTAAGTGTCTTTTGGTAGTACAAAACGTCAGGTTAATTTCAATATTGTAACTTTTTCAGTGCTTGTGAAAAAAATTGTTATACAAATTTTATGTACCCCCTTTAAGGGGCTGTATCTTAACAAGGGATGCTCCAATGAAGTTTCTTTATATGAAAGATCCTATCTTTTTTTCGATGAGGAATCACCTCCTTAAATGTTTTACACTTATTCAGTTACACCCTGTATTATTACACGAACAATCATTCCAAAAACTGCTTACTTACTATCCTAATGATAATCATAATTGACCTACTAACTAACATAATATAATATTTGATATTTCCTAATTTCTATTCAAACTACTTAAAATTATTACACTACAACTTTATATAACTCAGAAGACAGACAAACAAACAGACATATAGGATCAAGGGTAGAGATACCTACTGAAATGAACATGAAATTTGCCACATATCTCCGCCATAATCTCATTATGATGTTCAAAATCGATTGCAAAATTTCAGACACACAAGACTAAAAAGGTGACTGTAACGTAAGGAAAAATCGTTATGTCCCCTCCATGAGACTTTCTCTTTCTCTCTCTCTCTCTCTGTCTCTTTCTATTACATACAAGTATGTGCGAAAACTACACTTGGTCCTGTCAGAATTAAATGTCAACGCATTCAATTCCTATATAGGGAAATGGGAAATGCAAAATTGATGGAATGAAAGATTTTGAACTCGCTACACACAGTGATTCGATATTAGAATACAAATATACATTTTTCAGCAAGCTATAAAGCCACAGTTTTTCAAGTAAGGCAATGAATAATTTAATTGTGTTATTTTGTAGGGTGGTTGAAAAGAGAATTGAATTATCTGTTAAACGATGTGCCACTTGACCCCCATGCCATTTGAAATTTCTAAGTTGATGAGCCCCCCACGCCATCTATCGAGCAATCACAATGTCTTCAATTTCAAAAAGTTGTATCGGTGATGTCATTGAAAACGGTTTCCATCCCATCATTCTATGTCGAACCATTCAAAAGTTAACCATAACGCTATAAAAAGCGTGGCTTTAGATATTCACAAAAATTACTTTTTTTTTATCGTGAATTTTTCAATTCACAGAAAAATATTTCTATTCAATATTCACTTGAGAATGTTTTCCTTTTCAATATAATTTTATGATATTTGATTTTTCATATATTATATTCTCGTGAAACCGGATATGGACAGTTTTAAGTTGTGATGTCAAAATAAAACGTATTCAAGTACTATAGCGACATACCAAATTTGAAACCTGTATCTTCAAAACCTTGAAAAATTGCTCTTTTTTCATTATTTCTATATATTTTCTTCATGTATATATTTTTCTATAAATATTTTAATATTTTTATATATTTGTTCACCCTACCATGTTAATTTTGATTTATTCGATGTACGAGCACAGTTGGAAAAACAGAAGATGACTCAGTCTGACTCTGAGCCTGGAGCCCCGATGCTGAATTATCTATATAATAAAAATGAATCTCCATTCTTTGTAAGCGCAACACGTGAGAACGGCTTGGAAAAGTTGCACGGGAAATTGTAAAATTCGGGTATATAAGAAATTTGGCGAAGAAAAAGAAAATCGAGTCATTTATTCTCAAACGAGGAAATATCTCAGGGTCACATTTTTTTTTATTAAAACAACTGCTGGAAAGATTCAGCTAATTGTTTTTTAAATGTTTGTAATACTCCGAATGAGGTTTTTAGGGAAAGAAAGTTTTCAGGAATATACAGTGCGCGCGTAAAGTATGGAAACATGATGATATCTTCGACACCCCGTAAGATTCAATAACAACATTTTGGATTTGTATATTAGATGGACCAGCGATTTTAAATTTTATTTTGAATTTTATATTTTTGACGTAGCCAAATGTACAGTTTCTGAGATATACGAAATGTTTAGTTTTAAATAGGACAAACCGTATATTTTACAATTTTCTGTTACAGTTTTTTATTGCCGATGCAGCAAACAAACTGTTAATGGCCAATATTGACCATTAATTTTAAGAAAATAGGAAAAACATTTTTATTTTGTAATTAATATTGCAGTATCAACAGAAAACAATACCTAAAGAAAACAATTGAAGGAGATGTTCAATATGACCTCCTTGTCTTTGGAAACAGAAATCCATCCTGAATGAAAATTCATCCAAGACTTTTCTAATCGTTGCCGGAGAAATTAGTGCTATCTCCTCTGTAATTCTGTCTTTCAGTCCTCGGATAGTCCGTGGCCTATTTACATACACTTTGTTTTTTAAATAACCCCACAAAAATAATCTAGAGGTGTCAAATCAGAGATATTGCTGGTCATTCGATAGCTCCTCTTCTTCCAATCCAACGATTTGGAAATGTAATGTCGAGAAACTCACGAACGCCTTGAAGATAATGAGGAGGCGCTTCATCTTGCTGAATCCAAATTGATCCATTCACGATATGAGGATTTATATCATCAGGAAAGAGTCTGGCTAATTCTGGATTTAACTATAAATCTAAAAATGCCCAGTATTCTTCACCTGTCATGGTTCTATTAAAAAAATAAGGTCCAATAATGGTATTATTAATAATTCCTGTTCACACATTGATCTTTTGTGGATACCGCGTAAGTGCCTCCACCATCAAATGAGGATTTTCTTCTGACCAGTACCTGCAGTTTTGTTTATTGACCGTGTTATTTAACTGGGGAGTAGCCTCAGCAGAAAAAGGATTTGATTAAAGAAATTAGGATTAGTGTCAAATCGATTTAACATTGTTTCACAGAACTCCATTCTGCGATCTGGATCGTCTTTGTATAGGGATGCCATTTTTTTAAAATATTTACGAACAGTTATTTGGGTGATGCGATTTTCGGTTGCAACAACTCTAGTAGCCTTATGAGGGTCTCCAACCATCGACGAGAAAAGGTCAGTATTTGTTTGCTCTGGAACAGCAGGGCGGCCACTTTTTGGGAGTACCCGTACACGTCCACTTTCCTCAAATTTATGAATAATTTTAGATAACGTACCACGTGCTATAGGAGTTCTGTCTTCATACTATCAAATATTTCATATACCTCGTCGTGTGTTCGTGTCCTACAAATAATGTCGCAAATAAAACATACTCAAATTTCATAATATTATGGTATTACCTGTCACCACATCCTTTTAGTATTAAAATGTCAATTCTTTGACGCTCTGTTAAATGTACCATTGTATTTTACTCTGATTTTAATCGCTGGTAAGCCTATCTTCAAAAACTATAACGACGAACCTACTGACAGTAAATCACGACGTACCTACTGACAGTAGAGCCTACTGGATTTAACGAAATGAAACCGATATTCATATCATGTTTATCAATACAAAAACAGCAAAGCCTTTTTTTAACTTTAACAAATACCAAGTGAGTAGCCCATTTTATTTTCTCTTTATGTTAATATCAACGTTTGCAATAAACATATTTTTCCTAATTTCTTAAAATTAATGGTCAATGATGGCCATTAATAGTTTGTATGCTGCATCGGCAATAAAAAACTGTAACAGTAAATTGTGAAATATACGGGTTGTCCCATTTAAAAATAAATATATATTGTTCGTATATCTCAGAAACTGTACATTTGGCAACGTTGAAAATATGAAATTTGAAATCGCTGGTCCATCTAATATACATAACCAAAATTTTGTTATTGTATCTCACGGGGTGTCAAAGATATCTTCATGTTTCCATACTTTACGCGCGCACTGTATAATAGGAATGAATGTCTGTTTGCATTGGTGAGCTCATAATTTGGGAACGGCTGGACCGATTTGGCAAATTTTAACAGGATAAAAACTCTTTAACAAAAAATTAAACCGACGAAAAAATCAACTGAAAAGCAAAAAATAAAATAAACCTTCTTAGTCTAAATGATAATTGAGCTCCTGAACTAATGTAAGTACCTGATTTTGAGTCGGCGCCAAACAAACAATTATCGAAGATCATTATCTATGAAAGAAGTCTTCAAAACGCAGCCGTGCATCTCGCTGCAATCATTTTACGCTTCACCTAATTCAATTGCTAGTTTGTTTGGCGCCGACTCAAAATTAGTTACTTACATTAGTTTAGGAGCCCAATCATCATTTAGACTAAGAAGGTTTTTTTTTTAAAATTTTTCAGTTCCGTATTTCGTCGGTTTAATTTTTTGTTAAAAAGTTTTGATTTTTCAATTTTTTGTGGCTGAAATCTACCAATTACTACCTACTTGTTTTTTGATTACTTCCAAAATACTTACTTACCCACCTTACTTCAACTATTACCAGTTAAATAATATGATTATCTACTTTTACTATTTGTTGTAATATAAATTATTTCCGTTCTGGTTAGTTTATTTCATTACTTTGTATATCATTCCATCCTCTCATAAAATATACTGATTTTGACGGAACAAGAATAATGTCAGTAGCGATCTGTCATTGTCAACTACGTATATGTGTGCTAATGTTCACTAGTGAAAAATCAATAATCCCCAATTTTTCTACCCGTGAGGGTGGCTAATTCTTTTCGAAATCCAAATATAAGGTATACCCTATCTATTAAAAAAAGAATCATCCAAATCGAAGAACCCAGTACAAAGTTATGCCTGATAGAATCGGTTAACGGACCAGAATTCATTTCGCTACCCTTAGGGGTGGATTTCATCTTTTAAATTCAAATGGGACCAAATTCGAAGTACACCCTATCCACTGAAAAAAGAATTATCGGAATCGGACGCCTCAGTAAAAAGTTATGCGTGATCATACATAAAAAAATATGATGGAAAAAAAAATATATACGGGCCGAATAGAGAACCTCCTTCTTTTTGGTTTCGTCGGTTAAAAAGTAAAAGGTATTTTATTCCTGATAATACTATTCGTTATATTGTATCAAATTGACGCGCCAATTCAATGTAAACCAATAATCCAACTGCGGCATACAAAAGACATAATAAATTATGTCCAAAAAAGGATATAATCATCTGAACGCACGTTATATAGAAATATAAAAGGAACAAAAATGTCTTCCACGTATTACCACTCAACGATAATATCCGACTTGTATTCGAATGGATATCATACCGCTCATGTATCATTTTAAATTTCGGAATCTCATGAGCAAGGGTTAGACGCTTGTCATGCAGACTAGAAAGAGACAGAGAAAGAGAGAGAGAGAGAGAGAGAGAGAGAGAGAGAGAGAGGGAGAAAGAAAGAACACACAAAACGCGTAGTGAATTCAAAGATATTGTTAAAACAAATTTTGCCAAAAAGCAAATAGTCCAACGATCATATTTTTACCTCGCCTCCTAAATATTCAATGCGTTACCTAAAAAGTACAAATATCATATGTACCACACAGACTCCTTTGATTTAATGAGAAAAAAAATGAAAAATTACATGCGACAGACAGACATATCCATACATTCACTCATTGAAAATATATTTTTGCTATTTGGTTTATTTGAAACACTTTACGGATTCGTAGTCTGTAATTTAAATAGTATTAGTAATTTTTCTATCCAACATCATATAAATCAATATGAATTCTGCCCCGATTAGCAAAAATGCCGTATCTGTTGAAAAGTTAAAACGGAGAAAAAGAGTTTTTTTGTATTTTTTCACAGCCGTTCTGAATTAAACAATGTAAGCTATATTTGTTTCTGGGAAATGATTATTCGTTATCCTGGAAATCATATTTTCGTTGGAAAACTAAATCAAAGTACATATACCATAATTTATGACAGATACTGCGTTTTTCATAAACATCCAACATACAGAATCCAACACTGTGCTTAAGAAAAATGTCATATCTAAATATAAGGTATACCCTATCTATTAAAAAAAGAATCATCCAAATCGAAGAACCCAGTACAAAGTTATGCCTGATAAAATCGCTTAACGGACCAGAATTCAGAGGGTGAGTGATCAATATCCTTCATTTTGCTACCCTTAGGGGTGGATTTCATCTTTTGAATTCAAATGGGCCCAGAAATGCCCTTCTGCTCAGCATCAAAACAGAACTGGGAAAATTATCTGATCTAAAAAAACGTGTTGAAATTGTTTGGGTTCCATCACATGTAGGAATAGCTGGTAACGAAACTGCAGATACACTTGCCAGAGAGACAAGCTCAAATCCTCGCTATCAACCGATTCACCGAGTGCCACATGAAGATTACTTCCATGCCATTCGAAAACTCACAATAAATACATGGAGAGAAAGATGGCAAGCTCTTGAGAATAACAAGCTCAAAACAATTAACCCTGGCATGAGCATCCAGAATTATGAATCAGTCTCTCGTAGACAACAAACAATACTAACACGCCTCAGGATTGGTCACACTAGATACACACACCAGCATCTACTGAAGAAAGAAAATCCCAAAAGATGTGTTTCCTGTTATGAAGAACTGAACGTGAAACATATAATCTCGGAGTGTCCCGACTACAGAGAGGAGAGAATAACTTCAGGACTGCCCGGAAAACTTAGCGATGCTTTGAACCTGGATAACATCATGTTGTTACTAAAGTTTTTTTGGACTCAAATCATATTTAAAAAAATATAATATATACTGTACCACCACCGCTAATAACCTTCGCGGTTAATGCGGTTTTCTTGAAAAAAAAAAAAAAAAAAATCAAATGGGACCAAAGTCGAAGTACACCCTATCCACTGAAAAAAGAATTATCGGAATCGGACGCCTCAGTAAAAAGTTATGCGTGATCATACATAAAAAAATATGATGGAAAAACATAAAATATACGGGTCGAATAGAGAACCTCCTCCTTTTTGGTTTCGTCGGTTAAAAAACAGCAAATAGACCAGTGCTGAAGCCTTTGGAAATGGTAAAAAGTGAAAAAAATAATAGTAGGATGAAACCCATTAGAAAAGGAGGAGAATATAATAAAAATGAAAGGAAAACTAATTTACGGGCGATCTGAGGTCGGGAAGTGGAAGGGGGTGGGTTTTTAAGGGTGAAAAACGGTTTATCTCGATTTCCGGCAAAACTACGAGTCCTATGGAGAAAAGTTAAAGCACAAAGTGGTAGGCAATAAAAAGATCTACAACTTTTGTTTCCACACTTTTTTCACATAACCTCAAAATGTATGTGAAAAATTCAAATAACCAAGTTTTTGGTTTTTTATTTTTATCTTCTACAAAAAAAAAATTCCACGAAATTTGGTGGAGAGCTCTTTTTTTATGTTCCAAACACACTGTAATTTTTTTGATTTGAAATATTTATTTTTTCAGCTTATTTTGACTTAATATCGAAAAAGCACCCTAATTTTCAATCAAAAATTCTCCCGTCAAAATATCAGCTTTTTTAAAAAAGTCGGTGCGCTTTTTGTTCTTTGAAATCTCTTCTTTCTGATGGTATAAAAAAAGTACATTACTATGACAGAACATGCAAAGAAACGAAAAAAACTCGAATCCGAATTTAATAAGACATCTACAATATTTTGAGAAAGTTGTAGAATCTTCTTTAAATTATATGCGTAGATGCCTATTTATTCCTATTTTAACATGACTTATATACCTGAGTGACCTACGGAAAATGTTAGCCCATCAAAAGGTATTTCATAGAGAAGTGGGGAAGGGGCTAGGAGGGTCTGGGCCTTACTACCTGTTATTTCTTTGCATTTATCATAGTAATGTATATTTTATTTAACACTATCAGAAAGTAGAGATGTCAACGAACAAAAAGTCTACCGACTTTTTTGAAAAACCTGATATTTTGACGGGATAATTTCTGATTGAAAATTAGGGTGCTTTTTCGATATTAAGTCAAAATAAGGTGGAAAAATAAATATTTTAAATAAAAAAAATTACAGTGTGTTTGGGACATATACAAGTACGTTTTTACCAAATTTCGCGGATTTTTTGTTTTTGTAAAAAGTAAAAATAAAAAAAAAAATTGGTTATTTGAATTTTTCACATAAATTTTGGGATTATGTGAAAAAAGTGAGGATACCAAAGTTGTAGATCTTTTTATTACCTACAACTTTGCGATTTAACTTTTCTCCATAAGACTTGTAGTTTTGCCGGAAATCGAGATAAACCGTTTTTTACCCTCAAAAACCCACCCCCTTCCACTTCCCGACCTCAGATCGCCCGTAAATTATTTTTCCTTTCATTTTTATTATATTCTCTTCCTTTTCCAACGAGTTTCATTCTACTATAATTTTTTTTTGTTTCAAAAATTATCGACCCTTGTCTAAAAGCCTTTTTTAAACTTTAACAAATACCAAGTGAGTGGCCCATTTTATTTTCTCTTTATGTTAATATCAACGGTTGCAATAAAAATATTTTTCCTAATTTCTCGAAATTAATGGTCAATAATGGCCATTAACAGTTCGTATGCTGCATCGGCAATAAAAAACTGTAACAGTAAATTGTAAAATATACGGGTTGTCCCATTTGAAAATAAATATATTGTTCGTATATCTCAGAAACTGTACATTTGACAACGTCGAAAATATAAAATTTAAAATCGCTGGTCCATCTAATATACAAATCCAAAATATTGTTATTGTATTGTATTGTATTGTATCAAAGATATCTTCATATTTCCATACTTTACGCGCGCACTGTATAATAAAAATGAATGTCTGTTTGCATTGGTGAGCTCAGAACTTGGGAACGGCTGGACCGATTTGGGAAATTTTAACAGGAAAACGGGATAACGAACGGAAAAACAGGATAACGGAATAACGGGATAACCGGCAAACGGGATGAGAGGAAAACAGGAAAACGGAATGATGGAATAACTGGATAACGGAAAAACAGGATAACAGGATAATGAAATAACGTTAAAACGGGATAACGGAAAATCGGGATAACGGAAAAACCGGCTACGGAAACGGGATAACGGAAAAACGGATAACGGAAAACGGAATACGAAACGGGATAAGGAAACAGGAAAACGGAATGATGGAATAACTGGATAACGGAAAAACAGGATAACAGGATAATGAAATAACGTTGAAACGGGATAACGGGATAACGAAAAAACGGGATAACGAAAAAACCGGATAACGGGAAACCGGGATAACGGAAAAACCGGATAACGGGAAAACGGAATACGGGAAAACGGCACAACGGAAAAACGAAATATCGAGATAACGGGATAACGGGTTATCTGGAAAATGAGATAACGGAAAAACGGGATAATGGCCTTAACCTAGATGGAGCAACACAAATAAATTATAGTTTAAAAAAACTATAAAACACGCTTTTATAGAAAACCAGACTAAAAAAATTGAAAATAAGAAAAAAAATTATTTTATTTTGAAAAAAGCGTGGGGTGCATGGTATCGCCTCGGTGTGTAATGTACTTTATAATTATTGATACCATGCACCCCACGCCCAAAGCGTGTCTTTTAAGTTTTTAAAAACTATTATTTTTTTTATTTTTTTGCAAATAAAAAAATGGAATAATCTTATCAAATTAGGTAATCATAATCTCCGACCCCAAAAACCCCCACATACCAATGTTGAATAGAATCAGACCATAATCACATAACTCGGCCGCCATTTCAAAGCCGCCATCTTGAATTCTTCAATTTTTACAAAAGAATCATAATATTCGACCCCAAAAACCCCCACATACCAATTTTGAATAGAATCAGACCATAATCACAAAACTCGACCGCCATTTCATAGCCGCCATCTTGAATTTTCCAATTTTTACAAAAAAATTATAATATTCGACCTCAAAAACCCCCACATACCAATTTTGAATAGAATCAGACCATAATCACAAAATTCGGCCGCCATCTTGAATTTTCCAATTTTTACAAAAAAATTATAATATTCGACCTCAAAAACCCCCCCATACCAATTTCAAATAGAATCAGACCATAATCACAAAATTCGGCCGCCATCTTGAATTTTTCAATTTTTACAAAAGAATCATAATATTCGACCCCAAAAACCCCCACATACCAATTTTGAATAGAATCAGACCATAATCACAAAACTCGGCCGCCATTTCAAAGCCGCCATCCTGAATTTTCTAATTTTTACAAAAAATCATAATATTCGACCCCAAAACCCCACATACCACTTTGAATAGAATCAGACCATAATCACAAAATTCGGCCGCCATCTTGAATTTTTAAATTTTTACAAAAGAATCATAATATTCGACCCCAAAAACCCCCACATACCAATTTTGAATAGAATCAGACCATAATCACAAAACTCGTCCACCATTTTGGAGCCGCCATCTTGAATTTTTCAATTTTACAAAAGGATCATAATCTCCGACCACAAAAACCCTCGGATACCAATTTTGAAGCGAATCGGACCATAATCACAAAACTCGTACGCCATATTGGAGCCGCCATTTTGTTTTTTTTTCACACAAAAATTTCTTAATGCATTGTCACCGGAATTATGTACACCCGCCAAATTTCAAATCATTCGGACGTCTGGAAGTGGGTCAAAATCGCGCCCAAAGGAGTCGGTTACAAACAAACAAACAAACATACAAGTGAAGCTGATATAAAGCGTGTAAAAAAACAGAAAAAAGAAATCGTGATTTATATAGTTTTCTCACCTGGCAAACTGAAATTCGAGAGGTGATTTAAAATGTAGTTTTTATGATTATATTATTTTTACTCCCAGGAACAATAACTGGAGGAATATTTCTTCCTATTCATTTCGCAACTTACTAGAACAAACGTGACCCATTCGAGAGTTTTGCCATTTCATCTTAACAGCTCCCAAATATTGACCAGATTCGTTTTCTAAAATTACTAAAATTGTCATTTGATGATATTGCCGTTATTTTGAAACTCTTCTATAGGTCATTTTTGGTAATGTTTAAGTTCAAGACATATCGAGCCCAAAACCCAAGAAATCGAATCCACGTCCTCATAGATAATCTGTCAGGACTCGCATTTACTTCATAATCATCCGACACTCTGCATCGAATCTCCAGCTATTCATTCGCAGTAATGAGACTCCGATAGTAGATATTAATTTCAAACTATCTCGCTCATTATATTCAGCTGCGTCTTGCCATTGGAGATGTAAGTGGTCATGAACCGCGGTCACTGAATATTATATCGATTCGACGGGTTTCTGGTCTCTGAAATGGACCCCGTTTCGTATCATTGCGGCAACTGGTATCCTGTTTTGACAAGGGTCTGATTACATTTACAGTCTACTGCGAAAATGAGGAATCCTATCGAAACTACGATCTCATTTAACATGTCTTGAAGGATGTTTTCAATTTCGTGCAAGAAAAACTTTTCAACAAAAAATTAAACCGATGAAAAACTCAACTGGAAAGCAAAAAATAAAATAAACCTTCTTAGTCATAATGATAATTGAGCTCCTAAACTAATGTGAGTAAGTAATTTTGCAGTCAGCGCCAAACAAGCTAGCAATTGAATTAGGTGAAGCGTAAAATGATGACAGCGAGATGCACCGGCGTTTTGATTACTTCTTCAAAGATAATGATCTTCGATAATTGTTTGTTTGGCGCCGAATCAAAATTAGTTACTCACATTAGTTTAGGAGCTCAATTATCATTGAGACTAAGGTTCATTTTATTTTTGCTTTTCAGTTGATTTTTCGTCGGTTTAATTTTTTGTTAAAAAGTTTTTATTTTTCATTTTTTTGTGGCTGAAATCTACGAATTACTACCTACTTAATTTTTGATTACAACAAATCACATATCATATGTAAATGACATCAATAGTGATCATAATCGTTATCTCTGAGGATATATGATTATGATTTTCCCATTTTCTCCCATTACAGCTCGCTGAGCCTCGTTATGAACATTTTGGAAAACATATTTGATATTAGTGGACATCAGATATATTCAGTGTGGAGCAGTGTATGAAAAATTATCGATGGCGGGGCCTAATATAACTGAGGAAGACCATTTCTCAGTCGGGTTCTGGGCGCCGAACATCCAAATTCCATCCCAACCAGAAATGAGAGCTCTCCGATTGATGAGCAAATACCGCAATCAAAACTTTTTAACAAAAAATTAAACCGACAAAAAAATCAACTGAAAAGCAAAAAACTGATTTTGAGTCGGCGCCAAACAAACAATTATCGAAGATCATTATCTATGAAAGATGTCATCAAAACGCAGCCGTGCATCTCGCTGCCATCATTTTACGCTTCACCTAATTCAATAGCTAGTTTGTTTGGCGCCGACTCAAAATCGGTTACTTACATTAGTTTAGGAGCTCAATTATCATTTAGACTAAAAAGGTTTATTTTATTCTTTGCTTTTCAGTTGATTTTTTCGTCGGTTTAATTTTTTGTTAAAAAGTTTTTATTTTTACTTTTCAGTTCCGTATTTCGTCGGTTTAATTTTTTGTTAAAAAGTTTTTATTTTTCAATTTTTTGTGGCTAAAATCTACCAATTACTACCTACTTGTTTTTTGATTACTCCCAAAATACTTACTTACTCACCTTACTTCAACTATTACCAGTTGGATAATATGATTATCTACTTTTACTATTTGTTGTAATATAAATTATTTTCGTTGTTCTGGTTAGTTTATTTCATCACTTTGTATATCATTCCATCCTCTCATAAAATATACTGATTTTGACGGATGTGGAACAAGAATAATGTCAGTAGCGATCTGTCATTGTCAACTACGTATGTGTGTGCCAATGTTCACTAGTGAAAAATCAATTATCCCCTATTTTGCTACCCGTACGGGTGGCTAATTCCTTTCGAAATCCAAATATAAGGTATACCCTATCTATTAAAAAAAGAATCATCCTAATCGAAGAACCCAGTACAAAGTTATGACTGATAGAATCGGTTAACGGACAGAATTCAGAGGGTGAGTGATCAATATTTCGCTACCCTTAGGGGTGGATTTCATCTTTTGAATTCAAATGGGACCAAATTCGAAGTACACCTTATCCACTGAAAAAAGAGTGCGTGATCATACATAAAAAAATATGATCGAAAAAAAACCAAAATATACGGGTCGAATAGAGAACCTCCTCCTTTTTGGTTTCGTCGGTTGAAAAATGGAAAAAATCCATATTCAAAGCTCCGCATCTCGAAAACTGTCCATTTTTGAGCTTTGTGGCTATGGACACTTTTGATCAGCCTATCAAGAACTACAACATACCAAAAATTCAACCAAATTCACGAAAAGCCATTTCCCATAAGAAATGTGCGGGGTCCTTTGGTTGAATTAACAAATCCTTTTTTTATGTGCAGGTAGCGGATCAATCGAAAGTACGACCCCAGATAACTTTCATTTTTTTTTTTTATGTTCTGGTTCCCACGAAAAGGGATATCCTGTAATGTTCAGAGAACATCGTGGGAACCTAGGGAAAGAAGGTAGGAGTTGGTGTTTTTCTTAAATTTCTGAAGGTTGTATGCCTCGGGGAACACCTCCCTAGGCAATGAGTTCCAAAGCCTCGCTGTTCGTTGGATGAACGAGTCTTTGGAAAGTGATGTTCTGCAGGTCTCCAAAGTGACCACGAAGGGGTGTGATGACTGAACTTGACGGGTTAATCTCGAAGAGACTGCCAAAGCAGGAACGATTGTTGATATTTCAGAAGAGCATCGCCCATGAAAATATCTATAAAATAGAGACAAATCGCCAACTTTTCTACGGTGTTCCAGACAAGTGAGCGAGTTTGTAAGCGAGGCATCACCGACGAGACGAATTGCCCTTTTTTGGACAGAATCCAATAACCTCAGGATATGTTTAGGTGCCGCACTCCAAATATGGGAACAGTAATCCAGGACAGGTCGGATCTGTGCCTTATAGATCATAAGCAGCTGACTGGGGGTGAAATAGCTCTTGGCACGAAACAGAAAACC
The DNA here is from genome assembly GCA_018342105.1 of Gonioctena quinquepunctata. NCBI lineage: Eukaryota > Metazoa > Arthropoda > Insecta > Coleoptera > Chrysomelidae > Gonioctena > Gonioctena quinquepunctata. The sequence goes on along the minus strand of JAFIRS010000920.1, from coordinate 296,278 downwards.
AAGTTTTTGGGATGCACTTTTGGCAATGGACCTCACGTGATTTTCCCAGGAAAGGTTATTGCTGATAGTAATACCAAGCATCGATATGGATGACTTCAGTGGTATGGTTACTCCTGACAAAGTTATGTTAGGCACAGTGAGATCGGCTTTTCTAGAGAAAAGACATGCTTGTGTTTTGTTTGCATTGAATTCTACCAAGTTATTAGATCCCCACTCGAGAATTGTTGCTAAGTCCATATTTATATTATTAACATTTCTTCCTCGTTCATTTCTGGTTTCACTGGCTGATATAGGGGCCCTGTAAGAGAAAGTGGTATGGAGTGTACTAGCCTCGGCTAAGCTGTGTACTGGACATGTAGTTGCTTTCAACAGGTCGTTGATGTGAAGTAGAAATAGTGTTGGTGCGAGAATAGATCCTTGCGGAACACCAGCATTTATGAGTAGAGTGTCAGCTGAAACTCCATCGACCACTACATGGAGAGACCTGTTTGAGAGAAAACTAGCAAGCAGAGAACACAGCTGAGGGGGCAAGCCATAAGACGGACGCTTGGCGAGGAGTCCCTGGTGCCAAACTCGATCGAACGCCTTGGAGATATCTAATGCCACAGCTAGAGTTTCTCCATACTTTTCAATAGATAGCTGCCATATATGTGAGACGTAAGCGAGCAGGTCACCAGTTGATCTCTGATGGCGGAAGCGATATTGCCTATCGTTGACAATTCCTGAGTCTTCCAGATATTTCATGAGCTCGATGTTGATGGCTTTTCCATGACCTTTGAAATAATAGATAGCAGTGCGATAGGTCTGTAGTTGCTAGGTAGGGCCTTTTGCCTTTTAGGGACTGGCTGTACTCTTGCAATTTTCCAATTGGACGGAAATACCCCCAAATTGTAAGAGTGGTTGAATAACTTGCAAAGAACAGGTGTTAGTTCGGGGGCACATTTCTTGAGAACAATCGGCGGGATTCCGTCAGATCCACAGGCTTTGTTGGTGTTGAGACCCAGCAAAATCTTTCTGATAGTACGTTGGCGAAAGGTGATCTCGGGCATGTGACTGTCAATAGGTGTAATGTTCGGGGGTTGTTTTCCCGATGAATCCAGAGTGGAATTTCCAGCAAATAGGTGCGCAAAGATATTGGCTTTTTCCTGGGCAGTCGTTGCTAGTGTTCCATCTTCTTTGGTTAGAGGAGGAAATGAGCTGGAAGTGAAGTTTCTTCCCACAGCTTTGGCGAAGGACCAAAATGAACGGGATCCCTTAGGACATTCAGCAAGTTTTGATCTTATTTTGGCATTGTGGGCATCTTTTGAGCATTCTATTGTCTCCTTGCATATGCCTCTAGCCTCGACATATGCTGCTCTGGTCTCAGGGCCCGGATTTTTTAGCCATCGACGGTATGCTGCCTGTTTGGAAGCCACAGCTCTAGAGCAGTTTCTGTTAAACCAGATCTTATCGAATGATGTTCTTCTTTCGGTATTCGGTATGTAAGTTTGCATCCCCAACATGATGATTTCAGAAATTGTCTCAGCACATCGTGTTGGATCTACTGAAGAGAAACAAACTCTCTTCCATGGAAACGCTGAGAAAAACATACGAAGACCTTCCCAGTCGGCCGAATTGTAATGCCACATGAGACGGGGTGGTATTGTGCAGCTCGATGGTAAATGGAAAGAGCATGTTGTGGAGATGAGGGTGTGGTCAGAGTTTCCAAGTGGGACACAAACTTCTATTCTATATGGGTCAGGATTGGTGGTGAGGAAAAGATCTAGTGAATTGGCAGACTGGTTGTTGACATCAGGGATGCGGGTTGGTAGCTCGACCAGTTGTTCTAGACCATGAGTGATGGCGAAGGCCTCGGCTTGACGACCTGCATCATCTGTTTTGTTAGAGAATTTGAGCCAGGCAGCGTTATGTACATTAAAATCTCCCATGATTATGGTTTCAGCTGTTGGATGGTTCTCCTGAATGTAGTCCAGTTTGAGTGATAAAAACTCAGGTCGTTATATGAAGGTTCATTGAAATACTACCGAAGGGCCAGGTTCGCACCTTTCGTAAGGGATGATTTTCTTTGATTGTACATATTCCTTTTGAGTCCCAACTGTATCTAGTCTGAGATTGCTCTCATCGCCGCGATATGAAGAGGCGTTAGGTTTTGGCAGAGAGATGCAAAAATAAAAACACCTTTCTCCTTGCATTAGTAGCTCAATGTTTTCATTGCCACTTTGTGGAGTTTCACGCCTCTCTCACCCGTACATTCATAATTTTCTTCATAACATGACTGAGAATCGGCTCAAATAAGCTCGAAACATGTTGCTACTGAGGCGAATTCTTCGCTTCATTGACCCCTTCTGAGAACGACCTCTATCGCCACACATGCCCGCAGCTCCATCATCCGTCACTCTGCCAAACTTTACCAATGTATCACACCTCCTTCATGTAATATCAAAGTTTCTTAATAGGAAGCCGGTTTATTGCACGGGACGGGGCGCTCTCTCTGATTACTTTTCTACTTCCGCCCATTCACGCTCTGCTTATACTCGAAATTCCGCCGAATAAATATAAAAGAATGTTCACTTGAATACAAGAAGAAATTCAGACGATTCAATGGGGGTAGAAATGGCTAGGCGGGGGGGTTCTGGGCGAAATTGCACTCTATTAGCTACAGACATGTAATAATGGCTATTCCTCACGAGAATTAAGTTTATGAGCCGTAGGCAAGCTGCTGGGTGACAATGGGACTATAGGGCCATGCCTATATCTCCTTCACTTATCAACCGATTTGAATGAAATTCAGCTGATGATGAACCTATAGAGGTTCGGAACATGTACTAATCGATGGTTTTTTACCTATCCACCATCACATAACTAATCGATTGCGATATTAAATTGTGGAGATGACTTTGAGTTTTTCTTTTTTAGTGTTCAAAAATGACAATTGTGACGAAGAAGAAAAAATGGTACATTGACAAAGTAGAAAAACCCTTATATGAACATGAGTAACAATTAGTGCAAAACACATATACTATTCTCATATTTGAAAAAAGTACTCCAATCAATTCTCATTTGATTTGAGAGAAATGATTTCTATAATTCGATTTTCTGTGACAAATGAAATTTTAATTCAGAAAAAGGTTTCTCAGATGTGGAAATCACAAATGCGTTGGGTTAAAAGGCACTTTTATTTTTAATCAAGCAAATTTCATTAATTGGGAAGTTAACACAATTCACAGTGTCCACTCATCGTGAAAAAATCAGTGTTGAAACCAGTGTTTCGTTTTATTGAAATATGTTGGTTTTTCTCAAGTAAAACCGTTTTTTACTGTAATGACTGACAGTTATTGACTTGTTGGACAATCTTTTATTTTTTTATATATCGACATTAGAAAATATCTGACGAATCTATTCAAAACGTTCTATACAGAGTGTACAATAATTAAAGACAACAACATTCTCCCCCCTTGAAATAAAAATATCATTGAACATCTAAAATACATAATTTAACAACTGGTCTTCTATATTCCCCAAACTGGGTCTTCACATCTGCTGTCCTCACATTGCCATCTCGACCAGGATACACAGCAGTCACTCTTCCTTTGGGCCAACAGTTACGCGGGAGGTCACCATCAACTATAATAACAACATCATCTTTCTTGATCGTCTTGGGATCTTTGTAATACCATTTCGTCCTCCTAGTTAATGTTGGAAGATATTCTCTGATCCAGCGTTTCCAAAAAAGGTCGTTATAAAATTGTGATATTTTCCAGTCTTTTCGGGAACACAAGTCGTTTTTCCTGGTTGGTTATTAGCTGAACTAGATGACCCTATCAGAAAGTGGTTGGGAGTGAGAGCTTCATCATCTTCTGCCTCCAATGGAACGTGTGTTAATGGTCGGCTATTTACAATATGTTCAGCTTCAATCAGACAGGTATAAAGTATCTCTTTTTTGGGTGCTCTTTCTTTCAGAATAGCTTTTAATGCTGTCTTAGCAGATTCAACTAGTCTCTCCCAACTGCCATTCATGTGTGGCGCAGATGGACAGCCAAATCTAAAATTTATACCCCTGGTCGAAAATTGTCTCAAAATTTCATTCTCGTCCATTTCTTCCAAAGCCTTCTTCATCTCTTTTTCTGCTCCATGAAAGTTAGTTGCGTTGTCACAATATATTTTCTTAGGACATCCTCTTCGTCCGGCTAATCTTCGAATAGCCATGATAGCTGAATCAGTTTTCAATGAGTTGGCTAATTCTAAATTTTTCACGTCTTCTTCCTATGGTTACTTCTATGGGGCCAAAGTAATCCATCCCCGTGTATGTGAAGGGTCTAACATAACTTTCCAATCTGCAAGATGGTAGTGGTGCCATTTCTGGGGTGGAAGGTTTTGCTCGGTTATTTTTACAATATTGACAGGCATTGAAACAACTTCTGACTGCTGTTCTAAGTCTTGAAATATGGTATTTTTGTCTGAGTTCATTTGCCACTAGATTTTGACTGTGGTGGCCTATTTTGACATGATAATAGTGTATGACTAAACGAGTATAATAATTTTTGGAGTCCAGGATGATAGGATTTTTCGTCATCTCTTCTAAATCTCGAGATGCACCGATTCGTCCTTTTATTCTCAAAATGCCATCTGGATCCAAGTATGGGGATAAATTGAGGATACGACTTGATTTGGAAATGGATTTGTTTTTGTCTAAGTCATCGATTTCTTCAGGGAAATCTGTTTTCTGAACACATTTCAACCATATTTTTTCTGCATTGGCTATTTCCGTAGCAGTCAATTCTGAAGTAGTATGTCCTAAAATGATGCCCTTGACTTTCTGTCTGAACTTCAAAATTCGCATAATCCATGCAGTGGTCCTGATTAATTTCAACCAAGAAGAAAATCGAGTAATTTCGGGTAAAAAGTCGTATACTGGGGTCTGTATTGAAACTGCTATGAATTCTTTTTTGATTTCCGAGGTATCCATTCCAAATTCTTTAATTTTCATGTTCCAGTTATCTTCATATTCTTTCAGAAATTTCGGACCAGTAATCCATTCATTTTTGGATCCCAGTCAATTGTTTTTTCATCTCTTGTAGCATCATCAGCAGTATTTTCTTTTGTCGAAATCCAATTCCAATTTTCAGTGTCTGTCGTTTTTTCAATTTCCGCTACTCTGTGTGCTACAAATGGTTTGAATTTATGGAAAGATTTTGATTTCAACCATCCTAGCACAGTTTTTGAATCTGACCAAAAATATATTGAATCAAATTCAAGAGTATGATTTTCCAAAACGAATTTAGAGAGTCTACTTCCTAAAACAGCTGACTGCAACTCTAGCCTGGGAATAAAAATTGGTTTCAGCGGAGTAATTCTTGACTTGGCCATAATGAATGATAGTTTTATATCATTCTCAAATTTCACTCTTAAATAAGCCACAGATGCATACGCTTTTTTACTTAAGTCGCAAAAAATGTGTAATTGGATATTTTTTTACCAATGAATATTTGGAACATAACATCGCGAAATGGAAAAGTTTTCAATGTTTTTCAATTTCTCTAACCATTGGAGCCATTTCAAGTTTATACCTTCTTCTAATTCATCGTCCCAACCTGTTCCAGAATTCCAAATTTCTCTCATCAAAATTCTTCCCTTGATAGAAAAGTTCATCAAAAAGCCAAGAGGATCAAAAATGGACATTAACGTTCTCAGTACTTCTCGTTTGGTATTTTTCTTTTTTCCTTTCAAAAAATCTCCGAATTTTTCTGATTTTATGGTAAAAGATAGTTTATCCTCATTGGGATTCCAAAAAAGTCCCAGTACTCTTTCGTTAGGTAGTTCTTTCTCCAAATCCAAATCTTTCATTTCTCTGGATCTTCAGTTCTACAGGAATCTCCTTCAAAACTTCCCTTGAATTAGTCATCCAATTCCTGATGTGAAATCCACCTCTTCTGTGGATTTCTGATACTGAATCTATCAATTCAACAGCTTCCTCTTCACTATCAACACTATCTAAATAATCATCTACCTAATGTTGATTGCAGATGGCAGCACATGCTTTCGGAAAATCTTTTTAAAATTCTAATGCATTTTTCCGCATGATGCATGTAGCTGAAGTTGGTGAAGAAGCTGCCCCAAATATCATAACGACCATTTCATATTCCTTAAGTTCATTTTCTTCCCTCCACAAAAATCTCTGTGCACTCCTGTCTTCTTTCCTAATATGAATTTGATGAAACATTTCTCTTATGTTGGAAGTGAAAGCAATATTCCTTTGACGAAATTTAAACAAAATGCCTAGAAGATTGTTGAGGAGGTCAGGGCCTTTCATTAAAAAATCATTTAGGCTAATATAATTCACTTTCGCGGCAGCATCAAAAACAAATCTCATCTTACCAGGTTTGTTCGGATTAGTTACCGCAAAATGGGGCAAATACCAAATAGGGCTATTTTTCACATTTATTTTGTCATTTTCTTCGAGTCCTCTAGCATACCCCTTCATTAAATACTCTTTAATCTTCTTCTCGTATTCTTCGGCAAATTTTTCATTTTTCTTCATTTTTGTTTCTATTGACTTCATCCGACTAACCGCATTCATCTTTGAATTTGGCATTTTTACCTCATCTTCTTTCCAAAGTAACCCAATTTCCCATTTATTTTCTGCTACTCTTCTCGAAGTTTTTTCCATTATATCCAGTGCCCTTTTGTCTTCTTTCGACTTGAATTCTCCAAGGTTGCTGGATTCTCCTAAATCATCAAATCTGTAAGATTGTTTTACAAGTTCATGTAATTCATAATCTGAATTTGAAATATGAAGAGTGATATCTTGTCGCCCTTTCACATAAGAATTGTTTCCATGAAGGACCCATCGTAATTTTGTTTTCGACAAAATCGGAGCATTTTTGCCGTTTTCGATCACTTCCCGTGCTATTATCAAATCAATGTTATCTTGTCCCAGTAAAATTTTGGGTTTCGCGTTTTTATAGGAATGAATTTGAAAGGGGGACAAATATTTCCATTTTTCTGATATGAACTTCGAATCGACAGATTGTAGAGGTAAATCAAGATTTTTCATAGTTCTGACATTTTGGATATGAAATTCATCATCTTCAAACTTTCCTCGAATTTTCAAACTTACCCTGGTAGAATCTATCTCTTCATTTGTTACAGAGTTGGTCCATCGAATCTTTAAGGGATCCGTCGTACCCTGTAACCCAATTGTTTTAGCAAGATCATCGCTCAAGAGGGTAACGGTCGATGCTTCATCGAATAACGCGTATGTCGAATAATCCCTTTGGTCCGCGTAAAACAACAGGAGCTACTCTGAGAAGGACCTCCTTTTCACGGACTTCCTTGAAGTGATGACTGACCGTTTCAGAATTTTGAATTTGCTCGATATTTTCCACTATTGGAGTTTCCATATGTAAAAGATGATGGTGAAATTTATCACACCCGTTTTCATTACATTTTCTTTTCTTTCTGCACATAAACATCTGATGTTTTGAGTTTAGACAACCAAAACATACTTTATTTTTCCTGACCCATTCCCATCTTTTTTCACATGGCAACTTCTTGAAAAATATGCAATTTTCAATTTTATGATTTGTTTTTTTACAACAAGAGCAAGAGATTTCATATTTTTCTGTATTGTTTGATGTCGTCGCACAAAATTGCTTTTTTCGTCTTTCGCAGTCAAAATCAGGAAAAGATACAATACTAATAGCATCAGCTATATTTGAAAGCCAAGAAGAAAACTGAGAAATACTTATTTCGTTTATTCTATATTTATTTGTATTATTAGTGACTTCTTTGCCCCATTCCAACTTCAAAGCAGGCGTAAGTTTTGCTATGATCTCGGATAAAAGCTGGGGATTCAACAAATGAGATTGACATTTCAAATTTGACAATGTCATCGTCAAATTCTGTACCAGATTCGAAAATTCTGTAATATTTTCTACTTTGTCTTCCCGTAAATTTGGAAATTTCTTCACTGACATGATCAAATCTTGAATGATGTATTCCGGCTTACCAAAACGTTTTTCTAAAATATTAATTATTTGATCTACTTCGCACGTAAAATTGAGCAGCGCTTGTACCGAATCTCTTGCTTTTCCACGTAAACATTTCTGAAGTCTAGTAATATTTTCAGAATGAGAAAAAGCACATACCTCCGTAGTATCTCTGAACTGAGAGATAAAATGCATCCAATCCTTTGGATCTCCCGAAAAAATTGGTAGATCTCTGCTTACCGATTTCCTAGCCATAAAGTGATTCATTCCTCGCCTGTTTGTATCAAAATAGTGACATCTGCTCATAACATCATTATTGACTACGGGACGTTCATCAATTGACCTAAAATCACAATTAAATGAATTATCAGATGGCGAACCCATTGCTGTATTTCATCATATTTTACTCTCCTTCTTCTAGAAGTGTCTTCAGAAATATTTTCCTTTATATTTGAAAAATCTTCCAACACTACACTCTCCACCCCTTTCTGAATATCATCCAATTCAGCCAACCTGTTAAGCTCTAACTCTTTCTGGATCAAATTCTTTTCGATTTCTCTTAGCGATTTCTGCCAATTTTCTGTGCGCTTCCAACTCCGCCTGAATATTTCTTCTTCTCACCAAACTTGTTGAGGTTGTTCTTGTTCCCTTTGATGTAATTGACTGCTTTTCATGATTTCCATTTTCTCTTGCCATTTCGTGTTGTTCTCTTTGTGATTTTGGAACTCCTCCGTCTTCGTTTCCAAGTCTAATTGGTGGTATTCCCTTGGTTACCCGACTACTTCTCCTCAGCTCTTCAATGGACATTATTTCCTCGTTGGATTCTTTAGTTTGCTCGAAGGACCATTAATGTTGAAACCAGTGTTTCGTTTTATTGAAATATGTTGGTTTTTCTCAAGTAAAACCGTTTTTTACTGTAATGACTGACAGTTATTGACTTGTTGGACAATCTTTAATTTTTTTATATATCGACATTAGAAAATATCTGACAAGTCTATTCAAAACGTTCTATACAGAGTGTACAATAATTAAAGACAACAACAATCAGGAACACAGATATCATTCCGAATCTGTAAACTCTTATAGAAAAAAGAATTTTCTTTGGAATGGTGGGAGGATCATGAGGATCGGAGTACGAGAAATATTTTTATCTCGCTCCAAAGTGGGAAAAAAAATCACAGAGAGCGATATTGGTCTGAAAGGAAAGATTGAAAAAAACGATTTTGGAAAGAGTTTCTCGGAAAAATTTTGTTTTCCTCGATTTTTCTGGATTTTTCGGATAAATTATTTCCTAACACGAGAACGGTTGTCCATAGAAAAGTTCTGCAAATGCCAATCGATTCAGAATGGCTGAATTAGTATAGAAAAAAAAATCGTTTCGATCGGAGAGAAAAAGTTGAGAAGTGAAATTTTCGAAGCAGCCCTATACCCCCAAATTTAATCGAAAACCCAAAGTGGTCGTATCAATGTTCGGTTTGAACCAAAATGTTGGATATCTGGCGTAGAAAACAACAGATTGGCCGTGAAACGCAAAAAACCAATAAAGTTGCTCCCGCCAGAAAATGATGCAGCTGTCACCTTGTCAAAAAAAACGACATACGGTACTCCGGAAAATGACTTTTTTCTACGTAAAATGGCCGGCTAAATCCAAAAAAGTGACGATCCGCTCGATCGAGGCGCAGCTAAAGGAGTTATGGAAATTTTTTTGAGGTCGCCTCGACGTTTCGAGACTTTGCGACATCATAGCTTCCTTAGTTGCGCTCCAATCGACATGATCGTCCCTTTTTTGGATTTTCCGGAGGGCTCCTTCCTTATTTGTTCACTAATTATGAAGCCAAACCTCGGTTTAACGGCTAGGAAACCATTTCAGCGGACTTCAGTAGCAATCAGCAACTGTTTCTTGGTTCATTCTTGAATGTGAGAAAGAAAGAGAGAGAGAGAGAGGGAGAAATATACTTTATTGTCAAAGAATAAATATGTTCTTATTGACAAAGTTAAAAATAAAAAGTTTCAACAGTAATTGTAGGTAAATAATATAAAAATCAATTACAGTAACTACACATTAATGAGATGCGCTTAAAAACTTATTTGTCATCATTACACAAGAGTATAAAATATTGTTAAATAAATATACACATAAGATACAAACAAATTAACATATAGAAACACACATATACAGGGCTTTTCACGATGAGCGTTAATTAGACGTTTCTGGTAAACCAGACAACGGATCAACCTGAAAATTTCACAGTATGCATTTTAGACGATGCGGCGTTGTCGCTTCTACTATAAAGTAGCGGCTACTTTGATTTTTCAAATGGAACACCCTGTATATAATATTATATTATGATTTCTTATCATTTTATCAACAACTTCATGTTCTATTTCCCTATACCTCTCTGTTACCGTTTAGAAGATATAAATTAATTTCGATTTTTTTTACCAAACATGTACTTCTATAAACGCTGATAATCTTGAACTCTCTGGTACTAAGATGATCAAATTCGAAATGGAGTGGAGTGGTACCATGAGGATCTCCACTTCGAGTCATATTTTCGTTTGCCTCATACAGGGTCTTTAAAAAAATGCAGATACTTTGTTCACATGAAAAAATGAGTGGAAATCAATTTTTTCAAATGGAACATCCTGTATATTTCCTCATTCTTGAGCTCTACATCCAATTTTAGATTGACTTTGTTCAGATAATCATATTTCGATTTCGAACCGTTTTCGAGATAAACTGTCGTGGTTTCCTGGTATTCAACGCTTATTTTTGAAATTTAACAGATTCCGTTCGATGTTCCTTCATCAGTCACAGATAATACAATGAATAATAGTATATTGAAGTATAAGTGGATAAAAAGGGCTTTAAAACACGCGCGATTTTTCGAGCACGACGGCGCAGCCGGAGTGCTCGAAATAGAGCAAGTGTTTTTAAGACCAGTTATCCACGAATACTTTACGTTATTTTTTTTTATTGGTGCACTTTGAAATCATATATACTGGTATTATTACTACAAAAAATAGATATAAGAACTAATAATGCAAGAAGGTTGAATTCGTGATGTGACATCAGTATACCTTTCGTTGTCATGGAAATGAGAAAAACATTCATTTGCAATTTGTTACCAAAGATCAATATTTGTTGTCACCAGAGCTCAAAAATGAATTATTCTAATATCGATTTTTTGAATAGTGAGGCAGAATCGCGGTTAATACCGCGAAAATCCAGTGATATATATAAAAAAGAATATGAAAAGTTCATCAAATGGATGGAGGAGCACATATAAATGAACGAATCGTGAGTAATATGTTATTTGACGTTACAAGGTACTCCTGTCAGATCAATAATAAAAAATTTGTCATTTAGACTTCACGTTTCTCGATTTGTTGATGTTGTCATGGTTACCTTTAAAAAACGCGCGTTTTTTAAAGTTCGATTTAAACACGCTGGGGCGTGCTTTAAATGGGTAAAAAGGGGCACCAATAAAAAAAATAATTATTAAAATACTCTTCAACCATCAAATAAAACTTCTCTTCAACCATCAAATGAAACTTCTCTTCAAACAATAGTTTTACAGAACTGAAAATAATTTCATGAATTAGTAAGTTAATTCAATTGTCAGTGTATTTCAGAATATGTTCGAACACATATCCACCTCTACTTAAACAAACATGTAATCTCTTCAAAAGATTTTCATGTGTAGCGCTTCTGATTGAGTCTGGAGTTGAACTATCGAAAGCAGTTCTAACTCTCGATTTCATATCTTCCATTGTTGTTACTAGGTTGGAGTAAACCATATTTTTAATGAAACCCCACACAAAATAATCTAATGGATTGCCATCTGGTGTTCTAGGAGGCCAACGAAAAGGTCCATTATTACCAATCCATCTGTCTTCGAAGATTTCAGTTAAAGCTTCGCTTAGTGAACGAGAATTATGGGGTGGAGCACCATCCATTTGGTACCATACACGTTCTCTTCCTGGCCTATTATTTAAAATCATTTGAATTCCATTTCTCAGTGAATCTTCATATTTTGTTGCATTCATCATCATAAAATTCGATATAAAAAATTGACAAAATCGAACACATCCATAAAACAATTATACAAATGTTCGAACAGATTTAGGCAGACGAAATCTAATTGTTCATCAACACAAACGTTATAAAAAAAGAATCATTTCATCCATTCAATTGTTAGTGTAATAGTTTGTGCTGTAAACTCAAATGATGAATGTTTTTATAGGTAAAAGTGGCAGAGATCTGTTTAGCTTTACTATTAATAATTTGTATTTTTCGATTATTCATCTTTTTTTTTCATTTAATTGCACTGATAATAAGGGTAATAACCCGTGTTATCCAGCTATATTTACTAAAAGTACCCGAAATTTTAACATTACCCGCTTTTTTAACGTAGCCGATGCATTTGCGCGTAACAAATCGTAAAAAATTAAATGATTTCAAAAATTTAAAAAAAAATCGTTAATCTTAACGCAATTCTGAGAATCCATCGTCATATCACTTCCATAGTGACCCTCCGAAGCCAAGTTCTCGACACTTTCAGACATTCTTCTCTCGAGTAAAACGCGGAGGGCAGTGTTTCTGCACGAGTCATTTTCCATCACAAATCGTCTGGGGATGGGATCCTGAAACATCTCGAGAACCCTTAATATCAAAAACAGCGTCCGAAAATGTCACGTGCTTCAAACAATATCCTTTAAGGGAGATTTATAGCCATCTCTCCTTCGAATTTATACAAGTTTTATCATAAGGGAATGTTCTAGATGGGCTGTCCGATATCTTATTGGAACGTGTAGCGCCAGTGGCGGAGGTTACTGTTACAGGTTTTTATCCCACTATTCATCAATCCCATGAGTTGAAGTCGCTATTGTGTAAATCTCTTATTATTTTTCTGTCGATAGACGGTTGTTTATACATATATACAGAGTGGGCCATTGAAGAAGAAACAGCGGCTCTGTAGGTCGGCAGAACCGAATTTTAGGAAAACGCTCGGACACTTCAACTACATTTTCGAGGGGGGCATCTTTCGCGATGGAATTCACCCGAAATACATTCCATCCCTCGGAGCTGTGCCCGCCACCCCTACATTTTTGAATGACAACATATGGCAAGTGATACCTCATTTGAAAGGCATTTTCCTTCTTAATATCAAACAACAAAAATAAATTGATTCTGTCGATTCGCTTTCGAGGTAAAGGAACTTGAAGTTGGGAAATAACTTTTTATTCACTCAATCAATAAAAACAATATCTGCTGAAGCAACTGTCGCAATAATTATTATTGACAATGAAATTAATGTTCAAACTGTCTACCACCCATTTCCATACAATAGTACAAGTTCTGTTCAAAACGAGACTTCACATTTCGTAGCATTTCCGGCGTTATTCGACGGCATTCTTCAATAATTCTCCTTCGTGAATCTTCCAGAGATTCTGGTTCGGTTGCAAATATTTTGTTTTTCAAGTGACCCCACACGAAAAAGTCGAGTGGGGTTAAATCTGGAAATCTGGCTGGCCACTCTATAGAGCCTCTTCTTCCAATCCAACTTCCAGGAAACATTTTATCCAAGAACGCCCTAACAGGCTATGCATAATGTGGAGGTGCCCCGTCTTGTTCAAATATCAAGTGGTCTTCATGGTAACGATCGTCATTTTCAATGATGTCTACTAATTGTGGATAAACAAATTCATTCATTAATTCCAAATAAGTTTCTCCTGTCAGATTACCGTCGAAAAATACTGGTCCAATCAAACGGTCCCCAAAAATACCGGCCCAGACATTGAGTTTTTGGAGAGTTTGAGTATGGACTTCGTGGAAAACATGTGGATTGGCATCTGACCAATAAAGACAATTATGACGATTCACAGTCGAATTCAAAAGGAATGTAGACTCATCAGAAAAGCAGATGTTGAAAAGGAAATTCTCATCAGCATCTATTCTCGTAGTCATAATTTCACAAAATTCCTGTCGCATATCAAAATCATCTTCATTCAATTGGTGTACCAAATGTATTTTGTAGGGCTGGAATTTATGATGTTTCAGGATTCGGCGGATACTGGTTCTACTGATATTGGTAACACTAGCCAATTTCTTTGTGCTCAATCTTGGCTCTGCATGAACTTGTCCTTAAAGTGCAACTTCAACAGCTTCATTTCTCAACGGAAATTCACGTTCTGGGTCTCGTTTCTTGTTGGCTACTGATCCAGTTTGACGAAATTTTTGCACTAATTCATGAACGTATTTTCTAGCAACAAGTTTATCTGGATGCGCTTCATTGAACAAATTAGCTGTACGGTTACCGCACTCATGATTAAAAAAAATTCTTATTATTTCAACTCTTTCCGCGATCGTATACATCATTATTGCTGAAAGATATTCAGCAGCTTTAGTCAAGTGATTCACTCTAATGTCGTTCAATCAAAGATCAGTTTGACACTGATAGACGTCCACAATTGCGATTTGGCGAAAAAAATTATCTCATACATGTTTTTGTTGTACTCGCATTTGAGTCGAATTCGAGAAAACGTCTTTTTATCGATTCTTAAGAACCTTAAAAAAATGTCGATCAAGTAAATGAGGAGAAATTGAAACGGAATTGCATGTTATTTGTTGGTAAACAAATAGATCATTCAATTCCTTGACAATGATAATTATATTTAAACAGTTGCATTGTTAGATGTTATTTTTATTGATTGCGTGAATAAAAAGTGATTTCCCAACTTCAAGTTCCTATATCTCGAAAACTAATCAATAGAATTAATTTATTTTTGTTGTTTGATATTAAGAAGGAAAATAACTTTAAAATAAGGTATCACTTGTCATATGTTGCCATTTAAAAATTTAGGGGTGGCAGTCACAGCTCCGAGGGATGGAATGTATTTCGGGAGAATTTCATCGCGAACGATGTCCTCCTCGAAAATGTAGTTGACGTATCCGAGCGTTTTTAAATAATTCGGTTCTGCCGACCTACAGAGCCGCTGTTTCGTTTTCAATGGCACACTCTGTATATATACAGTGTGTCTCACTTCTCATGGAAACACCCCCTTATCGTCCGTAATTATTGTAGTAGAATTCTGTAATTTTCTCGATCGTAAGGTATATCGACGAGGAGTATTAATATCCATCGCCCTTGGCGCGCAGTGTATGTCACTCAGGTTAACCCCATAGGAGGTTTAGACTCATCCTCGGTGTATCTAACGATCGTGAAAATTTCTGAATTCTACTCCAATAATTACGGAAGATACGGGGGTGTTTCCATGAGAAGTGAGACACACAATTAAAATTAATCAAGATAATAATATAGTTTTATGTTCTTCTCTCCCATATATCTCCCACTCTTTTGCCTTTATATATTTTCCAAAGACATTTTCGTTGCCTCACTCCTAGATTGTCCGTTCTGTGGTTCCTATAGTTTATGTTTCGCTTCCAAATAATACTATTGGCTTTCTATCGATTTCTGTTACTAAGTAAGTGAAGGCTTCTACTTCTTCAAATCTGTATGCCTTTTCTTAAGTTGTTTTAATTTCCATTTTTGTAACGACGAAACCAAAAAGGTGGAGGTTCTCTAGTCGACCCGTATTTTTTTTATGTATGATCACGTATAACGATTCCGATGATTCTTTTTTCATTTTAATTTGAACAAAAAAAATCATCCTTAAGGGTAGCAAAATGGAGGATATTGATCGTTCACCCTCTGAATTTCGGTCCGTTAACCGATTCTATCAGGCATAACTTTGTAGTGGGTTTCCAATTTGGATGATACTATTTTTATTAGGTAGGGTATACCTCATAGTGGATCATATTCCAATTTGGAATGGAATAATCCACCCCTATGGGTATAAAAATAGGGGATGTTTGATTTTTCACTTGTGAACGTTGGCACACATATGTAGTTGATATTGACTGATCCTCCTACATCCGTCACAATAATTACATTTTATGAAAGTGATGAAATCCACTAACAAGAACATTCAAAAATAATTTATATTATATAACAATAAATAGTTAAACTAGATAATCATATTATTTAACAGTTAATAGTTGAAGTGAACTAGGTAAGTAAGTATTTTGGAAGTAATCAAAAATTAAGTAGGTAGTAATTAGTAGATTTCAGCCACAAAAAATTTAAAAATAAAAACTTTTTAACAAAAAATTAAACCGACGAAAAAATCAACTGAAAAGCAAAAAATAAAATAAACCTTAGCCTCAATGATAATTGAGCTCCTAAACTAAATTTTGAGTAGGCGCCAAACAAACTAGCAATTGAATTAGGTGAAGCGTAAAATGATGGCAGCGAGATGCATAGCGGCGTTTTGATTACTTCTTCAAAGTCATATAATGATCTTCGATAATTGTTTGGGTGGCGCCGAATCAAAATTAGTTACTCACATTAGTTTAGGAGCTCAATTAGCATCAAGACTAAGAAGGTTTTTTGCTTTTCAGTTGATTTTTTCGTCGGTTTAATTTTTTGTTATTTGAACTCATTCTCTGACTTAACCATATATATATATATATATCTTTGCATCGATTTCTTGTCCCATTTCCAGTGCTGTTGTTATTGACACCAAGTCATCTACAAGAGGACATTGTTTGCGCAGACACCATTAGTTCCGGATAGTGGCGACTGAGGATGACAATATGTGAGGACTGAATTACATACTGTCATCTTAATCAATAATTTGCCCAACATGATATTAATTTTTTTCTGGCAATATAAATAAAGATATATTATTATTATAACTAAACAGAATCCTTCTGTCACTTCAAAATTCTCGAATAGAGCTCCACCTATTCTTACATTATTTTCGGTCTTCTTTAAAGTCAATTCAATCATATTTATTATTTTATTAATAACCCTCTTTCAGTGATGAGCATTATAGTGCTCTTTTGATTCTGTAGAATGCTTGATTGAAATCAATTAAAATTGGAAATGCATTTTTTTATTGTATTCGTAACTTTCAGCATGTACTTCTCTTAATGTAAATATCTTGCCTACTACTAATCCAAAAATGGTTGCCACTTTTATCATAAGATATTTAGTATGAGTAGCTTCATTCAAAAATATGTCAAATTGTTCTCTTGTCAGAATTTTGAATTCTTTCGGACGGTATCTGACACTCTTTCATTTCAAAAATGCTATTAATTTATGGTTACTGCTTATATCCGCGTTTTTCTTCATTTTCAATCCAGATTTCATCATAGAAAATATAGACCACAGTGTTGATGACTTCCATAACTTCGATTTGTCTTCGAAATAAACTAAATGTACGCTTTCAGGGAACTGGCCTTCAACTTTCTTCATTTGACTTGATTCGACGAATCCATTATAGGCAATTTCATATTAAAACTTCTTGAATTAGTGGTGAAAGAGAGCAATTTGAATCTTCAATTTCAAATTCAACTTCCATTATATTTATATTTACAGCAGTTATAGGTAGTATCACAAAGAAGCTAGTCACTATTATTAATTTGTGGTCAATAATAAACAATTTTTGATTGTTTTTACTTCACGATTATTAGATATAATATTGATTGAGAAATCTACAAAGCCCCCAGAAACCTTTTTTTCGGGTTTATTTTTCAATTTCGGTAAATATAAAGTAACTTTACACATGCACTCTGAATATAGGGAAAACACTTTTATTACGTGTTTTTGCCTCTTGAACACGAATCCGGAAGAAAAATGCGGCCGTCTCATACCGTTCCCGAGTTAGAGAAGTTTAAATTTTTTTTTAACCCCATTTTCAAGCACCGTTTTCTTGCACAAAAATCACTCAAAATGCCTTCTTCTGTTTACCAGCATTAACAATACATCCTAAATGACTTATTTTTGGCACAACTTTGCACAAAATATCATCGTTTCTATCGAAAAAATCCTCCTTCTTACACAGTTCCAAATAAACAAATTTCACACTTTGGCATTAACTTTGCCTTATTTTTCATGTTGGTAATAAATGAATCACCGCCAACTTTCCTAATTCAAATGTGAGCAATAGTTTCCCCTTCATGTATGTGTGCAATTGTTGTGGGCGGTGATTCATTTATTACCAACATGAAAAATAAGGCAAAGTTACTAAATTTCATCTGTCAAAGTGTGACATTTGTTCATTTGGAACTGTGTAAGAAGGAGGATTTTTTCGATAAAAATG
The DNA here is from genome assembly GCA_018342105.1 of Gonioctena quinquepunctata. Taxonomy (NCBI): domain Eukaryota; kingdom Metazoa; phylum Arthropoda; class Insecta; order Coleoptera; family Chrysomelidae; genus Gonioctena; species Gonioctena quinquepunctata. The sequence goes on along the minus strand of JAFIRS010000920.1, from coordinate 278,120 downwards.
ACGATATTTTGTGCTATGTTGTGCCGAAAATAAGTGATTCAGGGTGTATTGTTTATGCTGGTAAAAAGAAGGAGGCATTTTGAGTGAGTTTTGTTCGAAAAAACGGTGCTTGAAAGTAAGGTTAATTTTTTTTAAAGTTCTCTAACTCGAGAACGGTATGAGACCGCCGCATTTTTCGAAGTGCATGTGTAGAGTAACTTTATATTTACCTCAATTTCTAGTAAATATTACTGAGAATACCGGAATTTATTACCAAGTGCTTCGTTAGCTCAAGTGGCTGGATATCGTAGGTTTTTCTATCTTCGTTTTGCATGAGATATTCGTATATGTATATCTCATTTATTATGCGGATTCATCACAGCGAAATGTCAAGTCCGATTTTGACGTATGTCCAGAATGTAACCCAATCCTCCTTCAAACCTCTCCCAACCTACGACCCTGTCCCTTTCACCGGAATACGGATGAAGGCCATGACGTTGCCACGATGGATTTTTGCAGGGAAATCATAAATATCTTCGAATATCAAATAAGCGGCGTGCATCGGAAAATGGAATTGAAATTGCCTCCAAATTCCATATTGCATTGCTGAATTCTTAATGTCATCTTCGCAAGACCATTTTCACGGTTTACCTACATTTCCATGCATTATCCGGAGTCCGTTGCATTTGAATCTGCTACATAAACATGGACAGCTGAATACGTTTGGGATGGATAAGCAATTTCTATACATGCTGCGGTCATTTTGACGTTGCAAATGATTTCTTGCTGCGGTTTTTGGGTTTACATATTGAGATCGATTGAATTCATCCCATTCTCATTTAGGGGACAACAAAAAAGTAGAGGGATCATATGGGGAGTTCACAAATCCAGACCCGGATTAAGAGGAGGGCAAACGGGGCTGCAGCCCCGGGGCCTCCACAATTTTTAGGTAAAATTTCCTAACAAATACCGAAGGATATGCAAAATTATATATAAAAAATCTGACAACGAAAGAGCAGTTCTCCCACTTTTTCCTCTCATTTTTCGTTTTAAACATTCAAAAACATGTTTCGTATTCTTGTCAAAATCCATGGTTAATATTAATCTTCGATCTGATGAATCATGTGTATATGCGAGAAACAATCACCAAGTAAAACATCATACTATTATACAAAATATTATATCGTATCGAAATTAAAAAAAGAACAATTGCTTTAAAAAAATATATAATTTTTTTTTAATTAAATGAAGGATTTTCTGTCGATGTATTCTTCGAATGACACAAGCGATCTAGATACACAATGAAATTCAATAATCATAAGCAAAAGAAAATAATATTTCAATTTATGAATATGATTGCATCAAATTATTTATAAGAGCCCTGTGCGCATTCCATAATAGAACAAAAGTTCAAATTCTGTTGACTATTTTTCTGCCGATTCTACAAACACTTTGCCCGTCTATACCTGTTTTTCTTATTTATTGGCGTTGACAAGTGTCCGCTGAGTGGCGCGCTTGTAACAGAGAAATCCCCGAAATCTGAAAGTGTGAGTCTAAGAGAAGGATGACTCCGCAACAAATGTAAATCCTTCTGAAAAAGGACTATCAATAAGACCAATCCAAGATGTTCTACTATCAAATTCTTGAAAACCAAAATTTCAGAGCTACATTCTTAAACATTGAAATTACAGTGATTATTTTTTGACTTTGCTAGAAACCAATGGAAACGTTCAATTCAAATAATTCATATACGTTTTGGCCAATCAATAGTGGGAATATTCTACCTAGAAAATTGTCGCGGGAATAATTTGAGGTATTTTGTTTTTATTGTCTTACAACCTATATTTTTAATTTGACGTCTGTCATCAATTCGCATGAAAAGTGTGAAATGAATCAAAACCGGTTTAGTACATTATATAATTTTGCAAGGAAATGTGTTTATGATCGTAACATAAAAAAATAATCTGAATAATACCACACGAGAGTTCGATATAGTAGAAAATAATTATCTAGATTTCTTTCTCAAACTTGTTGGCAATAGCCACTCGAGCCAGTTGGTCTCTCTTGTCTATTGCCTGGCAACAAGTTTTCGAAAATCTGTCGAATTATTTACACTCTCTCGTGATATTACAACTGAGAATGTGATGATGTCAAATTGCACTGGAAAGCGCTCATTTTCCAAAATGAAAAAAATAGGCGAATTACGATGAGACAAAGCCGCCTATCAAAGTTATCGCTTCTTAGCTTTGAGAATGATTTTCTCCGGATGCTGGATTTGACCGAAATCATCAATGATAATTAGGGGCCTCCACTCCTTTGTTGCCCCAGGGCCTCCACACCTTTTAATCCGGCCCTGCACAAATTAACAAATGACTATTAAAATTGTAAACGACATACTTATTATAAGAAAACATGCCCTAATAACTTCTTAACTGATGCAAAACGCGGGAAAATTAGAGAATGGTGCATTCAAAACAACACTCTTGCCTCACAAGTAATAAAAGGAACCTGCAACAATAAAAATATTGGAAAACAGCCAACCCACACTTTCTATTTTCCTGGACCTTACCAAGGCCTTCGATCCCCATCTGAGATCGAACATCCACATCACAAATGTAAAAAACCAACACTAAGAACTCTTGTTATATAAATTCAGGTCATCAAGAAACTTAGACGTACACGATAAACTTGTGTTACAACGTTTCCACCTGAAATAGCAGGTGATTACAGATCTGACTGCAAAAACGCACTAACACAACCTTATTATCCTAGAAGTAATTTAAAGAGGTGCATTGAGATCACTTCGATCAGGCAATCAGATCAAAATACTTCCAGCTGATAAAGGTAACGCCACAGTCTTCATGAACACTACTGATTATGAGGACAAACAATCAAGACACTACCATATCACTAAACAAAGCATACAAAAAATCAACAAAAATCCAACTCCATCAATAGAAAGCAAAATATACCGAACTTTAGCTACACACAAAAACATACTCACGAAAACAGAACGCAGAGACCTAGTATCTCACCACAGCAAACCTCCACATGTTTATGGATCACCAAAAATACACAAACCAGCTCTTCCTCTATGCCCTATCGTAAGTTGAATTGGATCTCCTTCACAAAAACTCGCTAGATACCTACTCAACATTCCGAAACCACTATCTGGAAATGGAAATAGAAAAATTGAATGAATTACAAACTCAAGATGGAGATCTAGTAAGTTTTGATGTCGAAAGTTTGTTTACTAATGTCCCTATTGATGAAATTCTGGAAATCGTGGAAAAAATATTAGAAAATGACACATCACTGAAGACAAGAACAAAACTGGATGTCAGTGCCATCAAAGAATTACTCAAACTATGTACAGAAAAAAATGTTTCCAATACAAGAATGAATTTTATCAACAAGATTTTAACATGGCGATGGGTTCTCCTTTGATATGTTACTTAAATATGTTTAATATGTTACTTAAATTGGGTATTAAGTAACATATCAATGGAATACTTTGAAGAATCCTTCTTTAAAACTTTCCACAATGGTCCAAAAGTATGGTGGAGATAAGTGGATGATGTTTTCACTATCTGGAATCGAAGTGAAGAAGAATTAAAACATTTCTTGGATCATATAAACAGACAAGAACCAACGATCAAATTAACGTTAGAATCAGAACAAAATAACCAATTTCCCTTTTTAGATGTCATGATCCAAAAATCATCATCCCGAATGGAAACAGAAACAGAAAGAAGACACATACCAATCGATATCCACACTACAACTCAAACCGTCATGCCAGTGTGAAAAATGGCATATTCAGAAGTCTCTATAATCGAGCCCAAACAGTTTGCAATTCCAACCAGAATCTACAGGAAGAAATAAACCTCATAAAATCTGTGCTTAGGAAAATACATATCGGTCAGTATGTGGGAAAAACAATCACTGACATTGAAAACAATATTCCACCAAACAACCAATTGACACAACCAACAGGAGTACTCCCACCACCTACACATTTCACAACCAACATAATACCTTATATCCCCGGATTTTCTTAGAAGATCAAACAGACTGGACATAGGTATGATGTGAGAACATCATTTAGAACAACAAACACACTGAGATCTATAATAACACAAACAAAACCAAAAAACGCCGAAGAAAGTACCAAAAACTGTGTTGACATACCTTGCTCGTGTGGTGATAGTTATATAGGTGAAACGTCAAGACCATTAGATGTGCGGCAAAGTGAACATCAGAGTAACATCAGAAATCGACAAATAACCGGATCAAAAATTGCAGAACATATCCTCACATCCAATGGCGATCATAAGATTGAATGGAATAGGACGAAAATCTTGATGAGAGGAGAAATTGAAAGAAGCGGCCTGCAGTCTTCTTTACAATAAGAACTGCTTTCCAACAAATTCTGTTGAAATGTACCATACATGGTTACCTCTACTTAGAGAAGAAGTGCAGAATGCTGATAAACTGATCTGAACAATACCCCATATATCAAATGAGCAATACGTTACTTTAATTTTTTTTGGCAGATCTCATTTGAAAAAGCTACAAAGACTCTTCAAGAGAAAAAACCAAATTACTCAAACTATTAAAGGAGATTCAGAAGATTTTGAGAATGGGGCAGATATAGTCCCCGAAACGTCAATCAAAAACTATATAGAGAAGTATCTTTTGAATTTTTACTAACTAAAAGGCAAACTCAGAATACGGCAAGTTACTGACTAATTGAATAATTTTTCTTTGGGAAATATGATTTGTTGAACGCAGTAACTTATCGGGGTGAACTAATTAGTTTGCCCTTTCTACACTTGTATAGATTTTCCTGATTATATTTTCATTTTCAGACTATGGGAGGACCATGTCTAGTCCTTTCATTGTCTAAGATGTAAACTGTGATTTTTTTTTACAAATTTTATACCTACATGTTGTTGGTCACCATATTATTATACCGGTAGGTCCACTTACGACTATCCACCCTCAATAACTCCCAGAAAAATTATTTTACAAAAAATCGCCGAGACACATCGATTTTTGTTTGGAGGGGGACACCATTTGACGAGAAGAATATATGTTATACTTCAACCCCCTACTCCCCAGAGCAACCCCTTCTATTATTTCAATAGGGAATGAGGGTCGTGTCATACATCATTGTGAAGGTAATTCAATTTTGATACTAGCAGTGCAAAATTTTCTGAATTTGAATGAGGCGTTCTCGAGACATTCGAGTTCAAATGTTCCAAATGATCTCCATTTTTGTCTCCCAGACAGAAGTACAGTTCAGTCGTAATTATTCACCGATTGTCTTATTTTATTTGCTCACCGAGTATACGTTTCAGTTTTTTGTTATCAACGTGATTGCCAAAGAAGAAATACTAATCTCTGAGAACCATTTTTTTGTGAAATGGTGATAGTGTAGAATCGAAAAGTGACCACGTATTTCAACAATTCTACTTGTATCGCGATGGTTTACACAAAAGACGAGAAAGTTAAAATGGTTTTTATTTTTGCTGCTCAAAATGAGTGTGCACGAGCAACAGCTCGGATCTTCAATGAGAGACACGAATACAGAAACGTAACTCGCAAGTATTAGGAAAAATGGTTATAGAAAAAGTTTTGGTATTTTTTTATCATTCTAGATATATCTTGGATCTTGTCGCCAATAAAAAAAGAATACGAGATGAATCAAATAGAAGTTTTAGGACAAGTTGCAGTTGACCCAACTTTGTCTACACGGCAACTTAGTAGCATAACAGGCATATCGAGAACTTCCATAATGAGGGTGCTAAAATTGTTCAGTGATGAGTGTTCATTTTTTTTGCACGGGTTAGAGAACAGACACAACTCTCGCTATTGGAGTCAGAACAACCCCCATCTACTTAGAGAAGAGCCCACACAATGGCCTCAAAAGTTGAATGCGTGGGCAGAGATTCTGGGTGATAAAATCATTGGGCCAATATTTATCCAAGGTGATTTAAATGGTGGGGTTTATTTGGATATGCTGCAGAATCTGATTGAACCACTTATTTTGGATGCTGTTAACACGGACCTTGATAATGATGGTAATCCAAATCTATTGGAAGATAACATTTATTTCCAGCAAGATGGGGCACCACCTCATTTCCTTTTACAGGTGAGAGAATGGCTATCCCAAACTTTTCCAAACAAATGGATAGGTCGTCGAGGTCCAATAGAATGACCAGCACGCTCGCCGGACTTGCTACCCAATGATTTTTTCTTTTGGGGTCATTTGAAATCCGTTACTTATAAAATTCAACCTGCTGACCTGAACGATTTGGAAAGAAGAATTATAACTGAATGCCAGGCAACTACCAGAGAAACAGTTTCAAAGGTGCAGGAGGCATTTGAAATTAGACTCTACTACTGCCTGGGAGTTAATGGCAATCATTTTGAACATTTTTTGTGAATAATTGTTTGATAATCTATTTCGTATAATTTATTTACTCACAATTCACCATTGTACCATTTGAACTCGAATATCTCGAGCACGCCTTTTTCAAATTTAGAAAATTTTGCACTGCTAGTATCATAATTGAATTACCTTCACAATGATGTAAGACACGACCCTCATTTCCTATTTAAATTATAGAGGGGGTTGCTCTGGGAAGTAGGGGGTTGAAGTATAACATATCTTCTTCTCGTCAAATGGTGTCCCCCTCCAAACAAAAATCGACATGTCTCGGCGATTTTTTGTAAAATAATTTTTCTGGGAGTTATTGAGGGTGGATAGTCGTAAGTGGACCGCCCGGTATAAATGTGTTTCGCCTTTTATAGCATTAATTGAATTGAATTTGACTATCAACTCTTCACAACACTTACAAACGATGAGTATGTATGTGGCGTTCCTGTTGTGGTGATTTTGATTTGGTCTTTGTCGACAAAATGTGACGATTCTACACAATAAAGCATATCTATCTATCATGATCATAATCCTTTTTGTGGATCAGGGATTGATTATGGCATTCTATTCCGGATCAAGAGCTCCTGCTAAATCATCAATTAGCAACACTCTTGAAAATGAAACCATATCTATTTCCGCAACGCGTCAAAGTCTGGCTTTCGCGATTTGAAGCCGGCTAATTGGATTCGGATTAATTCGGAACATTATCTGGGACGTTGTGTATTATAACAAGAGGTCTGCAGGTCGGCTTTAGATTAGAGGGATTGACAGTAATTGAATTTGCCCGCTGCAAAGTCAAAGTTTACATTATGATAAATGACAATTTACAGCTTGATAGTGAATTATTAGATCTCTATAACTTGTATGCGGAGCCATTAAACTATTAATTAGTTCTGGTGCTCTCTCCCGCTCGAAGACAGAGACGGGCTGGGCGCAACGGGGAAGTTATCGCGGGCCAGTTTGATTGGATATTCAAATTGAGCACGTCCAGGAGGTGGTTCTTGTGTGAGGTCGTTGTGAGGACAATGCAGTCTGATGCAAGAAGCAATACAATGGTAATTGGGAATTCGGTAGAAACAAGGCGTGTGTGAAACACCGATGTAGGAAAGTGTATAGCACGTCTTATTCTTGGATTTATAATTTATTTATTCATCCAACATATGAGATATTCAATTATAGGATACAATAATAAAATCGGCTATATAGTATTCCATATCATATAAAAAACAAGAATTTATCATATGAGGTTTTGAGTAAAAAAACTTGCGGTGTAAAGATATTTTGCATTTTCACACAATGTTGTATCATCGAATGTCTCTCGAAATTGATTACAGGAAAATAAAGCATTATGTATTTTTCACTTTTCCTTGGAATTCACAATATTTGTTCCATTTTTACTACGTTTTTATTAGCCCGCTTTCATGTCCGTCCGGTACAAATCTTGCAATCGATTTTGATGACAATACAATATTAACTCGTTTTCTTGTCTACCTGTCTTTTACGGATCACAAAAAGCAGGGTTGCCAATGTCAAGTGAAGAAAAATCCGGACCAAAGGCTCCCGAAAATATCCCGAAACTTATTTCTTTCGGCAAATCATCGTCTAGAATTTCATTTGAATGAATAAAATGGACGCGAAAAAAAAAATTTTTTGAAGGGGGGCACTTCCCCCCCAATCGACTGTAGAAAATTTCTTCGTTATAGAAAGTCGGCGACTCAAAAAATTTATGTCCCCGAAAAGCGCAGCAAAAAAAAAATTTTCCAACCCGCCCCCCCCCTCACTAGAAATCATACGTCATGGGAAAAAATTATCGTTTTTCGATAAAACTTCAATGGCCTTTTTATAGTACTCTTTTTGAGGGGTGGAGAGAGGGTTTCGTTGAAATCGATGGGGTCAAAAGAGAAAGAGTTTTTTTTTCGCGTTCAGACCCTCAAATGGTCTCCCGTCCTCCTTTAAAAAGTCCCCTGACACAATCCGCATTTCTCTACGACCCCCCCTTTAGGCTGTGCGCTTCCCCGTGGACTATTTTGAATAACGAGAGTAGTTTTGATTATATCTGTCAAACTAGATGGTCAATCACTTTGATTTTTTTTCACAATATCTGTGATATCCTGCTCTAGCTCCTCGTCGTTTCTCATAAACTTAGCTTTCCCTAAGACAACTGGCTACAAATACTCAAGTCACTCTGATATGGGTGCCAGGTCACAAGAGAATGAGGAAGCAGACAGCCTTGCCAAGGAAGGGGCAAATACTAAATTTATTGGCCCAGTACATTTATGTGGTCTTTTCAAAGCTCACATGTAATGAAGCCTTCTATTTTTCATATTAAGCCTGTCCAACTCCTTCAATTTATAAGATAATCCCTCGCGTTTTTTTATACCGTAAATAAGCCAAATACAACAGTTCTGGACTTTTTCACTATGCCGGATATCAGAATTATTAAGACAAGGCTCACATACAGTTTAATCACTGCGACAGTACCAATGAATCACATGATTTTTTTTAGTATCTAAGGAAAGAAAGTGTCTCTGTGGATATGATAATATCAGAGCTGAGTACGCATTTCGCAATTTCAGATTGATATGTGCATTAAAACGCAATTTAGACCAAGATTCTTACAAGAAAATTTTAATGGTATTGTTGTAACGTCAATTTCAAGTATCATGTATCGTTGCAAAATATCATGAAGATTTGATAGGGTTGATTTTCAATAAATGCCTTGCAGAAATTCGGAAAATTGCATCTGAATCAGTATTTATTGCGTGTCGTGCTTCATCTGTTCAAATGAGTAGTACAGCTGGGTAACGTCAGCGTAGAAGTAATAGTTTCAGAATGTCATTGCATCAATGAAATTAGCAGTATAGCATGTGAATAGAAGTGGCCCTAATATGCTTCCTTGTGGTACTCCCGATTTTAGCTCGAGTGGAGTTGATATATTATCATCAAGTTCGACTGTTTGAGTCCCTTTATGAAGATAAGATAATAGCAATGCGCACGCATCATTACTGAACCCGAAGTAATTGAGATTAGCTAATATAATCCTATGATTAATCATATACTAATCCTATGATTAATCATATACTTCTCAAAAAACTGAGTTCGGTTGGTTTGACTGACAACCTTACACTTTTTTTGGAGTCTTATCTAAGCGAAAGACGTTCGAGAGTTGAATACCGCGGTTTTAAATCTGTCGAAATAATAGCCACCTCTGGTGTTCCTCAGGGATCTGTATTAGGTCCCTTGCTATTCATTATTTTTATAAATGACATTTGCCTTGAGTTAGACTCTGAAATTCTACTATATGCAGATGATTGTAAATTGTTTCGTCAGATTTCTAATGTGAACGACTGCAGTTACCTACAAAAAGATATCCAAAAATTAGATTTATGGTGTGAAGCGAACTCACTTTCTCTCAACATACAAAAATGCAATTTTGTCTCCTTTAGTCGCAAAAAATCACCCACCGAATATCCTTATACAATAAATGGAAACATCTTGCAAAAATTGGCAGAAATCAAAGATCTGGGGGTCATCTTTGACGAAAAATTCACATTCACTCATCACGTGAATACAATTGTTTCAAATGGCTTCAAAATCCTCGGTTTCATCATTAGAAACTCCAAATGGTTTTCTGATATCAACACTTACTTACTCCTTTTCAATGCGCTTGTGAGATCAAGGTTTGAGTATTGCTGTGTCGTGTGGAATCCTTGTTACAACATACACGTCATAAATTTAGAGAATATTCAGAGAAGATTCTTGAAGTACATTAGTTTTAAGTGTGATGGATTCTATCCAAACCAAGGTATTCCGCATGAAGTGCTACTTTTGAGATTCCAGGTTCACTCTCTAGACAATCGTCGTAAATACCTAGGTATATTATTTTTGCACAAGGTTATTTTCTCTATAATTAATTGTCCATACTTACTTTCACATATAAAGTTGCATGTTCCCAGGCTACCTGTACGTAATAGTAATAAATTTTACCTCCCCTTTCCTCAAACAAATGTACTTACACGCTCTCCTATGTACAAAATATGCTTTGATTACTTGTCAATCCAGAATAACGTAGATATTTTCTACTGCAAGCCAACTGACATCAAAATAGCTATCTTGCAATCATAATGATTCTTACTGAACATATAATATAGTTTCATATTTGTTGTGATGTGTATGAACTTTTTTCTCACTGAGTTTTTTTCAGTTCATACACATCATTGCTCTTATTATTTACTTTTTATGGAATAAATTGTCTTATTTCATGTACATTAGGATTATCTCTGTATATGTCTGTACTTTAGGTTTAACTCTGTTTAACATTTCCTGAATGTATATTTCCCATTCTGTAATTGGCTTCGGCTGTTGAATGGTGTACCAAATAAATAAATAAATAAATAAATAAATAAATAAATATCGAGCGCCTTCGAATATTCAAGACAAACCACAACTGAAATTTTACCCTTGTCGGTTGCATTAATTATATCGTGAATAACGTTTGCTGAAACCGAGGTACAACTGAACCCGCTTCTGAATCTTGATTGGAGATATGCTTATGGAGCGGAGATTGTGTTACTTTCGGAATCGGAACTACTTCAGCATTCTTCCAGGTTGAGGGGAAATATTTCTGCCCAATACATTCATTCACGATATGAGTTATAAATGTTATGATAAAAGGGCAACATGAATTACCCTCTAATTCTAAACAATTCTGGAAATACGCCTCTATCAAAAAACAATGCGCAAGTAAAATTCCAAACGAGCTTAGTTATGATGACACCGTAGCTAATAATGGACAGGATATTTGCAACCTGTTTTCAACTTACTTTCAAAGCGTGTACACACCAGAAACACATGACTTCAATTATAACAGCTCACCGTCAACCAATATTAATATTAATAACGAACTACATCACGTTCAACTCACAGAAAATGAGGTAGAAAACGGGTTGAAAGAGCTTGATATTAATAAAGCTGCTGGACCGGATGGAATACCGCCAATATTTTTGAAAACATGCTCTAAATCACTAGCTAAACCCCTAACTTCGATTTTTAACCAATCAATTAACAGTGAACAATTTCCCGAATACTGGAAAAACGCGGATGTAATACCAATTTTCAAAAACGGAAAGAAAAACATAATAAGAAATTATAGGCCTATCAGTAAACTATCTGCGATTCCTAAATTATTCGAAAAATTAGTTTACAAATATATGCATTTTCTCGTGAAATCCATCATCATATCAGAACAGCATGGTTTCTTTGCAGGGCGATCATTGGAATCGAATTTAATAGAATATAGTGAATATTTATATAGTAACATGGACCACAGACTACAAGTTGACGCCATTTACACCGACTTCAGCAAGGCATTCGATAAGGTTAGCCATAATCTTCTTCTCGAGCGGCTTGCCGAGGTTGGGTACGAGGCTCACTATTGAGATGGGTGGAATCTTATATAAAGAATAGGTCCCAATCTGTAACAGTTCAAGGATTTCGTTCGGAAGAGTATATTTCCTCATCAGGTGTCCCTCAAGGATCACACCTGGGACCTTTATTTTTTATCATTTATGTAAATAACATAAAGTCGTGTTTTAAACATGCCAACTTCCTGTTATATGCAGATGATATGAAACTTTACCTAACCGTACGAAATTTAAACGACTGTCACAAGATCCAAGATGACCTTGATAGACTTAGTGAATATTGTGACTCGTCTAACTTATATTTGAATTTTCAAAAATGCCATTGCATCACATTCACAAGGAATATAAATCCGGTACACTTCGATTATTCTATAGGGAATGGTCAAATAACCAGGGTTAGTGAGATTAGGGACATAGGAATTATATTCGATTCCAAACTAATTTTTGATCTACATGTCGAATCAATCGCAAACTCCGCCTCAAGAATGTTAGGCTATGTAATGAGAACATGTAAACATTTCGAAAACATCAAGTCTTCAATTTGTGTCTATAATGCATTTGTGTACAGTAAGCTAAATTTCGCTTCTATTATATGGAGTCCTCAATACAAAACGTATATAAACCGCCTGGAAAACATTCAGAACAAATTTGTCAAATATATTAGTTTTAAACAAAATTTCAATTACAACGGCGACATTGAAAATGCGAGAAAACATTTCAATATTATATCACTATCGAGTAGAAGAGTGATCTCTGATATTTTATTTTTCACAAAATCATCTCAAATTCCGTAGATAATGCTAATATACTGAATCAAATTCAAATCAACGTTCCCATTCGGCCACTTAGAACTAGCCACCTGTTCCGCATACCATTTCGGAGAACTAATTCGTCTCAAAACTCTCCTCTATGTAGAATTGTTCGAAATGCTAACAGGTACACTGATCAAATCGATATTTTCTCCAAATCCCACCAAAAATTAAAGACCACTTTGAAACGACTCATGTATCAAACAATTTCTGCTTAAATTAGTAAAAGCAAACAACTAACAAAAAAAACACTTTATCTTTGTTACTTTGTTTCAATTGCTGTCTGAAATTAGTATTAGTATATAAGTTTAAGTATAAGTAAAATTAAATGTATAATGTAGGTACTTTAGTGGACTTTTGTCTGTCTGTATCTTTCATGACCATTAAATAAATAAATAAATAAATAAATAACTGTGTATGAATATTATATTGACTTAGTCACTCCCAGTTGCCTTCGATTTCATTGAAAGAATGATTTCTGCAATGGTTTTTTCATCAACTTTATAAAAACTGAAGTTGGAGTTGAGGTCCATTTTCTTATGGTTTTTGTGATAAAGAATCATTTCCTCGTCAACTTCTGCATCGTTGTGGGATGAATTGACGAAGAAATCATTCATAAAGTTAGCATTTCGCAACTCATAAGGTATTTCAGATTTTTTGTTCTTGGCAATAATAAAGTTTTTCAAGTTCAATCCACTTTTCTTCAATGTTACAGTTCTGGAGTTTTGTGTTCAAGTATGCTTTTTTTCGACTCTCATAGCTGAGTTTCTAATATTTTCAATTGTTTTTTTTTTTTTTCATAGATCCATTTTTAGTAGTCCCAATAGTAGGATAAGTGCAAATTTTTTAACTTCTTCAAAGCTGTATGTTTAAGATTGCATCAGCTTAATATTGTCAGTTATCCATGGTGTATAATTGAATTCAGAAGGATCAATGTGTGACACTGGTGCCTGCAAGTCAAACTCGGCCAGTATATTTGTGATCAGAATTAATACTTCAACATCAAATCGTTCGTTTCAAGAGAGTTGAACCAGGGAAGGTTTATTAAATCATGGAACTGCTCTCCGGACATTGTCCTCTGAAATATCACCTCAAAAAAATGGATAGATCAGACAATGAACTGTGCCGTTACTCTCAGAATTCCGGGTCTTGAATAAATGAAGGGTAATGAATAAATGAAGGGTAACGTCCTCATATAACCTAACCAGACACTTCAAAAAAATACCTGACTATAATGGGAATAAACAGTGAAACTTCCATATTCACTTATATGGCTGAGAAATATATTTATGTCCTGTCTCCTTTGATGTATTGTCCCGTCAACTCCTCTATTTCTGGCTGGAGTGGAAGTAACGGGTCCTAATTTTAGGCTATCAAGCAAAGCCCCAACAATTTTTCAAGCAGAAACCCATGCTATAGAAATTTGGGCCGAAGAATGCCTTGAAAGAGGCTTCAGGGGGCAGAGATCAGTGTCCTATCAGACAGCCAAGCAGCACTAAAAGCTCTAAAGTCACACACTTGTGAGTCTAGACTGACTTGGGACTGCAAACTCTCCCTAAGACAACTGGCTACGAACAATCAGGTTACTCTGATGTGGGTGCCAGGGCACAAAGGAATCAAAGGCAATGTAGAAGCGGACATCCTCGCCAAGGAAGGCGCAAATACTTAATTTTCTGGTCCGGAACCCTTTTGTGGTCTTTCCAAAGCCCATATCAACGAAGAGTTTTGGCGCTGGGAAGCTGACCAAATTAAAACCCACTGGAATAAGGTTCCAAAGCAAAGACAAGCGAAAAGGCTCTGAGCCCATCGCCACAGAAAGCTGAACAACTTCTCGTGTTGGACAAGAAAGACTTGAAACTGGTAACGGGACTGCTCACTGGACATTGTCCTCTGAGGTATCACCTCAAACAAATGAATAGATCAGACAGTGAACTGTGCTGTTACTGCCCAAAAGGCTCAAGTTCCTCGAAGGGGTTTCACTAACGCCCTCAGACATCAGGAACTTAGCTCCCAGGAAACTGATACGCTTCGCAAGGAGTCTCGGAATCCCGGTCTTGAATAGATGAAGGGTAATGTACAAAAGACCTTACAGATCGACCCCCCTACAATCTACCCCTATTGTTGTTCAGTTACGACGATGGAACGGGATGAATCTGAGTGCCTCCCGGTATTTCCGAAGAATGCAAACAAGCGTAAAAGCCTTCTACGAGTAAAAATCCGAAATGATGCCAAACTAATTCGTATTTGTAAGACTGAAAAGTGCATTAAGGTCCATTAGAGGACATAAGAATGAAAAGTAAGCCCGTCGAAGAACACGCGGCGGTTCCATAAGATGCAATTAGAGTGACATCATTGAAATGTTCACCAGTGCTCGCGCTACGTTGCGCTACAGCCCTAATGGTAATGGATCAATCTAGTAGCTGCTGACGTTGTAAATGGTGGATGAAAGACCACCGGGACACAGGACCGCATTTCTTATAGTCCCGGATCTGGTGATTTTCTGCATGATTCAATGTGATGTGGAAACATTTACTATAATACGAACGAGACGAAAGCCATATGGAAAATAATAAAAAAAACGGAAAACATAAACCTGGAAAATTTTGAATTGTATGATGACCAAAATATAATAACATCAAATCCAAACGAAGTAGCGATTATTTTCGACACACATTTTGCGACAGTTGGGAAGAAAATGACAGAACTCCTAAAAAAAACAAACCATGCAGACCTCACAGATACCTTCCGCAAAGGAAACAATAAAATGTACTCTCTGTACCTAGACCCGGTAACCACGGACGAAATCTCAAACATAATAAATAAACTAAAAAATAAACCTTCCTGTGGTACGGACCAACTATATACCAAAACAATCAAGGAAATCAGAGAAAACATAGTAACAATATCAGCTCACTTGATAAATATTATATTCACCTCCGGAAAATTCCCAACTGCACTGAAGCAAGCAGTCATAACCGCTGTCCACAAGAATGGAGATAAAGGTGACGCCAAGAATTACAGACCAATCTCAGTCATATCGATGATGGCTAAAATATTAGAAAAATGTATAGTTTCCAGATTAAATAAATATTTAACTAAAAATAACATAATATCATTCCGTCAATTCGGCTTCAGGGAAAATCTTTCCACAGAGGACGCTCTGTTTCATTTCACAAAAAACCATGAATATCTAGAAAATAATAAAAAAGTTATAGGAATATTCATAGATTTGGCGAAAGCATTCGACATCATATCTTATGAGAGGCTTTTGAAAAAACTTGAATCGTATGGTATTCGCGGGATTGTATATGAGCTTTTCAAAGACTATCTAACTGACCGTATGCAATTGGTCAAAATAAATGACTATTTCAGCGAAAATCAGCAAATAAAATTTGGTATTCCCCAAGGAACAGTTCTTGGTCCCCAGCTATTCCTACTTTCTATAAACGACATGTTGAAAGTAAATATTCGGGACGATATCATATCATACGCCGATGATACTGTGCTACTCTTTACAAGTCACACCTATAGGCCTATACAAAATCAAGTGCTGGCTAGACAGTAATCTACTCAGCTTGAATTTCAACAAAACCAAATTTATGACCTTCTCGAATAGTATCGTAAATCAGCCTGACTTCCCCACCTTGAAATATCACTCCAACTGTGCAATAAATGACAAAGAACTATAGAAAAAACTGAAAATATAAAATACCTAGGCATAATAATAAACAATACACTTAAATGGGATAGCCACTCTGAATATTTAACAAAAAGACTGAGAAAACTGGTATACACGTTCTATGAGCTACGAAAATTCCTCCCAATAAACATACTCACAATAGCATACAGATCGCTGGCTGAATCTATTTTGTCTTACGGTATCATCATATGGGGTGGTACTTATCTTATCCAAATAAAAATACACATATTAACACAAAATGGATCTTGAAAGTCGTACTATCGAAACCAAAAAGATTTTCAACAACACTGCTCTTCTCAGATACAAGATTCATGGACATATACACCAACCTTATGTTCTCAGCGCCTCCAAATTTATGTACAGAAATAAAATTGAGAGAAAGTACGATTACAACCCAAGAAGAAGAGACAACATAAAAACACCCCAAACTAAAACAACCCTATCTCAAAAATGTATCTGTACAACAGACCCAAAAATTTACAATTACCTCCTCCACCACCTAAAAAGTATAAAAAATTTCAAATTATTCTGCAATAAAGTGAAAAAATTTGTACTCGTTAAACAGAGAAACCTTAGTTCATTCTATGACGGAAAATTTATAGCCAATCACAAATAACAAAATGTCATGCGCGCCAAAAACAACCTTTTGGAATCTTCTTAGTGCGAATTTACACGATCCAATAAATTGGTCAATTTTGTGACCTTGAATTTTATTGATAGGTGTAAACAGAAAATTGTCGTCCATTTGAACTTGACCAATAAATTGATGAGTTTAGAATCGGTTCTGATTTTTCATCAATTTTTAGTGACAATTTGCAGTAACTTTCGGCCATGAATTCGATGCCTGCTAGAACAGAGATTTTCAGGTTATATGTTATTATTTACGCGATTTTACATACCCTACCCTAACAGCGAGAAAAAGGATAGTGCGAAAAACAAACATAATTTATGTTGCATTACATTCGCAGCAATGTGCATTGCTGGGTATAAAAGCCAGAGAGATGTAGAAGATGGTGGATTAGATCTTGGATTGAGAAAAGAGGGAAAGGAAACTTGACATTAGTTCACGAAAAATTCCTGAGTGCAGATCCTAATCAATTCAAACGATATTTAAGAATGGATCAGAGTCAATTCAATAAGCTATTGAATAATATTCTGAACTTTAACTATAGTTGAACCATTCCTGAGTAAAAACTGTTGCCAAAATTGACCAATAAATTGTCAGGTGTAAATATAACCCATATTGGACAATTTTATTGTTCAATTTATTGATCAATTTTATTGGATCGTGTAAATTCGCACTTTCTCATTGATCACTTCATATTTTGTATATATGTACATCCTCCGTGGGGACCTCATCATATCCTTCCGTATAGCTAAGTACAACTATGCTAATCAGAAAGAACTTTTTGTTTTCAACAATGATTCGCGGTTACGTGGTCATAATCTCAAACTAAAAAAGGAGAAATTTGCCACTAGGCAGAGACAACATTTTTTGGTGAATCGTATTTTCGAAACATGGAATAACTTACCCAACGATGTTGTGAATTCTGACTCAGTGAATAGTTTTAAAAACAAAATAGACATTTGCTTATTTGCATAATTGTTCCTACGCATATATTAATTATTTTTCTTTTGCATGCACTGTATAATCTTGTTGATCTCTTTAGTTTGTTTTTTTTAGGCTTACATAGGACTCTGTCCTCAGCCTTTACTTATATGTAATAATAATAATAATAATCCTTCCCTATAATTTGCTCTCTCTTCACTATTACTGTTAACTCAAGATAGGTATGTTCATGTAAAAAGAATTCTGATTAGTTTATCTACTTGCTACTTAAATCTACCAGTCAAGCACACTACAACTTCTCCAGAAGTTAGGTGCAATGTCATTCTGTTAAAGTATAGCATTTACCCTGTAATGTAAGATTAATTCAATAAAATTATGTATCTATCTACCTAATTTGTTTTCAACTAGAATGAAGAATAATAATAGCTTTCATTGGTAGAAGAAAAAATAACAGCAGAAGTAATAGGAATAAGGAGAAACGATCTACCAAAAGGTAGAGTTAGCATTTGTTTGAGACACTAGGACAACATCAGTTTTACGTTGACAATAACAAAACCAGGTGGCCAACGTGATCGCATTTAAATAAATAATATTTTTCTCTATTAAAAAAATCTGCTTGGTATAATTTGCTCTGTCTTGAATTATGCTTGTTATTAAATAGCGTACATTTATTCTTTTTATATTATTAAAACAACAATTTTCAAGAAGTATAATAGCCTGAGAAGAATTCTTGTTTCTTTCAACATCATTTCTATGAGTATTTCAATGGCAATTATTTTCAATATTTTTTCAATAGATCAAATTTTTTCAGATGTTATATGGCTATTAATATATCTACCTGAAGAAGCTATTGTGTATCGAAACTCGTGTCGTGGTTTTGTAAACCCAGTTTAGTAAAAATCATCTAGAGAAGTGTCTTTTGTTTGATTTAATATGTTTTTTTAAAAGTAACAGCTACATCAATTCAAAAAATCAATTATCAGTTGTAATAACCCAAGGACATTGAAAATTGTTTGAAAATATTTTATAACAGATTTTCGAAAGCATGTTGGTATAAGCAACAAGCTTAAGATTTTTTTTTAGCATTTATGAATGACCGAGGATTATTCGGATTGCATTTTTTTTGCTAATTATAGAGAAAAATATAGAGCCAAAAAAATTGCAATTAACAAAAGAACAATTAGAAAAGTTAAATAAAGATCCAGACGTGTTAGTTTCTATAACTGATGAAGATGTATTTCCAGGCATACTGTTAATAATTTGATTATGATGTTCTTCGTCGATATATAAGTATGGTTTTATGGAGTTGGCATTGTTATGATGCGTGATTTTTCTGAGCTCTGGCTCTTGAACACAATTTTTGGCAAATCGACTGACCGCGGTCGTTCTTGTCGAGTGATTAGTATTTTTTTCCTTCGTATTTTGACGATTTTGTCCAATTTTGAACCATATTTTTCCAATAACATTTTCGGCTTTCCAGTGACGATTTGTTCTTACGTATAGTCCGTTGGTTTTAATATTTGGTCCCCGTTTTAACATAATTTTTTTATATAATCTGACAGGTCAAACGTTGCTGTAATTTTTTTGAACAAAAAATTTTTTTTCTGTATACTTTCTCAAACCACCTTGGCAAGTCTTGCTGCATACAGGGTTATATCCAACCATCATTATTTGTTTCGATACGATTTTCTCCATACAAATTTTTTACTGTAAACAGTATTTTTTTATATATTTGATTCTACAATTTTAATAATTTTCCCGTATATTACAACCAAATCGTGACATTTTGAAATTATTGAATATTTGAAACCTCAAAATCGAAATGAATCAGAATGTAATAGAGTGAAAACAGCCCATGGAATGTTCTCAGTATAATGTTGCTCTGATTGGTTGTTTTCAATCAAATGACCTCAAATGAACTAACTTCATTGGATTTCTACTTGAACAAAAAAATTTCTGAGTAACAATACATCGATCACATTGAAAGTCAATTTCAATTAAACACGAAGACTCAGTAAATCATAGGATTTCCAAATTTTCATCGGCAACCTCTGATCAGAAAAGCTTGGAGGAAATGTCACAGTATTCCAAATTCCATATCAATCTGATAGTTGAAGATAAGTTTGCATTTCGGTCAAATGGGACTTCGTACCGTCTTCGTGGAAAAAGTATAGTGTTCAACTTCATTCCCTAATCAGATACATTTATCTCCGTCAGAAGTGATTATTATTTTTTCAATGTACATAGTCTTAATCTGCGTCTCTACAATAAACCCCCCCATTTGTCACAATGAAGGTTTTCATTAAAGTCTCGAAATGAACTCCGACGAATCGAAGCAGTGCCTCGCGCTCTATCTCCCATCAAATATTCAGCAGAGTTAATCAAGAGAATATTAGTTTCTGCAGAGGAAATTAACAATAACAATTAAGGTAACCACTCTCCTACGTCGTTTCTACGTGCATGGATCATATTAAATTTATCAAAATAATTATCTAGCCGGGTAGTGCCGATTAGACACCCACTCCACTCCCAACTCATATCCGGACGAATCTTAAGCGCAATCCATGGGCGTAGAACAGAATGGGCTGATTTGGCGATACACAAAATAAATGAATGATAATTAATCAGGTCGTCACTACACATGAAATGCGATCACAATTCTAATGTTATTAATTGGAAGGGAAAAAGAAGAACGTCGTGGGCCTTGCGTCAATCCTCTGCAACAATATATCTCAAGCAATCGCACTGGGACAACAAAATATAATATCATAGACTCAAGCAGCACTGACAGCTCTGAAGTCTCACACTTGTAAGTCTCAAATAAATTCAAAAAATTCCTAAGGGGTGTGCCAGGTCACAGAGTCCCTTCCCCCTCTTATTTTTGGAACGATTATACATAAACAAATGAAATTAGGAAACTGAATATTAAAGGTTGTAAACTTCCCTACTAGTGATGATAGATGACGAAATCGTCAAAGATGACGTCACAAGGCCATTGTGACCAATAATTTTAAATGGAACCCTATGGCAAGCGACACCTCTTTTGGAAGGTATCGAAAAAACCCATTCAATGATACTAATTTTGTTTGTGTTTATGGCAGTTTTGATGGCTCATTAGTAAACATTGAAATTTAAATTCCATTCAGTATGATATTCATTACAGATTTAAGAATCAGTATCTACTTGAAGAAATTGCTCGAAGTGACCTCCATTTACTTCCTGGCAGTGAAATATTTTTAAACTCTTCTCGTACTTTTGCAAATGTGTCTGCGTTGTTTTAAAACGTCAATATTGTCAGGTTCAGTGGCGTAAACCTTTGATTTGAGGTACCCCCACAGAAAAAATCCAAAGGTGTGAGGTCCGGTGATCGAGCTGGCCATTCCGTTGAACCTCGTCGTCCAATCCATCTACCACGATACTCCTCATCCAAATACCGTCTTACTGCACCGTAATAGTATGGAGAAGCACCATCCTGTTGGAATGTTATTTCCAAATTGCCGAATTCATCTGGATTATCTTCTAAAATTTCAAGGATTAACGGTTCTATTGCGTTTTGCAACAGCTCCAGATAAACCTCATCAGTTAAATTAGTATTTAAAAAAAGAGGCCCAACGATGAGGTTTCCCAGGATACCTGCCCAAACATTCACCTTCTGGGGAAATTGGGTATGTGTTTCACGAAACAGGTGAGGATTTGCGTCACTCCAATACCTCACATTCTGTGTATTTACATTTCCATTTAGATAGAAAGTACTTTCGTCACTAAAACGAATTGTTTTGACATAGTCTGGCTGTTGGTTAATTTTAGTTTCCATATTTTCACAAAATTCTAGTCTTTGGTCTGGATCGTCGTCTGAGAGTTGATGAACCATTTTTAATTTGTATGGATGAAATTTGTTTTTTTTCAACACCCTGTGTACTGTACTCCGACTGACTTCACAGGTAGATGCAACGTGAGTTGTTGAAGAAGTAGGATTAACTATTACTTCTGCCAGTATATCAATTTTTTTCTCATCAGAAATTTGTGGTCTGCCAGATCGTTTCGCATCATTAATACTACCCGTTGTTTCAAACTTACGAAGAAGCTCCCTTAAATATGTTCTCGAAACGGGGCGATCGGGAAACCTCTCATTAAAAATGCGTTCTGCTGCATGAATATTTGGTCCAGTTTCACCAAGAATTAGGATCGCTGCTACTTTATCACCTAAAGCACAGTTTAACAAATTATTAAAATGTACAAAATTATTAAAAGTACCAAAAGCTGCTAAAACAGTTAAACGTTCGATCAACAATACACAAATTATTAAATGTGCAAAAACTTGGACAATTACAAAAACGTCGAATTAGGGAGACTAACAAAAACGTCAGCTTATTTGACAACTATCCAGAGGCGGAGCTTGAATTTGGAATTTTAGTATCAACTGATTTAATTCATCACAGCTTTGCGTTTTATAAAAGCGAGTTGCCAAAACTGCCATAAACACAAACAAAATTAGTATCATTGAATGGGTTTTTTCGATACCTTTTAAAAAGAGGTGTCGTAGGGTTCCATTCAAAATTATTGGTCACAATGGCCTTGTGACGTCATCTTTGACGATTTCGTCATCTATCATCACTAGTATAGTAGGGAAGTTTACAGTTCACAACCTTTATTATTCAGTCTCCAAATTTCACTTGTTTATGTATAATCGTTCCAAAAATAAGAGGGGGGAGGGGACTTTTGAGAAGCACTGTATAATAGAAAGAGAGAGAGAGAGAGAGAGAGAAAGAAAGAAAGAACTCACTTACAATACGCGTAGTAAAACAAATTCTTACCTTGCCTCCAAAATATTCAATGCGTTACCTAAAAATTACAAATATTATATGTACCACACACACACTCCTTTGATTTAATGAGAAAAAAAAATTACATGTGACAGACCTACACATCATACGCTCACTCATTGGAAATTTATTTTTGCTATCTGGTTCTTTTGATCCCGACAAGTTTTATGTTCCTATTCAGGAGATTGTGTTCCGTTGGAAGCCCAGTTAGCTTTCGTCTGTTGTGTGACAAGATCTCTTTTGATAGTTTCTCTGAATGCCTCTTCAAAAGAAGCTTCGATTTGACCCATGCCTCGTGTATTTTACCATGTTTTACCGAATCGCTAGGCTGTTGGGCATTCCCAAGAATGGTTCCGTCTTTACCGATCCTATCTTGGGTAGTCTGTTCTTACACCATAATCGTCGCTTTGCTGTTCGTACAGACAACTGTCAATCCTCAGGCGTTTTTATACTATGTTGGGTCTAGGTCCGTTTGGTCCTATACCCATCTAAGCACCGCACAAAGAGGCAACAAAAAATAAGGAATAATAAGTATAAATTCACCATTCTCTCACCTACTTGGTTCTCTAAGTCTCTCTTGTTGGTTTCGTTTCAATTCGAGATATTATTTTTGCGTTACTCTTCAATTCGATAGAATCACATCAACACTACGGATGGAAAGTTAACAATCCCCAAATTCTAACATGAACCATTATGGGGAAATGATACTTCATAATAAAGATCATTTATGAAAGTATTGGGGCACCTGATTAGGATGTACTTTACTTGTCCCATGTATACTATTTTTAAGAATTTTCACAATTAACCAGTATCAATACCGTTATCGCCTTTCGAACATTGAAGCTGTCGGATTCTTTATCGCGAGTTTTCCTGGGTGGTGGTCGATCCATGTACTTTTTGTCAAGCCAGACACCAAAAGACCTCTCTCGAGTCTAATATATGTTGATAAAAACTGACGATGCCGATTGATGTTTGTCGACCTTTGTAAACCCAATTTCTCCGTCTATGTGTGTGTAAGCAGCTTGCATTAATTAATAAGGAACTCCGCTAATTGCTCTGGGACGACGGTGCTGCCACCCTGATTGGTTGGTCGAAAAGGGCTCCAAATAATTAGTACAATTACCAGAGGAACGTATAGCGGAAAGAAAAGGCGAATACTCGAAATTAGGGATTATCCTTAATCTGGCATCAATTCGGATTTTCCATTCTGGAAAAGTTCGGTGATTACAATTATAAATTCGTATGGATTTAACGGGCAGTAGGTAATTGAGACTTACAGGGTAGCTGAAACTAGGACTAGTAAAGAAGCGCGAGAATGCAGTACCATTTCATAAAGTGAGACCATGCACTTACACATGAAAGATAAAATGTGACTGGACTGATAGAGTTGCGCGACTTTACATCAGCCATTATTCAGTTTGAAAAACAGATTATTGTATGATTAGTATGCTAATTTGTTACCAGAAAAAAAATTCGATGGCACGTTCAATAGAAAAATATAGATTTAACGAACTCTTATTGACAAATGAATGACGTCTGACATGATATATACAGGGTGTAAACCAACTACTTGTACTACAGCTAACAGTTGATAGTTCATCAAGAAATAAAAAGATTTTTCCTTTGAAATTTTAAAACTGGAAAAATCAATCATTTTAAATTTTTTCAAAATTTTTCATTTGTTGGAAATGGCCCCAAAATGGCAGCTGAAACGTCGAAATCATCAAATTATTAAAGTTGGGGTTGAAACCCGAACGTTACATATTGAGGATCACGAATCTTCTTGTATTTTCTTTTCTGGGATGTGGTTCAATGAAGACATCTAGACAATGCCTAGTACATGTTTATTTTAATATTAGAAAAATAGACGCCATTTACCTCTCGTATGGTTGACAAAACAACGCAAATAAGTTCCTTAAAAAGCATATGTTTTGGTTTTTGCAAACCATCCCTACCACATCATGTTTGGTTGTTGCAAACCATCTGTGTTACATCATATCTACTTACAAAAAAAAACACAATACCACACTATGGGTTACAAACTCTGCCGAAAGCATAAGTGACGATTAGCTCATAAGTTACCCCATTTTATGTGTCCTGAAGAAGACGATGGGCACATCGTCGAAACGTTGATGTTTTTACTAATATTAAAAATAACACTAGGCATTGCCAAGATGTCTTCATTGAACCACAATCCCAAGACCCATCCCACAGAAAAGTATATAAATATTTATATATATATATATATATATATATATATATATATATATGGAGAGAGAGAATAAGAGAAATTTGTTACGATTCCAAGAGAGCCCACCATCCGCCAACAGCTGGTTCATGGTTTCCCAGTCATCAGGACGGCTTGTGGTCTCTTTCAAATTCGTATCGAATATCTCATCGTGTTAATACCTACCGGCAAGTACAAAAATGTGAAAAGCATCAAATTATAGATAGTGACACTTATAATCTGTGTGTTGAAGCATAGACCTGTTATCGTGGAATTTTAATGACAGGAAATTTCGTGCACATTAATAGGTCACCAACAGATGTCAGCATAGGCCAATCCACGACACCAATAGTCGTACTCCTAGTGCGTTCTGAGTAACGCAAAACAAATAACGAGAATAAGAGAAATTTGTTACTAATCCAAGAGAGCCCACCATCCGCCAACAGCTGTTTCATGGTTTCCCAATCATCAGGACGGCTTGTGATCTCTTTCAAATTCGTATCAGATATCTCATCGTTATAAAAAATCCAGGTCCGTATTTAAAATTTCATAGTTATGGGTGGCCCAAGGAAAACAACACCCTGTAGAACACTTTCGTTTACATATTTTTACAGCCCATTGAAAGTTGCAATGATAAAGTGCAAACAGTTTTTGTAAATCTATTGTTTTAAAGCAGATATAAGTGAAAAACAAAAATCTAATTTTTCGTTTTTTTCCTGTAATCTCTGAAAGTGAGAGGGGTAGCTCAGATTTTTCTACATCATAGTAATGAGCTCCATAATACGCAACTTTGCCTCCATTTAACTCTCTCTGTAGCTCTTACCGTTTCCTAGATCCCCATGCATCTACTCGAATTTCACTCACCCGGTGTATATATATATATATATATATATATATATATATCTATATATTACTATTGGTTTTTTCATCTATTGTAGTCTCCCTGATGATGGAAATAAACATTTCCGAAAGCTTGGATAAACCTTAGATTTACTTTTTGTTTGCTGCTTACCCCACTATCCCTAGTTTTGTACCTAACTATAAGTCAGCAAATACTTTCCACACAAATATAGTTTATTCGTTTGTCTCAGATTGCCCGTTTTGAATTATTGTATTCTAGAAAGATATGATGAATTGAACACAGAAATGAATATGGAAGTTTAGCATACACCACATACAGTAGGTTCTACTGGATTTGAATATGTTTTAAATTATGAAAAATAACGTACCAAGTATACTACCTTGAGGTACTCCTGTGGTGATAACCAGTCTGTCAGGCATTGGATACCATTTTTGTTTTCGATTTTTGAAATATGATTTGATCAACAGGTAGAACCGCACTAGATAATATTGTTTTTACTGTCCCAAAATATATTTATTTTTCAAAATCATTTACAAATAAAAACCTTTATTACTATATACATATTAACAAAACAGTTCTCCTCATTGTCCTCTTCGGGATGGGTAAGGAAGAGGGTGGGAACTGCTGCGTTTGTTTGGGGGTTAGTTAGACCATCCGCTTGTCCACCCTGGGGGCGAAGGGGTGATCTCTGGTGGTGTTAGCAGATAGCATCAGAATACACCAGATTGGTTTTTTAACCGACGAAACCAAAAAGGAGGAGGTTCTCTATTCGACCCGTATATTTTGTTTTTTTCCATAATATTTTTTTATGTATGATCACGCATAACTTTTTACTGAAGAGTCCGATTCCGATAATTCTTTTTTCAGTGGATAGGGTGTACTTCGAATCTGGTCCCTTTTGAATTTAAAAGATGAAATCCACCCCTAAGGGTAGCGAAATGAAGGATATTGATCACTCACCCTCTGAATTCTGGTCCGTTAACCGATTCTATCAGGCATAACTTTGTACTGGGTTCTTCGATTTGGATGATTCTTTTTTAATAGATAGGGTATACCTTATATTTGGATTTCGAAAGGAATCTGCCACCCTTACGGGTAGAAAAATAGGGGATAATTGATTTTTCACTAGAGAACATTGGCACACACATACGTAGTTGACAAAGACAGATCGCTACTGACATTATTCTTGTTCCATCAAAATCAGTATATTTTATGAGAGGATGGAATGATATAAAAAGTAATGAAATAAACTAACCATAACAACGAAAATAATTTATATTACAACAAATAGTAAAAGTAGATAATCATATTATTTAACTGGTAATAGTTGAAGTAAGGTGGGTAAGTAAGTATTTTGGAAGTAATCAAAAAACAAGTAGGTAGTAATTGGTAGATTTTAGCCACGAAAATAAAAAATAAAAACTTTTTAACAAAAAATTAAACCGACGAAAAAATCAACTGAAAAGCAAAAAATAAAATAAATATTCTTAGTCTAAATGATAAT
This sequence comes from Gonioctena quinquepunctata, assembly GCA_018342105.1. NCBI lineage: Eukaryota > Metazoa > Arthropoda > Insecta > Coleoptera > Chrysomelidae > Gonioctena > Gonioctena quinquepunctata. Next base: position 250,778 of record JAFIRS010000920.1, on the reverse strand, counting down.
TGAGCTCCTAAACTAATTTAAGTAACTGATTTTGAGTCGGCGCCAAACAAACTGGCAATTGAATTAGGTGAAGCGTAAAATGATAGCAGCGAGATGCACAGCTGCGTTTTGATGACTTCTTTCATAGATAATGATCTTCGATAATTGTTTGTTTGGTGCCGACTCAAAATCAGTTACTTACATTAGTTTAGGAGCTCAATTGTCATTTAGACTAAGAAGGTTTATTTTATTTCTTGCTTTTCAGTTGATTTTTTCGTCGGTTTAATTTTTTGTCAAAAAGTTTTTATTGTGATATTTAATGTAAGAGGCCTCCTGCGTAAGCTTATGTGTCTTTATTCAGTTTTAATATGTTATTCGAAAATTGTACTATTAATTTTCATATTGTATTCTTATTATATGCTTTGTGTGGCTGGAAAAATGTTCAATAAAAAAACCAGCTTCAGAAAATGCTGTTCTATGCCCCTGTTGCGGGTTTACTCTAGTTTAGTTTTCGATTAGTTAATTATCCCGGTAACCTTGTCTGTAATCAAATCCTGCAAGTTAAATTTGACCCAGTTCTAGTTACCCGATTAACGTGAAATTTGGCAGGTGTTCATAGTTCTCGTGACAATGCATTATGGAATTTGTGTTAGAGAAAAAAAGAAAATTGTTGCTCTAAGATGGCGGACGATGGTGTCTGGGGGTTTTCGGGGTCGAACATTATGAATTTTTTGTCAAATTTCATAAAATAAAGATGGTGGCTCCAAGATGGCCGACGATCTCTGTGATTATGGTTCGATTCTATTCAAAATTGGTATGTGGGGGTTTTCGGGGTCGGATATTATGAATTTTTTGTCAAAATTCATAAATTCAAGATGGCGGAGGACTTTAGTAAATGTGGTTCGATTCTATTCAAATTTTTTTTTTTTTTTTTTATGTTCTGGTTCCCACGAAAAGGGATATCCTGTAATGTTCAGAGAACATCGTGGGAACCAAGGGAAAGAAGGTAGGAGTTGGTGTTCTTCTTAAATTTCTGGAGGTTGTATGCCTCGGGGAACACCTCCCTAGGCAATGAGTTCCAAAGCCTCGCTGTTCGTTGGATGAACGAGTCTTTGAAAGTGATGTTCTGCAGGTCTCCAAAGTGACCACGAAGGGGTGTGATGACTGAACTTGACGGGTTAATCTCGAAGAGACTGCCAAAGCAGGAACGATTGTTGATATTTCAGAAGAGCATCGCCCATGAAAATATCTATAAAATAGAGACAAATCGCCAACTTTTCTACGGTGTTCCAGACAAGTGAGCGAGTTTGTAAGCGAGGCATCACCGACGAGACGAATTGCCCTTTTTTGGACAGAATCCAATAGCCTCAGGATATGTTTAGGTGCCGCGCTCCAAATATGGGAACAGTATTCCAGGACAGGTCGGATCTGTGCCTTATAGATCATAAGCAGCTGAGTGGGGTGGAATAGCTCTTGGCACGAAACAAAAAACCAAGTTTTTGGGATGCACTTTTGGCAATGGACCTCACGTGATTTTCCCAGGAAAGGTTATTGCTGATAGTAATACCAAGCATCGATATGGATGACTTCAGTGGTATGGTTACTCCTGACAAAGTTATGTTAGGCACAGTGAGATCGGCTTTTCTAGAGAAAAGACATGCTTGTGTTTTGTTTGCATTGAATTCTACCAAGTTATTAGATCCCCACTCGAGAATTGTTACTAAGTCCATATTTATATTATTAACATTTCTTCCTCGTTCATTTCTGGTTTCACGGGCTGATATAGGGGCCCTGGAAGAGAAAGTGGTATGGAGGGTACTATCATCGGCAAAGCTGTGTACTGGACATGAAGTTGCTTTCAACAGGTCGTTGATGTGAAGTAGAAATAGTGTTGGTGCGAGAATAGATCCTTGCGGAACACCAGCATTTATGAGTAGAGTGTCAGATGAAGCTCCATCGACCACCACATGGAAAGACCTGTTTGAGAGAAAACTAGCAAGCAGATAACACAGCTGAGGGGGCAAGCCATAAGACGGAAGCTTGGCGAGGAGTCCCTGGTGCCAAACTCGATCGAACGCCTTGGAGATAAATGCCACAGCTAAAGTTTCTCCATACTTTTCAATAGATAGCTGCCATATATGTGAGACGTAAGCGAGCAGGTCACCAGTTGATCTCTGATGGCGGAAGCCATATTGCCTATCGTTGACAATTCCTGAGTCTTCCAGATATTTCATGAGCTCGATGTTGATGGCTTTTTCCATGACCTTTGAAATAATAGATAGCAGTGCGATAGGTCTGTAGTTGCTAGGTAGGGCCTTTTTGCATTTTTTAGGGACTGGCTGTACTCTTGCAATTTTCCAATTGGACGGAAATACCCCCAAATTGTAAGAGTGGTTGAACAACTTGCAAAGAACAGGTGTTAGTTCGGGGGCACATTTCTTGAGAACAATCGGCGGGATTCCGTCAGATCCACAGGCTTTGTTGGTGTTGAGACCCAGCAAAATCTTTCTGATAGTACGTTGGCGAAAGGTGATCTCGAGCATGTGACTGTCAATAGGTGTAATGTTCGGGGGTTGTTTTCCCGATGAATCCAGAGTGGAATTTCCAGCAAATAGGTGCGCAAAGATATTGGCTTTTTCCTGGGCAGTCGTTGCTAGTGTTCCATCTTCTTTGGTTAGAGGAGGAAATGAGCTGGAAGTTAAGTTACTTCCCACAGCTTCGGCGAAAGACCAAAATGAACGGGATCCGTTAGGACATTCAGCAAGTTTTGATCTTATTTTGGCATTGTGGGCATCTTTTGAGCATTCTATTGTCTCTTTGCATATGCCTCTAGCCTCGACATATGCTGCTCTGGTCTCAGGGCCCGGATTTTTCAGCCATCGATGGTATGCTGCCTCTTTGGAAGCCACAGCTCTAGAGCAGTTTCTGTTAAACCAGGTCTTATCGGATGATGTTCTTCTTTCGGTATTCGGTATGTAAGTTTGCATCCCCAACATGATGATTTCAGAAATTGTCTCAGCACATCGTGTTGGATCTACTGAAGAGAAACAAACTCTCTTCCATGGAAACGCTGAGAAAAACATACGAAGACCTTCCCAGTCGGCCGAATTGTAATGCCACATGAGACGGGGTGGTATTGTGCAGCTCGATGGTAAATGGAAAGAGCATGTTGTGGAGATGAGGGTGTGGTCAGAGTTTCCAAGTGGGGCACAAACTTCTATTCTATACGGGTCAGGATTGGTGGTGAGGAATAGATCTAGTGTATTGGCAGACTGGTTGTTGACATCAGGGATGCGGGTTGGTAGCTCGACCAGTTGTTCTAGACCATGAGTGATGGCGAAGGCCTCGGCTTGACGACCCGCATCATCTGTTTTGTTAGAGAATTTGAGCCAGGCAGCGTTATGTACATTAAAGTCTCCCATGATTATGGTTTCAGCTGTTGGATGGTTCTCCTGAATGTAGTCCAGCTTGAGTGATAAAAACTCAAAGAGGTCGTTATATGAAGGTTCATTAGGTGATAGGTAAAGGCAGCAGAGGAACTTAGTCAGTTTGGTATCAAATTGGTATGTGGGGGTTTTTGGGGTTGAAGATTATGATTTTTTTGTCAAAATTCATGAAATCAAAATGGCGGCTCCAAGATGGCGGAAAAGTTTTGTGATAATGGACCGTTTCTATTCAAAATTAGCATGTCGGGGTTTTTGGGGTCGCAGATTATGAATTTAGTCGAAGATTATTGATTTTTTGTCAGAATTAAGAAATTGAAGATGGCAGCTCCAGGATGGCGGACGAGTTAATCTTCAGATGGTCTCCTCATTGAAGAACTAGATAGCTAAGAACTTACAGAAAAAAGGCCTCATAATGACGATGCATTAATAAAAATGCATAGATTGAGGCGTACTTTGCGCGTACACGCTGACGAGAGTACGAGAGATACCCCACAGTGGCCGCTTCACCTACAAATTCCACGTATCGAATTTTGAGGACAGTGCAGGGACAGAAAAGGGGAGTTTTCGTGTCGGTTGAATAACGACGAGAGTCAAACCGCTCGCGTTCAACTCATTATGATCGAGGAAACTTTCACAATGTTCGCGTTATCAAGTTTTATAAATTGCCTTTGAAAGTCAACCTGGGTCCTCCACTTTGCATAAACCACCGCATCGATTACGCTGGTGCCACGCCACAATGTATATCCAGATTGTATCCGACCCGTTTATATTAGAATTTTATATTACTCGCCGACTTTTATGGCGAAATGGGGCACACACTTGCATGACTCACATACTCCGGCTCGTTTATTATCCGCCAAATACCACTGTGATCGGTTTCCGGAAGCGGTAGCTACTATCCCGCCTAACGGGATTCTCGACAATAATTTATGAAATGGTCATCAAATGAATGAATTTGTCTATTCAAAAACAAATTCCAAAGATAACTACAGCTAACATGAAACAGTCATATTAATAACATTCTTTCCAATGCTAAAGTGGCAAACTGGACTTGATTTGCAAATTACTATTAAAAGTGCACTTGCGCATAGGCATTATAAAACTGCTATAATCACATAAAAATGCAAAGAAACGTCTTGCAGCGATTGCGTAATGACTAGTCAAATACCAATCAGTTACTGACACTGACATAATCTTACATGTCTGTGGTTACTGATACATAAAAGCCACGTATTCTTGTTAATTTATGATAGTGTAAAAGTCATCATGTTTGTACCTACCGCAACAATAACCGTTGACAATTTTATTCTGAAAAAATCAAAATTCCTAGCTTTTCTACGGCAAAGTGTTATCGGTTCATAGTTTTTATAGTATTTAGTTATGTTTTATGAATGAATAAATTTCATTGATTTGTTGAAAATATAAACAGGATGTTCATAAAATCAGATGTGGAATCATCTGCGACTGAAAGATAAACTTTAGTCACTATCTTCCATCGTCAAGATAACCTCTTGTGGGGTATTCATGTTGAAAAGGGAAACATGCTCAATTGAATATTGATAGAAAGATTTTTCTGTGAATTGAAAAATCCACGATTAAAATGAAGTTATTTTTTGTGAATGTCTAACAGAAAACAACTACTTCCCCGGCTAAAGCCACGCTGGACATTGAACTACATCTGATAGATATTCTGAAAAGGCCCTAACTCAAAAGAAAAAATCTGAAATTGAAAATTTGCATTTTCATTCAGATAGTTATTTGATTTTCTATTCCAGTCTTAATTAAGAACTCATAAAGATGAATGAGGCAAAGAAGAATGTTTTTCAAAAGAGAGTACTCGCCAGAAATCATTCGTAACATTGACGCAGGAGAGACATCGCATTCACTAGGTCTTCAATACATTTTTGTCGACGAAAATCTATTTCACGCTTCCACGATCATCAGGAAGACCGAAAGAAATGGGAAACACATTTTCAAGAAGCAATCTCACTTTGCAAAGATGGAAAAAGTTAGAATCATTTCTTTTGGAGAGACACTTTGAAATTAGTGTTTTCTGACATTAAAACCTGTCATGGGGTATGATAGATTGATTTGTTGAAAATATAAACAGGATGTTCATAAAATCAGATGTGGAATCATCTGCGACTGAAAGATAAACTTTAGTCACTATCTTCCATCGTCAAGATAACCTCTCGTGGGGTATTCATGTTGAAAAGGGAAACATGCTCAATTGAATATTGATAGAAAGATTTTTCTGTGAATTGAAAAATCCACGATTAAAATGAAGTTATTTTTTGTGAATGTCTAACAGAAAACAACTAGTGAATGCGATGTCTCTCCCGCGTCAATGTTACGAATGATTTCTGGCGAGTACTCTCTTTTGGAAAACATTCTTCTTTGCCTCATTCATCTTTATGAGTTCTTAATTAAGACTGGAATAGAAAATCAAATAACTATCTGAATGAAAATGCAAATTTTCAATTTCAGATTTTTTCTTTTGAGTTAGGGCCTTTTCAGAATATCTATCAGATGTAGTTCAATGTCCAGCGTGGCTTTAGCCGGGGAAGTAGTTGTTTTCTGTTAGACATTCACAAAAAATAACTTCATTTTAATCGTGGATTTTTCAATTCACAGAAAAATCTTTCTATCAATATTCAATTGACCATGTTTCCCTTTTCAAGAATAAATTTCAATTTGTAAAGTGTTGCCATGGCGATACTTTACGGTCAAGTCCGCATTTTACAGATTTTCTTTAATTCCTAAAGTTGCCGTATTGGGGAGGGTATACAAATTTTTTTGTCACATAATTGACGTAGAAGATAACATTATTAGTTGGTCAAATTGAACTTTCTATGTGTTATAGTAGAATTTGTAAATAAAATATAACAGATACAATGTAGTAAGATATAGTAGGATGTGGCGAGATTAGGTATTTTATTATGTTATAGTAGGATGGTTCAAACGATTTTATATGTTTAGTTTTTAAGATATAAGCGACCAAAGTTCGTAAAAACGTCCTATTGGGGTAGAATTGACAAAGAAAAAAACTGTTTTTTTAGTCGAAATAAGACAAAGTAAGGTTGAAAATGTATTGATCGAAACTCATAAACATGTTCAATTATAATCTTATTGATGATAGTACATTAGGGTGTATACGGGGCATAGTAAAAAAATCGTTTTTCCGGATTTTTTTTTCCAGCACTATTTCACAACCAACAAGTTATATTCTGTTAAGATATCATAGTTTCAGTCTATTGTAGGCGAAAAAGCGTGTTTTGTTTCTTGATGACTCTCTCTGTTTGAAATAAATATTTTTTTTTAATTTTCGAGTATACCCCTATACTGAAAACAATGACAGATCGTTTTTTATTGCAAAAAAATGGATAAAGAGTGCGTGACACCTTTTTTTAGGTCGTTTAGGTTTTATTGAATATCTAGAAAACTGTTCCGTTAATTTGGACCATATTTTACTCACAATATTTTGAAAATGTTGACTACCATATACGATAGTTTTGTCAACTTTGTATGTTGCGTTTCTAAGATATGCATTTCTGAAGTTTACGGTATTACGATATATGGGGTAACCTATCGATTTAACAAAATTTTATGGAACCTTTCGCCAGTTATAAATAAAACTTTTCGAAATTAATTATTTGATACTATAAACAACACAAACCACATTCAACAACAATTTGGAACTAAACAGTATATACTCAAAAAAATCGAATTATAAATAACGACTTCTAACATAAAAAGTCAATTAATATTAAGGAAATTATAATATAACAAATAGAAATAAACCTGATGAAGCTATTGTATAGCGAAACACGCGTTAGTGAACCCTTAAGTAGTGAAAATCTTATAGTATATTGTAGTAGTGAACTCTAAATCGAAATTTAAACTGATTAGTTATAAACAACATAAACAACAATCAACATAATTGAACTCTCAAAAATCAAACAATAAACTAAACCTAAATTCAAATTATATTATTAATACTGTTATTTATTGGTCTATTTGCGCAATCTAAAACATTGTTTAATAGTTCATGGCTAGGGTACTTTATTGTTTCTTAATGACGAGCATATCCTAAGTACCAAAGTACGCTGCAAATATGGGAACAGCATCCCACTGTTCTTGCTCCACTTTTGCAGGTACAGTAGTAGCCTAGAATACGTTCATTTGCAGGTGCATCAGGAATAATACTAAAGGATATCCACAGTTGATACTTTATAGCATTCCTAAATCTGGACGCTATGCGGCAGCGTAATAGTCCAGGTTCAGGATACCGCATATCAATTTCCAATAGAAACAATAAAGTACCCTATCCATGAACTATTGAGAAATGTTTTAGATTGCGCAAATAGACCAATCAATAACAATATTAATAATTTTATTTGAATTTAAATTCGTCGAAAGGTTCCATAAAATTTTGTTAAATCGATAGGTTACCCCATATATCGTAATACCGTAAACTTCAAAAATGCATATCTCAGAAACGCAACATACAAAGTTGATTAAACTATCGTATATAATAGTCAACATTTTCAAAATATTGTGAGTAAAATATGGTCCAAATTAACGGAACAGTTTTCTAGATATTCAATAAAAACTTTGTAAATGACCTAAAAAAATGTAACGCACCTTTATCTAAATGAAAGGTAATATTGAACAATTGAGCTCATCAGAATGTTACCCTATCTTTTATTCAACGGGCAGTAGCAATTAATTCCTTTTTTTTGTGTTCAAAAACGATCTGTCAATTGTTTTCATTATAGTGGTATACTCGAAAATTTAAAAAAAATATATTCCAAACAGAGAGTCAACAAGAAATAAAACACGTTTTGTCGCCCACAATAGACTTAAACTGTGATATCTTAACAAAATATAACTTGTTGGTTTTGAAATAGTGCTGAAAAAAAAATCCGGACTTTGCCCCGTATACACCTTACTGTACTATCATCGATAAGATTATAATTGAACATGTTTTTTGAGATCAGATCAATACTTTTCGAAAAAGGAAACATTCTCAATTGAATATTGATAGAAATATTTTTCTGTGAATTGAAAAATCCACGATTAAAATGAAGTAATTTTTTGTGAATGTCTAACAGAAAACAACTAGAAAAATCGAATTTAAACGGTTTTCTTCACATAAAGGATTCAATATAAAATTGAACCAGAGAAAGGTAGATCTCAGGTGAAAAACAACTACTTTCCTGGCAAATACCACGCAGAACGTTGAATGATATTCACCTGAAAATCCATGCATACTTCCATATAATATCAATGGACATTGAATGCAAATGTTTCTTTCTGATAAGCTCGATTATGTTTAATTTATGTCGTGTTCACCTAACAATCCGCATACCGGTTTCAGGCTTCTTGGCCCTCATCAGTACGGAGTAGTCAACCAGCCAAAGGTCCAAAGAACTCTGGCTGAAGTGAGACACAACGTAAACAAACCATCATCGATCTTGTAACACCTATAGGTACGCCGGAAAAGATAAACTTTAACTGGCGGTACCTAGTGACAGAAAGAAACACTCCGAAAATCTCCCACCTCGATAGGTTTCTAAATAAAAGATTCCTTCTCAGTAGGAGTGGCAAGCCCGTCTAGCATATAGTGAGAGATAAGTGCCATGTGAAGTGGAATGAATAGAGAAATCGAATTTAAACGGTTTTCTTCACATAAAGGATTCAATATAAAATTGAACCAGAGAAAGGTAGATCTCAGGTGAAAAACAACTACTTTCCTGGCAAATACCACGCAGAACGTTGAATGATATTCACCTGAAAATCCATGCATACTTCCATATAATATCAATGGACATTGAATGCAAATGTTTCTTTCTGATAAGCTCGATTATGTTTAATTGATGAGGGCCAAGAAGCCTGAAACCGGTATGCGGATTGTTAGGTGAACACGACATAAATTAAACATAATCGAGCTTATCAGAAAGAAACATTTGCATTCAATGTCCATTGATATTATATGGAAGTATGCATGGATTTTCAGGTGAATATCATTCAACGTTCTGCGTGGTATTTGCCAGGAAAGTAGTTGTTTTTCACCTGAGATCTACCTTTCTCTGGTTCAATTTTATATTGAATCCTTTATGTGAAGAAAACCGTTTAAATTCGATTTTTCTATTCATTCCACTTCACATGGCACTTATCTCTCAGAAAACAACTACTTCCCCGGCTAAAGCCACGCTGGACATTGAACTACATCTGATAGATATTCTGAAAAGGCCCTAACTCAAAAGAAAAAATCTGAAATTGAAAATTTGCATTTTCATTCAGATAGTTATTTGATTTTCTATTCCAGTCTTAATTAAGAACTCATAAAGATGAATGAGGCAAAGAAGAATGTTTTCCAAAAGCGAGTACTCACCAGAAATCATTCGTAACATTGACGCAGGAGAGACATCGCATTCACTAGGTCTTCAATACATTTTTGTCGACGAAAATCTATTTCACGCTTCCACGATCATCAGGAAGACCGGAAGAAATGGGAAACACATTTTCAAGAAGCAATCTCACTTTGCAAAGATGGAAAAAGTTAGAATCATTTCTTTTGGAGAGACACTTTGAAATTAGTGTTTTCTGACATTAAAACCTGTCATGGGGTATGATAGATTGATTTGTTGAAAATATAAACAGGATGTTATCTTGACGATGGAAGATAGTAACTAAGGTTTATCTTTGAGTCGCAGATGATTCCACATCTGATTTTATGAATATCCTGTTTATATTTTCAACAAATCAATACATTTTCATTCTTACTTTGTCTTATTTCTACTAATAATACAGTTTTCTTCTTTGGCAATCTTACCCCAATACGACGTTTTTACGAACTTTGGCCGCTTATATCTCAGAAACTAAACTTACAAAATCATTTAAACTCACACTTTTTTCTAATGACCCATCCTACTGTAACATAATAAAATTTCAGCCAATTCGACAGAGAGCCAATTAATTTCCCATATGTTTTCGTGCGGGGTTCTTTTTCAAGTGAATAGAAATTTGAAATATATCTCTTAGCAACCTTTCTCAATCATTCGACTTCTCGGTTTCTTAGTCACAGCCGATCTCGGTAAACACTTTCTATAAAGACGCAAATTAAAGTAAACCCCAACATGCAATTAACCATTTTTCACGCGATTATAAATAATATTCCTAGCTGTCACATGAAAGCGTGCATGTTTTATAAACATGTGAGTAGCTGGAAAAAAAAAACGTCGTCAGTGAACATGGAACAAATCTCGTTACGTGAAAGCGATATTTATCTTGGACTTTTGGATATTTCCATGCATTATCAAGTAAGAGAGATCGGACAAATAATGAACGTCAGGTGAAATTCTTTCGCAGAATATCTAATCAATCTGGTATCGGAATAGTGAGCACCCAAGATATAATTCAGCAAGTACCAGGAAAATTACCTTGTATGAATATTAATCATTGATGCACGGATTGTGTTCAGCTTTAAAATAAAATTGTAATTCAATGGATTCTTGCGGCCGTCTTAGAGCAATTTTGCGCCCTGTTTTGAGGTTTAAAATGTTTCACAAAAATTATTTTTGTAAAAAAACATTAATATACGAATTTATTTTGTGAGTTACACGAATTCCTATTCCGAATGCGGCAAAAACTGATCACCCAATCGAAAACCCAGGCATATTTCGAAACGAAAACTGATACCACGCGAAGTACTCTCTATAAGCTCCTAACCCAGCATACTGTGATCGAAAACATCAATGATACATCCGAGGGATTTTTATGAATTCCGGAAATGCATTATAGCGCTGATGGAACACGCTTTCCCAGCCAGAGTGGTTTGAGTTTTCATTTACATAATGGAACAACAACAAATGCATTTTGTATTAACTCCGGAGATTTAATGGTTTTGAGTGGCGCGAGTTAGATCGCATTGAAGGGGAGAGGCGCACAGGGCCGCATCTAGGTGACTTGTGACATGTGAATCCTGATCTGGAAACCCACAAGGGCTAAATCCTCTAAAATGCTGACCATTTGCGGTGCAGTTTTCGATAACTCACTTCTTAGTGAAAAAACTTACATCCTCAGAGGTACTGATGCCTTCCGAGTAACATTAATTGTCGCTTAACGATTTTTCCAATGTTAAAGAGATTATACATGCATTACGTAGAAATGGACCTCGGACTGAACCCTGGAAAACTCCAGATAGTATATTGCGCGCTTCATATCATTTGTTACCCAGTTTTCAAATAATACTCAAGTTAGATCTTATTCGTTTCTGAGTGGCGAAAATTAGGGAGGTATATTGGGTAAATATTTTTTTTTTCGCAACCATATTTTTTGTAATTTTCCGAGTACATGTCATCGTGATAATCGCTGCTTTGTGATACTGAACTGAAACCCACATAATTCACAAAAATTCCATGCAATGACCCAACCTGCAATGAAGTATATATTGGCCAAACGTCTCAATATCTGGAAAATCGTCTGAAAGCCCATAAATATGCAAAAACCGCACCAACAGCTCTGAAACAGGGGCATAGAGATCTATAAAAGTGCATGAGGTAATAGAAATGAGATGTCAGTTTCATACATCTTCCCGCCGTTTAAAAACGCCAGTTTGATGTAATTTTTTGACATATTTCCATGATTAAACAGAAAGTACTGGAAGAAAGTCAGCAAACGTTAACATTCTCAGAATCCTCATAGAATTTCCTAGGTGTAAGTTTAAAGTCGATACGAACATTTTCAATTTCCGTTGATTTTAGTGGTGTGATTTTTTGTGCAAAAAAATATTTTTCTCCAAAATATGGTTATATACCGAATCAACCATCCTGAATCGATTGGCATTCACAGATTTGCTCTATCTTTTTTCGTTCCCGAGATATAGCTTACATTCCACTTCGAAAGTCTGAACATTCCTGAAAAACTAGAGAAAGCGATAATATGACATCAGATTCTCCTTTCTCGACCTTTTTTATATATTCACCTGAGAAATATACCTAAAATGTTAATCGATCAGTTCGTGGTGAGACTTTTTCTTGACTGCTGCAAAAATGAGTCTCGAAATACAAACATTTTCATGATATTCTTGATAATAAAAAACAATCAGATTGTAGATTGTAGAAAACCCACGAAACCCATCATCCCCAAAAACTCATATAATTTACCAAAATTCCACGCAATGACCCAACCTGCAATAAAGCATATATTGGCCAAACATCTCAGCATCTGGAAAATCGTCTGAAAGCACATAGATATGCAAAAAAGCACCAACAGCTCTGAAACAGGGGCATAGAGATCTATAAAAGTGCATGAGGTTTTAATCATTAAACAAAAAGTACTGGAAGAAAGTCTGCGAACGTTAACATTCTCATAATCCTCATAGAATTTCCCACGTTTTGGTGTAAGTTTGAAGTCGAATTTTTAATTTGTGAGATTATATGTGAAGAAAAATATTTTTTTCCAAAATATGGTTAGTACCAAATCAACCGTTCTGAATCGATTGGCATTCTCAAAATTGCTCTATCTTTCTTTGTTCCCGAGATATATCTTACTTTCCACTTCGAAAGTCTGAAAATTCCTAACAAACTAGAGAAAGCGAGAATATAACGTCAGATTCTCATTTCTCGGCCATTTTTATATGCTGTCTTGAGAAATAAACCTAAAATGTTAATCGATTAGTTCGTGGGGGGACTTTTTCCTGGCTGCTGCAAAAATTAAAATAAAATCGTTGAGAAATTGAAATATTCGTATTCACCTCGGATCGTAATGTGAAAATGTGGAAATTTTGTGATCATTCGAAAAATGTACAGTTTATAGGATTTTTCAGCACAACACTCACCGGAGAAAAGACAGGAAAATTAGGGAAAATCCTCGAAAAATGTCAAAAAATCGACCAAAAATCGATTGCTTACATGATTCCCCAAATTTTTTTAAGCTTTCGACTCCGACAAATTTGTTGGATAATATTGATGTAAGAGGCAACTGCTTGAAACTATCCAAGAGCTATTCAAATGGAGATGTACTGAGCGATTATTGAAGCTATTGAGGGTACCGCACGGTACAATGCTATGGCCATTATATATATATATATATATATATATATATATATATATATATATATATATATATATATATATATATATATATATATATATATATATATATATATATATATATATATATATATAGAAAGATAGATAAAATATATAACGATATTTTCCACACAAACATACATGAATAGCTTACAAAAAGTTGTTCACCTATGTTTGTGTGAAAAATATCGTTATTATTTCATCCATATATTCAAATTGTTGCTCATTCACTCTCAACAAGTTTCAGGCATTTGTTTAGTTGATTCTGAAATATGAATTACGTGCCTCCAAATATAAATAAATATTGTTATTTTTATTATTATGATCATACATACAGACACATAAATAGGCATTCATACGAGAAGACATTCATATATACAAACGTAATATGTTTATTGAATGAAAGAACTAATATTCAGAAAATTATTATTTAATAATTTTCTTCAGTTCATTTTATACTAATAATAAAAATATTTATTGAATTAATACAAAAACATAGACAATCAATATTCACATGAACTTATAATCCTTTCTCGGGCAATGTTTTCAAGAAAACATTATTTCTATGATAATCCCTTGATTAATTTTCATGATGATTCCTAGAGTAATTTCTTCTACAAAAAAATAGTTTCTATAATAATTCCATGACTCTATTACTTTATAATACATACATTGAAAGTACTTTCAATGAGGTATCAATTCTTTTTATTTTATCTTTCCTTCCATCGGTAACGTTTCAGAGAATAGTTCTGTTATTTTTTGGAACCTTAGAAATTTCGCAAGAATTGTTCAGATTCATCTTGGACATATTAATGTCTCAAGTGAACCGAAGGTTTGAAAAAGGAAACACCACCCACACCCGTAATCACGTGTTTTTAGCACTTTCTACCAATATGAATGACGTTACCTCAAATTTTATAATGGAAAAATTGTAATTGAGGTACCATAAATTTGTGTATGTTGTATCAATATTTAATATGCTAAAAAGAAATCAGACCGTTTTATGATGTTGGAAACGCTGCTAGGCCTTTTTTGCTTTGTGTAGACTATTAAGTGAATTATTTTAACGAGGCTGAATTATTGGAAAAACTGGAATATAATAAAAAATATCTCCTTATACCTTTGATTTTCCCCAACATGGAATCAGAACGTCCTAATGACTATGAAGAGAAAGAGCAGTTCGAATGGAAAGTTCAAAGTACGGGTTCGGTGTTTGGTCGTTAGAACAAGCTCCAGCGAACTGACATTTGACAATTTTGACAAGGATATTTCAATAATCGTTCGGTCGGTGGATCTCGTTTACTTTCCTTGCGACTTAATGTGTGTTGCAAGGCCTTACAAATGATTTTTTGATAATTGCAGTTTGTCCGGACATATATTTGTGGGCACCACTACTTCCGAAGGTCTTCAGAAATGTATGAGTTTCTTGGGCGGACAAGTGCGGTCCTGTAAAGGAGTAGGATGTGCCGTCATTACCCAGTCATGACATCTGCAGCCAGTTTGAGTGGAGTGGTTTTTGCGTGGCGATTGCAGAGCAACGTTTCAAACAATAATTATTCCTGATGGAATTCTGTCCTTAAGCGCCGATTTAATGAGCCTATCGATCCAGATAAGATACTTTGCTTTAATTGACTGTATTGATTGCATTTTAATTGGAAACATAAAAAGGTTGCTGTTGTTTGAATAAATTATGTACGAGGGGCATTATATGTTTGAGCTGATGAATGAAACATCAGTTATCCAAAGTTTTTCTAGTTGCAACCAAACAAGGAAATATCCCTTGGGATTGTGATAGATGATTAAGTGCACTGAAGTTACATAGTGCTTGAAGTTTAGAACTAGGAAACACGGTTGAAATAGATCGATTCCGAAATAATCAAAAGCTCATGTGGAAAACATTAAAGAAATTGATTAATGTAAATGTTCACGATTTTCCAAGCTAAATTCACTTCGATCTGAACAATATTAATAGAGAACAAGTTACTGAAAAGTTTTTTTTCAGAAAGAAAATTGGCATATTTTAAATGTGAGGTTATTTACTCGTCAGGCTTCTTGTACACCAGACGAGTGAGTAACCTAACATTTAAATCATGTCAATTTTCTTTCGCAAAAAAAACTTTTCAGTAACTTGTTCTCTATCAATATTACTTACTTTCAGGTACGCACTGATGATGACCTAACGGTCGAAAGCGCTTTGCTACGATTTTAATAAATTATTTTATGCACGAAATACAATTTTCTTTCATCGAAGTATATAACTGGCTGGCCCATTATCTTATTTGCATAACTTCGAACACTATGTTCTCTATATATTCAGAAGTTTCAATATGGATCAACCCCTTTAACTAATAATCGAATCCCAATTCTCTTTACGCCAGGCCACCTTTTTCTTTTCCATAATGAATTAAATTAACCGCAGTACGGCGTTGGATGTATTTTTTGCTAACAGAAATCTGTTTTTGCCATCACTTCTTTTACCTCGGCTGCCATCTTAGGCAGCGTTGTTCCTCTACCAGCTGCCCTTCCTCATTTTAGAGGAGGACTTTGCTGAATATCTGCCACTGAAGTGGCAAACATGAAAGTTTATGTGCTTTTGAGAAATATACAGTCAAAAGTGGGATTCTCGTCATCATGTAACGTCAGCTGTTTTTTTTTTCAGTTGTTTATGCCTCCATTCCAGTTCATTTTATAAATATAGATGATAATGTATAGTCTTGAAGTTGTTTGTTACTCATTGAAGATTACAGAAATTGTGAATCAGTGCAAAATAACTTTGATCTCTACTTTACTGGATACGAAGAAGGAATGGGGATAGAAATTTCAAGTGCTGGCAACAGTGTTCAGTTCACGTGTTCTGAATGCCTGAATCACTTCAATCGTCGTGATATTATTTTTCGAAACAATATTCAACTGTGAATGTTTCCCTTTTTAACACGATGTCATTTGTTTCTTACAAGTGATAATTATGATAGTGCCTCAAAGCGGAGTATGCAGTCAACTAGTTCTGACTATATCACCAGTTTGGATATAACAAGGTTAGTTGTTTTCTTCACTTTGAAATTGAATATCTATCTCAGGCAGACTGAAATGTGTACATTTACCACACAAGCAGTTCAACATTCTACCTTACTCAAATGTCGAGTTAAATGTTTATTGCATTCGGCAATTGCCGAAGTTTTCCTCTGAGTAGGTCACCTGAAATTAGGCGGAAGGCGCTACAGAGAAGGTTTAAAAAAAACAGATTTTTAACCACTGCAATTCGTTATAAAATGGCATTATACACTCGTTTTTCACGGGCGTGAAAGAGGTTAGATTGCACCCTGTATATATGTTTTGTTGAATATAGTATATTGTTTTACGAGTGACGGAAGTAATTTTTTTTAAGCCCGAGAACAGTTTACCAGCCGAGCTTCAAAAAATGTTTTCGATGAGTGAAACACTATACTTTTTCTACAACCCTGTTTATATCATAATAATATGCTAAAAAAGAACGATGAACAAATAATGTATTTTAAATTAAAAATAACAGAATTTCTTTAAACATTACTTATGATTTAAATATTGGTTAATTGTTACATTCAAGCAATAATTCAAAATTATAGGAGTATTACAATCAAGATTTCTATGTATTGAGGTAGACGATGCCACATCTGTAATGTGTTAACTGATGTCACTCCAGATAAAGTAGCGCCGTAATCGGATAGCGTTGTATTTTGTATGGATTGTAAACTTTTGGTTTGTATTTGATTTTTGCTGCTAACTGATTGATCACCTTATCCCTCCGCAACGTTACTAGATTTCCAGGCTCCATGCTTTTTTAATTGAAGTAAATCGCCTCCTACATCCACTAATAGTGATGCGGAAGTTCTACAATGCCCAGTATATTTTTGGGGATCAGGCAAGTTTAAATATTGAGCTATTTGCATAGGAAATTTACTGAATTTATTTATTCCCACAACCTGTCTAATACACTTTCCGTTCTGGTAGTTAATAAAGAATCTTGAATTTATTTTGTCCATATCTAGTGGACGGATGTTCATATATATTTTAGAAATCTCGTAGAAGAACCCATAAATGTGGAAGGAACGCGGTACTTTTGTTTTTGTATTACGTATTGTAACTAAGAGTATTCTGATGGTATCTTTTACATCATTTACTGTCAAATCTTTTAATTCAATGCAACGACAACCTCCAAAATTCCAAAAACTTAGGCTACCTACAAACGTTAATGTTAATATCATTAAGAATTCGTCGCAATAATGAAGTAATTAACTTTCGTTAGTCATTAAGTATTTGGAGTCGGGTGCATTCTTTAAAAAAGGGTGTATCTCATCGGAAGATTTGTTTTTATACTTTTGACTTTTAAAACCATCAGATTTTCGTTTAAAAAAAGTACGTAACTTGGGATATTTACTGATATCGATATTATTTTTAATCGATAAAGTGTAAAGCGTCGATGATTTAATTTTTTTTGACAAAAATCTAAAATACGCAAGCAGGTTTCGAAAATGAATTTACGTGATTATCAACTCTCCAATTCTAGAATTTTGCATATATTTCCTCATCTCTTTTTGGATTTTACTGGTAATAAATCCAAAGAGGTTTCCTCAGCTTGATTTGCTATTTCTGGTGGTGTATTTTTAAAATCTGAATCGCTTTCCGATTCATGATAACTTAGAAAACTAACAATGCTTTCAGTGCAAACTAAACAATTAACGAGGATCGTTAAACTAATGAAACCATGCAACTAGATATAAATTGTTTTTAAATCTCACGATATTTTTACGATTCTATTTTGCTTTTTAATTAAACGAAAGTAAAAAAATGCATTCTAATTATGGAAATGATTCCTGTCTTTGTTTATTAATAATTTGAAGGCATCAAAACATTATATACGAGGGCGGGAAATGGTTGAAAATTTAACTTTCGTCACTAGAAACGAAAGTTAACGTTATGAGAATTTCTCTTACTTGCGACGGAAATCACGTTTTCGCTGAAGGTATTCTATTACAAAATGATGTCTTTTCGTAAGAGTTGTAGAAAAAAGTTATTATTATTAGTATAGTATTTCCAGACAGTTGAATATTTGTGTCTTTAACTCAAAACCTAGGGAATAATGAAGATAAATATTATTCCCCGTATAGTATAGTGAAACAAATTCAGTGGAAACCGTTTGCCGCGTAAAAACCAATCATTAACTCCCCTGACCACTTGTTGCATAAATTACCGTAAATCACCATACATTATTTTTATTGTTATTCGGGCGTTTGGGGTTGAAATCATGAGCAGAACAGTGGTGTGGTGGGTGGTTTGTGTGTCTGTATGTAGTGTTGCAGCGTGGCATATTGGAGACCTTTCGAAGAGCGTGCGGAACAATTGGAACAAGATACACAAACTGAAGAACAATGGGAATTTAGAAACAAAGATCTCCAAGTTCAGACCAAAAGACTTATACTGACTATCTATAAAACTCTCAAAAAGGAAATCAATGACAAATCCGACAATGAAATTTTCAGAAGGATAGGTCAGCTCAACTATTTACAGAATCGTGAAACAAGGAGATGTCATGGATAATTCTCTAAAAAGAAAAAAATCAAAAAAGTATATGAGACTCAAAGTTCATAATTTTTATAGTGCCTACCTTGGAATCAAATGAAAATAAATTATCCGACTAACCTGACAGTTCACAAAAACGCCTTGCCAAATCTGGTATAATTGAAAAAAATCAAAGTTCAGAAATTTAAAACACCATTAACCAGGAGATGATACACATATTCTCAGAACATACTTCATATCAGAATGTATTTTATCCACGTGTTCTTCAGAACATACATTGTCATACTGTAATTTGGTCAAATGTAAAAAACTTTTTAACGAAAAATTGAACCGACGAAAAAATCAACTGAAAAGCAGAAAATAAATAAACCTCAGTCTAAATGATAATTGAGCTCCTAAACTAATGTGAGTAACTGATTTTGAGTCGGCGCCAAACAAACAATTATCGAAGATCATTATCTATGAAAGAAGTCATCAAAACGCAGCCGTGCATCTCGCTGCCATCATTTTACGCTTCACCTAATTCAATTGCTAGTTTGTTTGGCGCCGACTCAAAATTAGTTACTCACATTAGTTTAGGAGCTCAATTATCATTAAGACTAAGAAGGTTTATTTTATTTTTTGCTTTTCAGTTGATTTTCTCGTCGATTTAATTTTTTGTTAAAAAGTTTTTGTTTTTCAATTTTTTGTTGCTGAAATCTACTAATTACTATCTACTTAATTTTTGCTTACTTCCAAAATACTTACTTACCTTTTTTTTTTTTATGTTCTGGTTCCCACGAAAAGGGATATCCTGTAATGTTCAGAGAACATCGTGGGAACCAAGGGAAAGAAGGTAGGAGTTGGTGTTCTTCTTAAATTTCTGGGTTGTATGCCTCGGGAACACCTCCCTAGGCAATGAGTTCCAAAGCCTCGCTGTTCGTTGGATGAACGAGTCTTTGGAAAGTGATGTTCTGCAGGTCTCCAAAGTGACCACGAAGGGGTGTGATGACTGAACTTGACGGGTTAGTCTCGAAGAGACTGCCAAAGCAGGAACGATTGTTGATATTTCAGAAGAGCATCGCCCATGAAAATATCTATAAAATAGAGACAAATCGCCAACTTTTCTACGGTGTTCCAGACAAGTGAGCGAGTTTGTAAGCGAGGCATCACCGACGAGACGAATTGCCCTTTTTGGACAGAATCCAATAGCCTCAGGATATGTTTAGGTGCCGCGCTCCAAATATGGGAACAGTATTCCAGGACAGGTCGGATCTGTGCCTTATAGATCATAAGCAGCTGAGTGGGGGTGAAATAGCTCTTGGCACGAAACAAAAAACCAAGTTTTTGGGATGCACTTTTGGCAATGGACCTCACGTGATTTTCCCAGGAAAGGTTATTGCTGATAGTAATACCAAGCATCGATATGGATGACTTCAGTGGTATGGTTACTCCTGACAAAGTTATGTTAGGTACAGTGAGATCGGCTTTTCTAGAGAAAAGACATGCTTGTGTTTTGTTTGCATTGAATTCTACCAAGTTATTAGATCCCCACTCGAGAATTGTTGCTAAGTCCATATTTATATTATTAACATTTCTTCCTCGTTCATTTCTGGTTTCACGGGCTGATATAGGGGCCCTGGAAGAGAAAGCGGTATGGAGGGTACTATCATCGGCAAAGCTGTGTACTGGACATGAAGTTGCTTTCAACAGGTCGTTGATGTGAAGTAGAAATAGTGTTGGTGCGAGAATAGATCCTTGCGGAACACCAGCATTTATGAGTAGAGTGTCAGATGAAACTCCATCGACCACTACATGGAGAGACCTGTTTGAGAGAAAACTAGCAAGCAGAGAACACAGCTGAGGGGGCAAGCCATAAGACGGAAGCTTGGCGAGGAGTCCCTGGTGCCAAACTCGATCGAACGCCTTGGAGATATCTAGTGCCACAGCTAAAGTTTCTCCATACTTTTCAATAGATAGCTGCCATATATGTGAGACCTAAGCGAGCAGGTCACCAGTTGATCTCTGATGGCGGAAGCCATATTGCCTATCGTTGACAATTCCTGAGTCTTCCAGATATTTCATGAGCTCGATGTTGATGGCTTTTTCCATGACCTTTGAAATAATAGATAGCAGTGCGATAGGTCTGTAGTTGCTAGGTAGGGCCTTTTTGCCTTTTTTAGGGACTGGCTGTACTCTTGCAATTTTCCAATTGGACGGAAATACCCCAAATTGTAAGAGTGGTTGAACAACTTGCAAAGAACAGGTGTTAGTTCGGGGGCACATTTCTTGAGAACAATCGGCGGGATTCCGTCAGATCCACAGGCTTTGTTCGTGTTGAGACCCAGCAAAATCTTTCTGATAGTACGTTGGCGAAAGGTGATCTCGGGCATGTGACTGTCAATAGGTGTAATGTTCGGGGGTTGTTTTCCCGATGAATCCAGAGTGGAATTTCCAGCAAATAGGTGCGCAAAGATATTGGCTTTTTCCTGGGCAGTCGTTGCTAGTGTTCCATCTTCTTTGGTTAGAGGAGGAAATGAGCTGGAAGTGAAGTTTCTTCCCACAGCTTTGGCGAAAGACCAAAATGAACGGGATCCGTTAGGACATTCAGCAAGTTTTGATCTTATTTTGGCATTGTGGGCATCTAGCTTACTTCAACTATTAACTATTAAATAATATGATTTTTTATTTTAACTATTTATTGTTATATAATATACGTTAATTTTGAAAGTTCTGGTTAGTTGATTTCATCACTTTGTATATAATTCCATCCTTTCATAGAATGTAATCATTTTGACGGATGTAGGAGGGTCTGTCAATGTCAACTACATATATGTGCCAAAGTTCACAAGTGAAAAATCAATCATCCCCTATTTTTCTACCCATAGGAGTGGATCATTTCATTCCAAATTGGAATATGATCAACTAGGAGGTATACCCTCTCTAATAAAAAAAGATTCATCCAAATCGGAAAATCCACTACATAGTTATGCCTGATAGAATCGGTTAACGGACCAAAATTCAGAGGGTGAACGATCAATAACCTTCATTTTGCTACCCTTAGGGATGGATTTTGTAGTTCAAATTGAAATGTGATCAACTTCGAAGTACACCCTATCCAATGAAAAAAGAATCATCGGAATCGAACCGCTCTGTGAAAAGTTGTGCGTGATCATACATAAAAAAATAATATACGCGTGGAATAGAGAACCTCCCCCTTTTTGGTTTCGTCGGTTAAAAAATCGACATTTCCAGAATAATAATTTTGCAGAAAAGGAAATGTAAAAATGTGTTATAAAGGTACAGATGGAATCTTTAAGAGTTCTAGAAAAAGCCAAGCATTTTAGGGGGTTTCAGATCCTTTAGTATAGGTATGCTTAAATCTCTAATGGATGTGTTATGAATGTTATTCTGATATTTTTGGATGGTGCATTACCGTGCTAAATGTTCTGGAAATGCAAGAAATTGTGTCAATTTTATTTACATGTTGTGTACATAACCTGTTTGGCCACTTTGAAATAATTTGTGATGTGAAAAATATAAGTTGAAGCGCAATGTTCCCAAATGGAAACTCTGGGGTACCCCCCACGTTGTAGTTTTGAGGAAGAAAAATAAATTGGTAATTAGTACACACAAGCGCCTATCTAACATACGTTTTCTTCGAATTTATTGGAAAAGCGAAGTGATTCGTCACTTCTTGAACAAATTCTTGGATTAATCCTACCCTCATTGTTGTTTCCATGCTACCAGACTTTTTCTGAATCAAGCAATTTATCACTTTCTCCTGAGCCCTGACATTTCATTAGCCCTTCTTTCTCTTCCCAATTTAATTAACATTCGAGACTTTGAATTTTTAATAATTAAATTAAATTTTCAGGGAAAGATTAAGACTGTTTTCGGTGCGTCTTGGTTTACAACACTTTTTATGTGGCGCAGATTTTTAATTATTGTTTGTCATGAAAAATGCGGTTAGAAATTCTAATTAGCGTGTTGTCAGCGTTATTGAAATAGTTTTCGGGAGCGTTTTCAGATAATGTCATTTTGGTTATCATCCAAATACCAGAGGTGTGAAAACTATCGTTCTATCATCACTATTTATTTCAATTCAATCATTAATTAGTCTATAATGCAACGGTCATGGAATAATACTCATTTCCCACGGGTTTGAAAGTGTGGCATTACGTGAGTGAGAAATTGATATAAAAAGCTCGTTGCACACTATAGTTTTTCTACGACTATAAAAATATCATTCCTGAATAGACTCCAACAATTTGTCAGATTTTATATTTAGTCGTGGCATTTCAAGTTATTTAGGATGGGAAATTTCCTATTTCCTGAGCTTGGTACGAATTAGGTTTCCTCATCATCCTGAAAATCACATGCATGACGAATGGAACACAGATTTAATGTATCCTTTACACAAAAAGGGAAACCAACTGGAGGGGGATAACACTCCTCAATATTGCCTTCCAGATCTTGTCAAATGTTTCATATGAGAGAACAAAACCATATACACAGTTACGTCTTGAAAAATACCAAGCAGGATTTGGACCTGGCCGATCAACTATCAAATAGATTTTCTATTTACGACAAATCCTCGAAGATGTCCAAGAATCCAACATCGACATATAATCATGTCTTTATAGACGCCTATAAAATCATCAACAACATCTACCAAGCAATCAATGAATTTGAAATAACAAAATCACAATATGTGATAATAATGACCATGGCAAAGATCTCCACAGTAGTTGAAGTTCAAAATGAACATGGTCATATAGCCATGAAGACGTGTCAACTCTTCAAGATGGCTCTAAAGGTCTCTGTGATGCAAATTTAGATAATAGAGTTTTTTTTATAAATTGGCTCAAATATTGACGATTGCAGATGATTTTGGTGAAATAACAAAAAACCAGGAGGAACTTCAGAACACAAGTTCACCCAAATAATAATATATCCGTTCTTTTAAAGTCTTGAATTGTAGAAAGAAATAGAAGGCATCTGATTGAGTAAAAAACGTCAATAAAATACGAAATCTTATTGAAAAATAAATTTGTGACCGAAATAATTGTTCGTTTGCGGTTCTCACATATCAGATTTTATTTTTATTTTGAACGAGGTTTTTCACACAAAAAGAAAACCAAAACATTTCCCATAGGTATTTTTTTTTTCATAATTTGAACGCAAAATGAAAAAGTAGAAATCCAAAAGAATCTCTCCAAAAAGTAATAATTTACATCATTATGAGTTCAACAAAGGACTGGATTAATTGAATTAGTAGATTGTTATATTGAATGATTGTTTGATTGATGAAATAAGAGATTGACAGATTAATTGATGTATTGATCCATCGAATGATAGATTGCTAGGTTGATAGGTTGAAAGACTGACAGCGGGCAATTTATTCATTTATTTATTCATTCATATGTAACCGAAGAAGACTAGTTGGATAAGAATTTGATAGCGTTGAAAAGAAGATTGGTAGATTGTAGAAAACTCAAGAAAATCATGACCTTATAAGAGCCTGTAGCACCAAGATGATGATGAAGATCCTGTCGAAAAAAGAAACAAATCCATTATGCAAACTTTGATTGCTACTGAAAATAATTTAAAAGATTTTTTCATGAAACTGCAGTAAATGAATATTTTTTTAAATCTTGGGTTGTAGAGAACTCCCAATAGAAGATATCTGCTTGGTTAAAAAAAACGTCAATGGAAACGAAATATTAATGAGAAATGCTTTTGTAACTGAATGCATTATACAGTGCTTCTCAAAAGTCCCCTCCCCGCTCTTATTTTTGGAACGATTATACATAAACAAGTGAAATTTGGAAACTGAATATTAAAGGTTGTGAACTACTAGTGATGATAGATGGCGAAATCGTCAAAGATGACGTCACAAGGCCATTGTGACCAATAATTTTAAATGGAACCCTACGGCAAGCGACACCTCTTTTAAAAGGTATCGAAAAAACCTATTCAATGATACTAATTTTGTTTGTGTTTATGGCAGTTTTAATTGCTCATTAGTAAACATTAAAATTTAAATTCCATTCAGTATAATATTAATTACAGATTTAAGAATCAGTATCTACTTGAAGAAATTGCTCGAAGTGACCTCCATTTACTTCCTGACAGTGAAATATCCTATTTTTAAACTCTTCTCGTACTTTTGCAAATGTGTCTGCGGAAACAGCCTCACATTCTGCAACAATACGTTGTTTTAGATCGTCAATATTGTCAGGTTCAGTGGCCTTCGATTCGAAGTACCCCCACAGAAAAAATTCCAAAGGTGTGAGGTCCGGTGATCGAGCTGGCCATCCCGTTGAACCTCGTCGTCCAATCCATCTACCACGATACTCCTCATCCAAATACCGTCTAACTGCACCGTAATAGTGTGGAGGAGCACCATCCTGTTGGAATGTTATTTCCAAATTGCCGAATTCATCTGGATTATCTTCCAAAATGTCGAAGATTAACGGTTCTATTGCGTTTTGCAACAGTTCCAGATAAACCTCACCAGTTAAATTAGTATTTAAAAAAAGAGGCCCAACGATGTGGTTTCCCAGGATACCTGACCAAACATTCACCTTCTGGGGAAATTGAGTATGTGTTTCACGAAACAGGTGAGGATTTGCGTCACTCCAATACCTCACTTTCTGTGTATTTACATTTCCATTTAGATATAAAGTACTTTCGTCACTAAAACACATTGTTTTGACATAGTCTGGCTGTTGGTTAATTTTAGTTTCCATATTTTCACAAAATTCTAGTCTTCGGTCTGGGTCGTCGTCTGAGAGTTGATGAACCATTTTTAATTTGTATGGATGAAATTTGTTTTTTTTAACACCCTGTGTACTGTACTTCGACTACCTTCACAGGTAGATGCAACGTGAGTTGTTGAAGAAGTAGGATTAACTATTACATCTGCCAGTATATCAATTATTTTCTCATCAGAAATTTGTGGTCTGCCAGATCGTTCCGCATCATTAATACTACCCGTTGTTTCAAACTTACGAAGTAGCTCCCTTAAATAAGTCCTCGAAACGGGGTGATCGGGAAACCTCTCATTAAAAATGCGTTCTGCTGCATGAATATTTTGTCCAGTTTCACCAAGAATTAGGATCGCTGCTACTTTATCACCTAAAGCACGTACCATTTCGCTTCTTGAAGCACTTAAACGGTCGGCTCACAACAGTTTAACAAATTATTAAAATGTACAAAAATATTGAAAGTACCAAAAGCTGCTAAAACAGTTAAACGTTCGATCAACAATACACAAATTATTAAATGTACAGAAACTTGGACAATTACAAAAACGTCGAATTAGGGAGACTAACAAAAATGTCAGCTTATTTGACAACAACTATCCAGAGGCATAGCTTGAATTTGGAATTTTAGTATTAACTGATTCAATTCATCACAGCTTTGCGTTTTTTGAAAGCAAGTTGCCAAAACTGCCATAAACACAAACAAAATTAGTATCATTGAATAGGTTTTTTCGATACCTTTTAAAAGAGGTGTCGCTTGCCGTAGGGTTCCATTTAAAATTATTGGTCACAATGGCCTTGTAACGTCATCTTTGACGATTTCGTCATCTATCATCACTAGTAGGGAAGTTTACAACCTTTAATATTCATTTTCCAAATTTCACTTGTTTATGTATAATCGTTCCAAAAATAAGAGGGGGGGAGAGGACTTTTGAGAAGCACTGTATATGTGTATGATGTATATATGAAATGAGAAATTGATAGTTTGCTACACTTATAGATTGAGAGATTGGTGGATTGATTGATGGCTCGATTATTAGATTGATAAATTGAGAAATTCGTTGATTGATATATTGATTATTGTAGATTGTTAGATTGATAAATTGAGAGATTGATAGATCTATAGATTAACGGATTGATATATCGAAAAATAAATTGATACAGTGATCAATTATAGATTGATTGATTAGAAGATCGATTGCTAGGTTGACTAGATATACTGTCAACAGATCGATAGGTTGACGGAGTAAAAGTGTTTAACCGCTTTCTTAGTTGTTACCAACCCTCAGAAGTCAATGAAAACTTGAACGAGTTATGATCACGGGGGCCCTTATCTTTTATAGTGGAGTGGAGTAGATCGGTAGGTTGGTGGATTGATAGATTGGTTGATCGATTGATTGATTGTCGCTATTCCGGGATTTTACAGTAACATTTATCGTGCAAGGCGTGACAAAGAATCGCATAAACAAGAAATAGCCATTTCAATCTCGCAGATTGTGGTGCCTGTCGTCTCAGCAGGACCGTCGCGAAACACCTACGGCGTGTCTTCTCTAAGTTATGAGGCGAGCGCGTGTTTCCATGAAACGTGGGTCGAGGATCTATCCGTGATATTTTTCGCAATACCTGCTTGTAATTGCAGACATTCAACCGGCCACCCGACGAATGAGTTATGTGAGTGTGTCGTGTGCTTGCCACGGAAATGGTATGTTTATAGTTCCATCTCAATAGTATGTTCAGGGGCGCGCCAACTATGTGGCGAATGTAGGCAAAAGCCACGGGCGGCAAAATCTAAGGGCGGCAATTCGGCTAAATAAACCGTGCTAACGACCTCTTGTTTCTAATGCCGCGCGCCGGCTCCAATCAATGTTTAATGCCTGATTATCTTACGGTACTCTCTTGCTATTAGCGATAGCGGCTAGCGGCTAGCTTAAAAAGTCCAAGTATCACAGGTGGCTTAGCGGTAACGGTGAGTATAAAAAACAAAGAGAATAAATATAGAGAAATGTTTTTATTGCTTTTTTTATTCGAGAAAGGCATAAAAGTCGTCTGTCGGAAGCCGCAAAAAATTAAAATTAATATAAATACGTCTGGATTTTGTAAAATGGGTCATTCTAGTTTGTTCTGCAAATCAGATTAGTTGATTACATAGTTCTTTGGTGAGGTGAATATTTCAGTGTAAAAAATACGGTATATTTTTTCTATTCTACGCTTAATTCTAATTAAAATTCCTGAAACATGTTCTAGATCAAAACTCAGTAGTTTTCAAGATATTTGACATTTAATACATTTAATATTAAAAGGCTATTAACAATATGGCTAATAATTTTACCTTGCAACTACCAACTACTAATTGTAAAGTATTTTTAGGTAATTTTTTTTCATGGTCCTGTAATACATACTAATAAATATTTATTCTCAACAAATGTTGTACAGGGTGTTCAAAAAATGTAATCCAATTTGTTGGTAAAGACAGATGTAAAACAATTTTTTTTTTCAAATAGATCACCATGTAACATATCTTATATCAAAACTCATCTGTTTTCGAGATATTTAACGTTTAATTTTTTTTCCAAAAACGTGAATAAGATTGCTTGACATTTCTATTTTAAGGAAAAGAGCAAAAAAACAACGATTGTCAGGTCATCAGTTCCGCCAACAAAGACGGCAGAAAATGGAAGAGAAGGAAAAATGAGCTAATTCTTTGAAGAAATATTCGAAACCGTCAGAAATAAGTGCTCTTCCTGAACTTGAAATTACCGACGATGCTCGCCCTAGTTGTTCCTCAGACCCAAGTTCCTCATTTGTTTCTGATTGTGATGATATTAATAGTACCCAGGAACATAATACTGAAAACGTACTAGCAGCGGCAACACTACTATTTTCTAACTCCACCGTAATATCTGATGACCCTGGAGAGTGGCCCGAAATAATTACATCCGCAGATGCAAGATTTTTAACGGAAAAAGTACCCCATCAAATTATGAATTGGATCTATCCAGTAAACTCACACGGCCAAAAGTTTTCTGCCAGATGTTTTTATCGTAATCTCACCAATGGAGAGAAAGTTAAAAGGGAGTGGCTGATTTACTCAACAACATGAGATAAGGTTTACTGAAAGATAAGTGCCATGTGAAGTGGAATGAATAGAAAAATCGAATTAAACGGTTTTCTTCACATAAAGGATTCAATATAAAATTGAACCAGAAAATGGTAGATCTCAGGTGAAAAACAACTACTTTCCTGGCAAATACCACGCAGAACGTTGATGATTCACCTGAAAATCCATGCATACTTCCATATAATATCAATGGACTTCGAATGCAAATGTTTCTTTCTGATAAGCTCGATTATGTTTAATTTATGTCGTGTTCACCTAACAATCCGCATACCGGTTTCAGGCTTCTTGGCCCTCATCAGTACGGAGTAGTCAACACGACATAAATTAAACATAATCGAGCTTATCAGAAAGAAACATTTGCATTCAATGTCCATTGATATTATATGGAAGTATGCATAGATTTTCAGGTGAATATCATTCAACGTTCTGCGTGGTATTTGCCAGGAAAGTAGTTGTTTTTCACCTGAGATCTACCATTTTCTGTTTCAATTTTATATTGAATCCTTTATGTGAAGAAAACCGTTTAATTCGATTTTTCTATAAGGTTTACTGTTTCTGTTGCAAACTTTTTGGTAAGTCTTCGAACAACCAACTCAATAAGTAAGGGTGTTCTGATTGGAAACATTTGTCACTAGTGCTAAACAGACACAAAAAGAGTGACTCCCATAAAAAAAATTACGGATCTTGGTTAAACTTATCAAATATGTTATCTAAGGGAGTTACTATGAAGGAAAGTCAATTACGTTCATTGCATGTAGAAAAAAAATACTGGTATCGTGTCATTGAAAGAATAATTTCAGCAATGCAGTTTTTATGTCGTCAATGTTTAGCTTTACGTGGTAGATCCAACAAATTATATGAAAATAATAATGGACACTTCTTAAAATTAATAGAAACGTTCACCAAATTTGATTCTGTAATGGAGCAACATGTTCGACGCACACATGAAAGTCAAAGCAGCGGCAGCGGTATGACAAACTATTTAGGCGATAAAATTCAAAATGAATTGATAAATTAAATCGGCTCAAAAGTAAGAACTACTATTTTAGATCTAGTAAGAAAATATAAATATAACTCTATAATCCTCGACTGTACACCGGATGTGAGTCATACGGAACAATTAAGTGTAGTTTTGAGGTTTGTTTTATTAAACGAGTTGACGAAAAAAAATTAAATACGTGAACATTTCATTTTATTATGCCCTATAGTTGATTCTACTGGTGCTGGCTTGTATATCTATGTGACAGATTTATTAGTAGAATAAAATTTAGGAATATATGATTTGCGAGGACAAGAATATGATAATGGAGCAAACATGCGTGGAATACACAGTGGATTACAAAAACGAATCTTAAATATAAAACCGCGAGCATTTTTTGTTCCTTGTTCGGCGCACTCATTAAATTTAGTTATTAATGATGCTGCTAAAATTTCTTTTGAAGTGTCCGGATTCTTTGACATTTTTCAAGACATATATGTGTTTTTTTCTGCGTCAACCAAAAGATGGTCAATTTTGAAAACGTGCTTTGAAGATTTAACTTTGAAACCACAATCTGATACACGCTGGTCCAATAGAATAGACGCTATAAATCCTTTGAGATATCACATTGGTGAGGTTTATGATGCTCTCTTAAAACTAATGGATGCATCCGCGACTTCAAAATATTTTAGTACATCACACCTAGCTCGATCTCTCGACAACGCTCTGAATTAGATATAACCAGATATTTTCAGCTATATATTGTTACCTATTTATTGTGCCTGTCTGTATTTATTTTGTATTATGCAACGTGTTTTATTTATTTATTATTTCGTTGTAGATATTACATATTCTTGACATACCATATGTAGGAAATGTACCGCAATCGCAAATAAACATATATTTATCTATCTGTCCCTTTTCAATAAATGTTGTGCATCCAAGCCATCACCATTTTAAATCCCATATAGCCCCATCTACCGTGGAACTATCGAATCAACCCCGATCTAATAGGTGGTATCGCCTGAGAAGTTCAAGACAGAGACGCATCATCGTATATTCTGACATCCCGTTGTCTGGCACACTTTTATCTTTCCCGTACGACGTAAAATATCCCCAGATTGAAAATTCATTCATTTTCTACATGGTGTGTGACATTTTCGTAGCGGGACTTTTGGTTCTCAGAGCTTTATTTTGGTTCTCAGAGTTCTGCTGTAGCGTGTATCTTCTAAATAAATGTGTATCCAAGCCAAAAAAAAAATGTAGATCTCATATAGCACCATCTACCGCGAATCTATCGAATCACCCCGGATCTAACAGGTGGTGTCGCCTGAGAAGTTCGAAACAAAGATGCATCATGGTTTATCCAGACATCGCGATGACTGGCACACTTTTATCTCGCCAGTCCCACGTGCAGCGTCCCCGGATTAAAAATTCGCCAAACATCGTGAATCAAAGCGACGTACGCGGAAGAGTTCTTCCTGGTTCGAAGCGGCAGAAATCAGTATTAATGGCGGCGAGCGATAGGAAGAGCGGCGCAGATAATTCCTGAGAGAAAAGGTGAGCTCTTTATTTCAGTTATCCGCTTGTTAGGGTGTCACATAGCGCCCGCTTGCAAAGTGCCGCTAATGGGCGCTGATAAATGGCCCTCTTGTGAGATTTTCACCCAACTCGTGCCGACACGGATACGCCCACTTCTCCACGAAACTGGCGGTTCAGGTGGATGCCGGTGATTCGATTGTGTGGATTTATTCAGACATTTCCGGATATATATTTTCCGAAGATTGATCGGAGTATCAATTTGGTTATTGTGTCCAACTGAGTTGTATTGCTGGGAAACTAAGTAACCCAACTGACTCGAATATACAAGGTATCCCGGAATATATGACAAATATTGATTAAAAGTATTTTTTTAGAGACTTACCATCTACCAAATCACACGAGTATCACTTAAACGGAAATTGTAAATATATATATATATATATATATGTAAATATATATATATATATATATATATATATTAAATATATATATATATATATATATATATATATATACATATACTTCATCAAACTGGAGTCTTCAAACGGCGGGATGAGGTTTGAAATGATACTCATTTTCATTACCTCATGCACTTTTATAGATCTCTACGCCCCTGTTTCAGGGCTGTTGATGCGGTTCTACATATCTATGTGCTTTCAGACGATTCTCCATTTACTAAGATCTTTGGCCAATATAATACATCATTGCATGGAATTTTGGTAAATTATGTGGGTCATTGAGGATTTTTGGTTTTCTGAGTTTTTTACCGTCTACAATCTGATTATATTTTTTCTTCAAAAATATCATGAACATTTTTCATTTCTAATTTTTGCAGCGGAATGGAAAAAGTCCAGCGACGAATTAATCGATAAGCATTTTAGGAATATTTGTCAAGTTGCATATAAACAAGGTCGAAAAATAAGAATTTGACGTCAGATTCTCGCTTTTTCTAGTGTTTCAGAAATTTTCTGACTATTGAAGTGGAAAGTAAGCTATATCTCGGGAACAAAAGAAGATAGAGCATTTTTGTGAACGCCAATCGATTCAGAATGGTTGATTTGGTATATAACCATATTTTGGAGAAAAACTTCGAAAAATAATTTTTTTCACAAAAAATCACACAAGCCGTGTGGACTTCAAACTTTCATCAAAATGTGGGAAATTCCATGAGGATTCTGAAAATACTTTCTTCCAATACTTTTTGTTTAATGATGAAAATATGTCAAACTGGTGCTTTCAAACGGCGGGATGAGATATGGAAATTATATATCATTTGTATTACGCCATGCTCTTTTATAGATCTCTACGCCCCTGTTCCGTGGCTGTTGATCAGTTTTTTGCTTATCTATGTGCTCTCAGACGATTTTGCAGAGGCTGATATGTTTGTCCTATATATACTTTATTGCAGGTTGGATCATTGCATGGAATTCTATTAAATCAAATGGGTCTTTGGGAATTTTGGGTTTTCTGGGTTTTTCTACCATCTATAATCTGATTTATTTTTTATTATCAAGAATATCAGGAACATTTTTCATTTCGAAACTAATTTTTGCAGCGATCAGGAAAAAGTTCTACCACGAGCTAATCGATTTACACTTTGGGTATATTTTTCAAGTTGGCATATAAAAAAGGTCGAGAAATGAGAATCCGACGTCAGATTTTCACTTTTTCTAGCTTTTCAGGACTTTTGAAGTGGAAAGTAAGCTATATCTCGAGAACGGAAAAAGATAGAACAATTTCGTGAACGCCAATCGATTCAAAACGTTTGGTTTAGTATATTACCATTTTTCCGAGAGAATAGGCGAAAATATTTTTTTTACAAAAAATCACACAAACCACCATTAAAACCAAGGAAAATTGAAAATATTCGTATGGACTTCAAACTTACACCAAAATGTGGGACATTTCATAAGGATTCTGAAAATGTTAACTTTCGCAGACTTTCTTTCAATACTTTTTGTTTAATGATGAAATTATGTCAAAAAATTACATCAAACTGGCGTCTTCAAACGGTTGGATGAAATATGAAAAT
Source organism: Gonioctena quinquepunctata (assembly GCA_018342105.1). Taxonomy (NCBI): domain Eukaryota; kingdom Metazoa; phylum Arthropoda; class Insecta; order Coleoptera; family Chrysomelidae; genus Gonioctena; species Gonioctena quinquepunctata. The sequence continues at coordinate 217,280 of JAFIRS010000920.1, read as the reverse complement.
GATGTATAACTTTTATTACGACATGCACTTTTATATATCTCTACGAATATGTTCCAGGGCTGTTGATGCGTTTTTTATATATCTATGTGCTCTCAGACAATTTTGCAGATGCTGATATGTTTGGCCAATATATACTTTATGGCAGGTTGGATCATTGCATGGAATTTGATTAAATTATATGGGTTTTTTTGGGTTTCCTGGGTTTCTTATCATCTATTATCTGATTATATTTTTTATTATCAAGAATATCATGAACATTTTTCATTTCGAGACAACATAAAGTTCGTCTGACGGGTAATCATTGTTCTTCCTAAAAATAATTTTTATGATTTTTTTCTGAGTCGTTTTTAATTTTTTAAGTATGGTTTTTCCAACTCCGCCCCAAGACATTATTCCATATGTAATATGGGATTCCACTAGCGAGTAGTATAATATCTTCAATTGGGATACATTCAATATATCTCTGAGGGTTTTGAACTTGAACATAAGGTGCGGATTTTTTTTTATTATGAAGGCAATTGTTTTTCCCAACTGAGATTGGAATCTATAATACACCAGGTATTTCATTTCCTTACATGATTTTATATTCATGTTTTGATCTACATACAGATTGTGGAAGTTTGGAGAAGATGCTTTATTAGTGTAAAATGGTAGATAAAAGTTGATTGTTAGGAGCTTATTATCAAGCCATTGTTTGATTTTCTTGAAATCAGTTGCAACTATGTCTCTCAGAGATGTCCAATTTTCAGAGCTATAAAAAACTGCTGTATCATCAGCATATGTTGTTATTTTTCTCACTTAAAAGATAGAACAATCACAACATTCGTATCAAGTAAAATATGAACCTTCAAAAATAATGAACGACCATGTCCTTTGCGAGCTCAAAGGACTAAAGTCCTTAGGCGATCTCGGAAGAATTGTGAACTAATTAAGTTCATTAGATATTTCAAAATGCAGGTTGTGTACTCGAAACGTCTTGTTTTCCGACACCACTAGTACCATATTACCACTCCTCAATTTTTGCAACGAAGCTTTTTCGTGATGCACTCACCATTTTGGCAAATCCCGAAATTGCAAAGTTTCATATCGCTCTTTGTATCGTAATTGTTAAATTGGAACTGTAGGGATCTAGTTGGACGTTAAATGAGTCTGGAAGTCATCTTGCCGAGTAGCGTTTGGCAATTAAATTGCCTCTGCGTAGGTACACACTAGTTTAATTAAATCGGCAATTGTAATTCGCCAGCGGCCGGAATAATCTCATATTGTGATCGCTCTTCCACTCAGACTCTCAGTTTTAGTCCGGAGGTTAAAGGTTTGCACGAGCAATTACATATTTTAAAAATCAATCAGTCCGATTCATTCCTATTAGACAGGCATTGTGTATTTCAATTTGTTTTACTCCATATTAAGTTGATGTTGAACCGAATATCCATTAGGAAACAACTACTCTCCTGGCTAATGCCTTGACGAACATTGGATAATTGGGTCCTATAAAAAAAACCTTCGTTTTTTCCCACGTTCATATATTAGTTTCTCTTTATAGCCTCTCAATGCTCAGAATTACTTTTATGCTTATCTGTAATTAATAGTATATTAAAGTATAAGTGGATAAAAAGGGCTTTAAAACACGCGCTATTTTTCGAGCACGACGGCGCAGCCGGAGTGCTCGAAATAGAGCAAGTGTTTTTAAGACCAGTTATCCACGAATACTTTACGCTATTTTTTTTATTGGTGCACTTTGAAATACTGGTATTATTACTACAAAAAATAGAAGTAAGAACTAATAATGCAAAATGGTTGAATTCGTAATGTGACATCAGTATACCTTTCGTTGTCATGGAAATGAGAAAAACAGATATTCATTTGCAATTTGTTATCAAAGATCAATATTTGTTGTCACCAGAGCTCAAAAATGAATTATCCTAATATCGATTTTTTGGATAGTGAGGCAGAATCGCGGTTAATACCGCGAAAATCCAGTGATATATATAAAAAGAATATGAAAAGTTCATCAAATGGATGGAGGAGCAGGAGGTATCACATATAAATGAACGAGTTGTGCTTGCTTACCTTCAGATCAATAATAGAAAATTTGTCATTTAGACTTCACGTTTCTCGATTTGTTGATTTTTCCATGGTAACTTTAAAAAACGCGCGTTTTTTTAAGTTCGATTTAAACACGCTGAGGCGTGCTTTAAATAAGTAAAATGGGGCACCAATAAAAAAAATATCTGTTCTTTGAAAATAAAACTGAATGATGGGTGTAGAAAACAATTATACAGTGCTTCTCAAAAGTCCCCTTCCCCCTCTTATTTTTGGAACGATTATACATAAACAAGTGAAATTTGGAAACTAAATATTAAAGGTTGTAAACTTCCCTACTGGTGATGATAGATGACGAAATCGTCAAAGATGACGTCACAAGGCCATTGTGACCAATAATTTCAAATGGAACCCTACGGCAAGCGACACCTCTTTTAAAAGGTATCGAAAAAACCTATTCAATGATACTAATTTTGTTTGTGTTTATGGCAGTTTTGGCAACTCGCTTTTGAAGAACGCAAAGCTGTGATGAATTAAATCAGTTAATACTAAAATTCAAAATTCAAGCTCCGCCTCTGGATAGTTGTCAAATAAGCTGACGTTTTTGTTAGTCTCCCTGATTCGACGTTTTTGTAATTGTCCAAGTTTTTTTACATTTAATAATTTGTGTATTGTTGATCGAACGTTCAACTGTTTTAGCAGCTTTTGGTACTTTTAATATTTTTGTACATTTTAATAATTTGTTAAACTGTTGTGAGCCGAACGTTTGAGTGCTTCAAGAAGCGAAATGGTACGTGCTTTAGGTGATAAAGTAGCAGCGATCCTAATTCTTGGTGAAACTGAACAAAATATTCATGCAGCAGAACGCATTTTTAATGAGAGGTTTCCCGATCGCCCCGTTTCGAGGACTTATTTAAGGGAGCTTCTTCGTAAGTTTGAAACAACGGGTAGGATTACTGATGCGAAACGATCTGGCAGACCACAAATTTCTAATGAGAAAAAAATTGATATACTGGCAGAAGTAATAGTTAATCCTACTTCTTCAACAACTCACGTTGCATCTACCTGGAAGTCAGTCGAAGTACAGTACACAGGGTGTTGAAAAAAACCAAATTTCATCCATACAAATTAAAAATGGTTCATCAACTCTCAGACGACGACCCAGACCGAAGAATATGGAAACTAAAATTAACCAACAGCCAGACTATGTCAAAACAATTTGTTTCAGTGATGAAAGTAGTTTCTATCTAAATGGAAATGTAAATACACATAATGTGAGGAAGTATTGGAGTGACGCAAATCCTCACCTGTTTCGTGAAACACATACCCAATTTTCCCAGAAGGTGAATGTTTGGGCAGGTATCCTGGGAAACCACATCGTTAGGCCTCTTTTTTTAAATACCAATTTAACTGTTGAGGTTTATCTGGAGCTGTTGCAAAACGCAATAGAACCGTTAATCCTTGAAATTTTGGAAGATAATCCAGATCAATTCGGCCATTTGGAAATAACATTCTAACAGGATGGTGCTCCTCCACACTATTACGGTGCAGTAAGACGGTATTTGGATGAGGAGTATCGTGGTAGATGGATTGGACGACGAGGTTCAACGGAATGGCCAGCTCGATTACCGGACCTCACACCTTTGGATTTTTTTCTGTGGGGCTACCTTAAATCGAAAGTTTACGCCACTGAACCTGACAATATTGACGTTTTAAAACAACGTATTGTTGCAGAATGTGAGGCTGTTTCCGCAGACACATTTGCAAAATTACGAGAAGAGTTTAAAAATAGGATATTTCACTGTCAGGAAGTAAATGGAGGTCACTTCGAGCAATTTCTTTAAGTAGATACTGATTCTTAAATCTGTAATTAATATCATACTGAATGGAATTTAAATTTTAATGTTTGCTAATGAGCCATTAAAACTGCCATAAACACAAACAAAACTAGTAGCATTGAATAGGTTTTTTTGATACCTTTTAAAAGAGGTGTCGCTTGCCGTAGGGTTCCATTTAAAATTATTGGTCACAATTTTTTACGCGAAATTTGGTGAATGTTTGGGATCCTCTGATTGTCCGTCTATGTCAAGCATTGCGCGTTTCAAGTATTTCAGCAGTACTCAAATCATGTTCACACCTCCAACACATAATATTGTAAAACTAGAATATACACTTTGGTTTTGTTTCGCTTCAAAAATCATTGTTTTTGGTTGTATTTTTACGCGACTACGGCAAAGCAAAAAGGAGGATATATATGTATGTTCATCTGTTCCTTCATAACTTCTAAACTACTCATCATAATTTGACAAATGAGGTATCGTTGGAAGCGTCTTGATCGTCCGCTGGTTAAGGACATAAGGCCATGAACAAAAAAAAATGATAATGCCGTGTTGAGTATAAAATGAAAGGGCTTAATTAGCACATTTCAAAAATATATATATTGTTAGCTGTTAGCTGGTCCGATTATATTCAAAATCGGTATATGGGGGTTGTCGAGGTCGGACGTTATAAATTTATTGCCAAAATTCATAAATTCAAATTTTCCGATTAACGTGAAATTTGGCAGGTGTTCATAATTCCAAAAAAGATTTATTATAAAGAATTTGTTAGAGAAAAAAACAAAATGGCGGCTCCAATATAGTGGACGAGATTTGTGTTTATGGCAGCTTCAAGATGGCGGACGAACTCTGTGATTATGGTCCGATTTTATTCAAAATGGGGGTTCTCGGGGTCGGAGATTATGATTTTTTCACTTCGCATCGCAGCTTACAGAAGAGATTCGCAAAAGATGCTGCAAATCCTAAAAGCGATGTGTGAAAGAGCTCTCAGCGCACGATCTCACAGTCAGTTGTTTGAATACTAATAGAGGGGAAGAATATACATCCAAGCTGTATTTCCATCCACCCCGTATCGTTCCCATGCCACTAGAGCTGCGCCCATCATATCAAATCAAGTATATCATAGGGTTAATTTGCTTTATATGCGAATACCGAAATTCCTCTTCATTAGTACAGAATGCCTTTGATTCAATACAGTCGTATATCAAATGATTTTGTAATAGAGTCGGTTGTCATAGATATAGGGTGTGAAGGAATAATTATGCTCCCGTTTGTTTCTCCAATTCTTCAGGTTTTACCCAGATCTCTTCGAAAACTCACCTCGGAGAGAATTTGGATTCGCAGAGCGAAATTATTTCAAATTTTTGGAAAATTCAGACTTATACCCCGAATTCCCATGTTTTTATATTATTTATTTAATTATCTTTTTCCAAATTTTTTTTTCTCCATATAATTTCACCACAAATGTTTTTTTTTTGCAGTATCAAAATAATATGTATTTTTTCTCCGTAATTATATATATATATATATATATATATATATATATATATATATATATATATATATATACAGTGCTCGTCTAAAGTCCGTTCCCCCCTACTAAATTTTGGACCACCTGGTATATCTCAACGAAATTTGGAGGTCTCAAATAGGAGATAGAAACCTACTTTTCCATGAAAAAATCACAGCTAAAAGTTTTAAAATGGCGGCTGAGCGCCATCTTCAATAATTTTTTTAAATAGAACACCCCGTATCCATTTTCGAAATCTGCAAATAATTCTCAACAGTTTTCTCTTATACACTTTACTCCTAAATTCAATTGTTTTCGAAATATTAACGTTGGAAAAGTGGCATTACGGTTTAAAATAAAGTATGGATTTTGTTCACCTCCTGTAAAACTAACTAAACGTTGTTATTTATTTGTAGTTAAATCTCTCAATGAATTCGACTAATAAGAGGCGTAAAGAGAGTTTATTAAGGATAAACATTCGTGTTCTGTAAATTCACAATCAAAACAAATTAGTTAGCTAAAAAATTTGAATTTATTTTTGAATAACACTTTTATTTAACCCCAACAATTATTTCATCAAGTGTTCAATGTGGCCCCCTCCTAAATCTTGACAATAAAGTGCCCTATTATAAATAGCTTCTCTCACGTTGATGAAAGTCTGTTCATCTATTTCTTCACATGTATCTATTATTATGCGTTCCAACTCTTCTATTGTTTGGCATTCAGTGGCGTAGATTTTTGACTTCAGATACCCCCGAAGGAAAAAATCTAGAGGTGTAAGATCCGGAGATCTTGGTGGACATTCTGTACTACCCCTGCGACCTATCCATCGCCCAGGAAAGTTTGTATCGAGGAACTCTCTAGCCATGCGATCGAAATGGGGATGTGCCCCATCCTGCTGGAATATGATTTCACGATTTTCAATTTTTTCCTGATTGTTTAATACAATTTGTCTTATTCGAGGTTCCATTTCAGTTTCTAAAAGATTTCTGTAAATAACTCCTGTAAGATAGCCTCTGATAAAAATCGGTCCAACAACGCGATTGCCCAAAATTCCCGCCCAAATATTCACCTGTTTAGGAAACTGTGTATGTCCCTCTCTAAAAATATGCTGATTAGTATCGCTCCAGTATCGTACATTCTGTTTGTTGATTTTTCCAATAAGAAAAAAAGGGCATTCGTCTGCGAAACATACACGTTTTAGGAAGCCCCGTTCTCCTTCAATTGTTCTTGTTAACCACTCACAAAATTCAACCCTCCGGTCTGGATCATCCTCCGTGAGAGCCTGCAGGATTTTCATTTTATGGGAATGAAACTTTTCTTTTTTTAGGACTCTTTGGACACTTTTTGAACACGGGATTCAGCAACTGCAGACGTCGACTGAGTCGGATTGATTACCATTTCAGCAACAATTTCTACCTTTTTTTCTTCTGAAAGAGGCGGTCTTGCTAATCTTGGAGCATCTTTCAGTGTACCAGTTGCTTGGAGCTTATTCGAAAGTTTGCGCAAATATGACCTCGAAATAGGTTTTTCGGGAAATCTATCATTAAACATACGGACTGCTAGATGATAATTTCTTCCAGCTTCTTTAAATATCAAAACTGCTTCAATTTATCGTCTAAACTACGAGCCATGATCACACTTTTCATAAAAGGATTTAGGCGCTCAACGGACTATTTGACAGTTAGCAGTTCAGTTTGACAGTAAACAAGATGTTACCGCGACAACGATTTTTTCCAATGTAAACTCGATTGAAAGCAACATTAGTGTTTTTGGTTGGGTTTGAAATGACCAAAATGTCACTTCTGAAACGTTAATATTTCGAAAACAATTGAATTTAGGAGTAAAGTGTATTGGAGAAAACTGTTGAGAATTATGAGCAGATTTCATAAATGGAATAATATATGTGTTCTATTTGTAAAAATTATTGAAGATGGCGCTCTTTTAGCTGTGATTTTTTCATGAAAAAGTAGGTTTTTATCTCCTATTCAAGCCCTCCAAATTTCGTTGCGATATACCAGGTGGTTCAAAAATTAGTAGGGGGGGAACGGACTTTAGACGAGCACTGTATAAATATATATATATATATATATATATATAAATATATATATTGTAATATAATGATGATTTTTATAAAATGAATTTTTTAATTGAATTTTGTAATTATTATTATTAGTCTTATAAATATACTTTTTGCCCCACGTTGGGCGCTATTTGTTATATAATAATGAATTGTATAAATAATTAATTTTGTTATAATTATTATTATTAATATATTTTTGCACCGCGTTGGGCGCTAAATTGTTATGTGATGTGAATTGTATAAATAATTAATTCAATTTTGTCCCAATTTGGGTTTTGAATTGATATGATATGAGATAAATATTATTTATTTTGCCCTGTATAATATTTTGTGATGTAATAATAATTGCTAGCTAACGTCACTGTTCTCTCGTCACGTTGCTGCCAATTGTTATCACTTTTCTTACCACAGCTAAACTCAGTTGGTACGCCTCTTGTCTCAGATAGCCGGTTCAGGCAATTGAGCCACTAACCACTGCTTGATGTCAAATCTCAATCTTTTCAAGGTTTATAAGTATGATTGCTGATAATTGTGGAAAACAAACGACAAAGTATCAAAAACTAATTATTTCCTTCATTCAGGAAAACTTAAATTAACCTGGCCTACGATAGATAACTCATTCTATGGTCAATCTACAAATTTTCATGGATAATCATTAGAAACAAGTCATAGATAAATAGACACAACCTCACTTTTACCTTGACAGTGAAAATTTCTTTAATAGTTCAAAATCAAATGAAATAAAGTTCTTCTGATGGAATATGAGTTATTAGTAAAGTTGTTCAGTTCGTGATGTGCACTAGGAGAGTTTATACCTGACGTTGGAACTGTCGCTGTTCAATACACACCCAGAATTTGGATTCTCTTTCAATCCAATGCTCTCAGGAACTCCAATACCAAAAAGAAGGAACCATACAAATCCAGAAATCAGCTTTGGAATATTTGTATATGGTGTACAAACAAGGTAATGTTGGTTTTCTGCTTATAATGTTGAAATTATTGAATTTTTCTTTTTCTCCAAACAAAACGTGGCATTCTTTTTTAAATTATTTTCAATCTCCTGTGGCTTTGTTTTTTCCGTCTCTTGGATACCATTTTTCCTCATTCCCTCTGATTTGAATTTTTGAATTCGCGCACTATATTGTCACATTTTCACTGTTTGGGGTTATTTGTCAAAACTTATAAATGAAACTATTTTTCCTTTCTTATAAACTATGTACAATTTTCAGTGATAATTGTCTCTGGCACTTTTCCGTTCTTATTTTCTCACAATTTCAAATCTTACATTTGACCATACTGTTCCAATTTTTGTTCTCCCATTGGCTACTTTAGTTATATACAATTTCATATACTGTATGTTTCAAGCTTATAATTTTGCTGATCACATTTTATTCAGGATGATTTTGTAAATCTAGACCTTTTTTGTTGTCTTTTGAACAATTATGGGTTGTAATCATTATGACAGTGTATGAAATTGATTGTGTTATAGTATTTGGATATTTTTATCTATTCATATTATACAGAGGCTTAATAAAGGAAATAGAATTTAAAAATTATTAAAAACAATCTCTTAATAATAGTATTAAGTAATTATTTTTTTGTGGTTTTCCCTTTTAAAATATATAATGGTTTTTATAACATAAAATATATATATATATATATATATATGTAATAATAGTCTGCTTATCTTAGAGCTACTAAACCGTTATAGGTCTTCATGGCCACAGAGTGACCTATGGTGGAGGTATGACATTTGATAGAGACATGGTGGCGATGAATATATTATCGAGTGCGGGGTTACCAATCATCACATTTTGATTTAAATTTTAAAAATCAATTACTGAAAAAACGGGCGTCTTTGGAAAAAACTTTCTGCTCTGAACGGTCTGCTCTATACCCTCCCAAGGAACCCATTATTTTCGGAGACAACCTGTATAATTAGACACATGTTCGTTCGTTAGGTAAGCTTTCCGTTCAAATTTGGATGCATCGCGAAATATCGAGCACCACATGCGATGAAAAGTCAACTTTTCCTCTGATAGTGGGATTACTGTGGCAATCAAGTTCCCCTTCTATATCGAATCAAGTTTGACTCTCGCATTGACAAATGCACGTCAAATAGGCGTAGACGTCGTCGACTGAACTGTGGTGGCTGTTAATTCGAGCGCGTTTGCCAAATTTAATCATTTTAGAACGCATATTAAATTAATGCCGTCACGTAATTGCAGCCGTCATTTCGAATATGACAACGACGTGGTACGGCAATTTCAGAAAATGATCATTCGAAAGGCGGAAATTAAGAACATAGTTCTAGCTAGTTATACGTGGGTGCACGAAAATGTGTTGTTTATAGGGTTCGAGCAGAAATATTCCATAAGCTTTGAGGAAATAAAACTTTTGAGAGCTATAAGGCCAATTAAAATAGTGGAGGGAGAACACAGATTGAAAACTGTGTTGAATGGTTGGGACATGCAGGGCAGGTAACTTACTCAATGATATCGAAATCAAAATGGATACAGGGAGTTGATTAGAACCTAGGCAAACCAGACCCCAACTTTCGATTTTTAAATGGGACATCCTATATATTTTTACTTATTTCGATCGAGAAAAACATTCTGAATCCAACAACATCTCACTTGTCAATGTTTGACAAAAAAAGTCATTTTTATTCCAATTTTTTGTTTTTGATCTAGAATGCCATGGATCGTGTAAATCGCTTCATTCTTGATCAAGTAACATGGGAAAAATACGACTTTGAGGCTTATGACTTCACAGTCGTTTTAAGAATTATATAAAAATCACAAATATGAATTTTTCCAGTTAACTTGATTTTTTCAAATGGAAAGGGGATGGCTCGTCGGCTTTTTGAGAAAGATCATTTTTTACGAATAATTTGATACCGCACACTTTCACTTTATTTTCATTATTTTTCTGAATAATTGCAAGAAGTGATCATAGCTAATAACAAATAATACGTTTCGGTATACTTATGCACTAAGTCCTGTTATTCTAGTTATCCGTGACAAACAATTGAAGCTGTTGCTAGGACTACCTAAACAAATAGGCTAGTGAATATGCTGTCACTTTTATAAATGTATATGTTGCTTAATTTATGATTTGATATGGAAAATTATACTAGAAACAAGAAAGTTGACATATTGCTAATTTACGGAGAAGCAAAAAAGAATGCAACTGATGCATCTCGAATTTATGCTCAGAGATTCTCTAATCGTCGCCATCCCATTCGGCATTATTTTCCAGAAAGGAAAATGCGAAATGAACCAGAAGAAAATGCCAATAACTTCATCATCAGTGAAGAAAAAGAAGTGGACGTGTTGGCCTATGTTGAAGTGAATTGTACGGCGTCAATTCGCCAAATTGTTTCTGAGTGTGATATAAGTTATTCGTCCGTTTGGAGAATTCTTCACAAATATAATTATCGATCATTCAAGTACCAACTACACCATCATCTTTACGATAACGACCACAACCGAAGAATTACTTATTGCAACTGCAACTAAATACACAAAAGATGTACGAGAGTCTAAACTGAAAACACAATATATTTATTGTTAAGACTTTTCTCAATATACCTAATGATATAATTGTTATTTTTCAAAAAAGTTCATTAAGGTTGTAAAAACTTTTTCAACAAAAAAAAATGTTTTTTTTTGGAAAATGATTCAAAGTTGCAGCTGATCTGATTTCAACAGGCAGTTTATTATAAATCAAGCTTCCAGCACAATAAGGTGATTTTCTGAATGTACTGGTGCTAAAGTTCAAGATGTGGATTTCTTGTGCTCTCCTCGTTTGATACCTATGTACGTCCTGCTTGAGTTTCAATTTATTTTGATGAATGAAGCAGGACATTTTGAAGATATATATTCCAGTAACAGTTTATATATTCCAGTAAGTATTATCTGTTTCTTGCAAGTTTCTCTACAAGATTCTCTCTATTGTAAATTGTATATAATTCTTAGTGCGAATTTACACGATCCAATAAATTGGTCAATTTTGTGACCTTGAATGTTATTGATAGGTGTAAACAGAAAATTGTCGTCAATTTGAACTTGACCAATAAATTGATGAGTTTAGAATCGGTTCTAATTTTCCATCAATTTTTAGTGACAATTTGAAATAACTTTATGCCATGCATTGGATGCCTGCTAGAACAGAGATTTCAGGTTATAAAAAAAACATAATTTACGTTGCATTACATTCGCAGCTATGTGCATTGCTGAATATAAAAGACAGAGATGTAGAAGATGGTGGATTAGATCTTGGATTGAGAAAAGAGGGAAAGGAAACTTGACATTAGTTCACGAAAAATTCCTGAGTGCAGATCCTAATCAATTCAAACGATATTTAAGAATGGATCAGAGTCAATTCAATAGGCTATTGAATAATATTCGGAACTTTTCCTAAAGTTGAACCATTTCTTGTCAGTATGCTGGTATTCCTGAGTGAAAACTGTTGCCAAAATTGACCAATAAATTGTCAGGTGTAAATATAACCCATATTGGTCAATGTTATTGATCAATTTTATTGGATCGTGTAAATTCGCACTTATTTTTTTGTAGTACAAAAATGTTATTTATTATAACTTATTGAGTAGATAAGTGAATAATAACATGTCAGATCACGTTGATTAATCTATTTCTTCAAGTGTAGAATGGCAAACGTATTTTTAGCGAGCTCAGAGCCATAATGAGTCTAGATTATGGTTGTTCCCAAAAATGTTACATGATCGCTGGTTTCAACATGCCTTATCTTTGGCAAGATATTTGTTTCAATTAATGAGAATAGCATGAACAGTATTTTGTGCACATTCATCAACAAATAATTCTCATGTCACCATGATTTGAATTGCTATAGTCTCTAGTTCCAATATTGGCGTGTATAATTACTGAGGTATCATCCGCATACATGTATACTTCGCCAGATGTTACAGATTGTGATAAGTCATTCATGAAGATAAAGAAGAGTCCTACCCCCAAATTCATTTCCATTTCTTCAGAAGTCTCTAAGGAGGATGTTACCTAGTCGACGCGTATATTTTTTTATGTATGACCACGCAAAACTTTTTACAGAGTAGTTCGATTTTGATGTTTCTTTCTTTAATGGATAGGGTATACATCGAAGTTGGTCCCATTTGGATTTTAAAAAAATCCACTCCTATGGGTAGGAAAATGGAGGATGATTGTTGGTAACAAACAAATTGAAACTGTCGAACTTTAGAAAAGAATATATTTATCAAAGGGCAAATGCAGATGAATTGCACTATACGGACGAATTCGCCCTATTCCGCCACTGCAGCGCCACTGACAAACGTGCTCCAATTCTATAGGCGATTCATGCTAAGGAGTACGCCCTCTACCGTTTACGAATATAATTAAGGCATGGGCCATGGAATCGTTTGTTTACATTGTTCGCCATATGCTTGCTGTTCAATTTGTTTAGCATAGAAGTGTTTAGCTGTTGCTTGAAGTCGAATATCTTTATTGAAAAAATGAATCATTATTGTTGTGTACCTCACTGCTCTTCTTGGGCGAAGAAAAATCCGGAAATGTCCAGTTTTCATACCTTCCCAAAAACAGGCAAATCCAGAGTCATATTCGAAACCAAGTTAGGTAACAAAGAGTTGATGGACAGAAGGAAATTCTGGATTAAAAACTTGAACTTTGGGGAGTCAGTTTCAGAACATATGAGAGTATTTTCCTTACACTTTTCTGAACAGGACTATTTCCCTAAAGGTTGGTTCGGGCATATTTTAATGTTGGCTTTTTAATATTGAAGATATGATCATATTTTCAGAATCCCCGAAGCAAAGCATTTTGAAATCGAATGCACTACCTACTAAAAAACTACCCCTTCCAGAGATATCAGATCTTCTGGCTCTAGACATTCTCCTGTGAGGTCAATGGAGAATAAAAGTATATTGATGAAGTAGAATCTATTTCGATTTCTAAAATAATACAGAGGAAGAAGAGGAAAGTCCTGATGACAAGGCTAATGCTGACGAGATGTTGACATTATTGAGATCCCAATCTCATTCTAATATCCCCAAGTTTAGGAATGCTGGAGTTCAGGTCAATACTCCCAAGGTCCTGACTTTATGTGTGAGCTGATAATAACAGATGACAAACTGAAAATTTTTACTGGTGTCAATAATTTTCAAATATTTGACACCATTGTGAAAGTGTTTGAGAATTATTATAAGGATAAAAGAGTCCACCGATTGAGTTCAAGACAAGGAGTCATGTTGGTAGGTACTTACCAAACTAAAGACTAGTCTGACCTATGTGATATTGGGTGCCCTTTTCAATATAATAGTTGTGTAAAGTTTATATATTTGGAATAATACCAATATTATGTTCAGTTTTGAGACCACTAAACAATTTATACTACAAAAATGATCTATATTTCATATGAAATTATTTATTTTGTCATTTCGAACTCCGAGCCAGTAGGATTTGAACTGACGTAATTGTTCCCCACGATGCACACTTTGATTTGTAATTGAATGAGATAGCCTGAAGAATGAAGAACTAATGATTCGTAATATTTCCGTTCATTTCATACTACAAAATGATCTATATTTCATCCCTAGCCAAAATAAAATTAGTCAAAATATTCCAACGTGTTTTCAGAATGTCAAAATGTGAGAGTTGTATTGGATTGCACTGAAATATTAGTACAGTCTCCCAAATATCTGTGTTGTAGAATGAGGTTTTACTCCCAATATAAGCCACATATGACTGTGAAGTTCATGACGGGAGTATCACCAGGTGGTCTCATAACTTTTATAAGCAATATGGTGGTAGATCTTCTAATAAGCTAATTTTTTAAGACAGCAATATAATTTCATTCACGGAATTTTTAGACCATTAAATTACTTTAATGAAATTATCAAAACAAAATCACATTCCAGAAAATGCGCTCTCCGCACGACCACTCGTCATGACGTGTGCCCTCACGTATATGCCCATTCGAGTAGCTATCTCGCTGGTATTGACTTCGAGATCGCTCGGCAATTTCCGGCGAAGGGACGCGCCGCCGCCACGCACCCCGCTGCCATCATTTTACGCTATACGTAATTGATTTGCTTGTTTGTTTGGCACCGACTCGGAATTAGTTTAGGAGGTTAGTTATTAACACTAAAAATGTTCATTTTATTTTTTGCTTTTCAGTTTCTTTTTTCGTCGGTTTAATTTTTTGTTAAACAGTTTTTATACATTGCTGCTTACCCTAATATCCCTAGTGAAGTACCTAACTAGTCAGCAAATACTTCCTACGATGATGGGTCAGAACGACCAATTGCTTTTGCATCTCGTTGAATTCTAGTGAAGTTTCATATTCTCAAATTGAAAAAGAGGCAGCTTCTAAAATATTTGGTGTTAAAAAGTTTTTTCAATATCTATTCGGTCGGAAATTTCTACTTTTTACCGATCACAAACCACTTCTCACTATTCTTGGAGAAAAGAAAGGTTTGCCTGTTTTTGCAGCAAATCGACTACAGCGTTGGGCACATATTCTGTCTGCATTTAATTATGAAATGAAATATATCAGTTCTGATAAGAAGTGTGCTGATTTTTTGTCTCGATCGCCCGCACCCATAAATACAGATGAATATAGCAATTCATTCTATTTTTATGGAAATGAAGACAGCGATAAAATATCATATTTAAATTACTTAGAAAATTCTGACTTTTCTATCAATTTTAGATTAATAAAAAAAGAAACTTCCAAACTTGTGATTTTGGGAAAGGTAGCACATTATGTCCGTACAGGATGGCCAACAAAGTGTAATTCTGCTGAATTAAAGCCATATTTCAATAGACGATCCCAAATAACAGAAGAACAGGGTTGTTTAATGTGGGGATATCGATTGATTGTACCAGTGAAATTTCATCAGAGTATTTTACAAGAACTTCATTCTAGTCATATGGGCATAACAAAAATGAAGTCTTTAGCCAGGTCTTATTTTTGGTGGCCAAATATCGATAATCAAATTGAAAACTTAGCAAATTCTGGCGACACGTGTGCAGTTTATGCCAGTAATTTGCCCAAAGCCCCACTGATTTCTTGGGATTGGCCTAAAAGAGCATGGATTCGACTCCATGTAGATTTTTTTGGGCCATGTTTGAACAAGAATTTTTTTATAGTTGAAGATGCAACTTCGAAGTGGATTGAGTGTTTTGAGGTCAAAAACATAATAACTAATACCACAATTAAAATTCTTCGTAAATTGTTTGCACGATTCGGATTACCCAAAGAATTATGTTCTGATAACGCACCAACTTTTTGTTCAGGGGAATTCAGATCTTTTTTAGATCAGTTTGGAATTAAACATTCAACTGGAGCACCTTATCACCCAGAGACAAATGGTTTAGCTGAGTCTGGTGTGAAAATAATGAAAAAGGCTATTTTTAAAGCACATAATGATGGTGTTAGAGACATAGATCTCATTTTGGATACTTTTCTATTGCATTACCGTAACTCTGAACACACAACCACAGGAAGGACACCAGCACAGCTACTTTTTGCCTTCAACTGAGGATGTAGTGAGAGAAAAACAAATTCGTATGGAAAAATCTTCATTGAATAGAAGGGATACCATTTTTCCTCAGGGTGAGAAGGTGTGGGTCAAAGATTGCCGTAAAAATGCACAAAATTGGTGTAAGGGAAAGATTCATCAAGTACTTGGTGGAAGGACCTATATTGTAGAAGTTGATGGCGGTATTACATGGAAAAGACATACTGATCAATTGAAAAAAGATGGAAATGCTTCCTGGCAGAATGTTGCACAAACTGTATCTGTAATATCTTCATTAATAGACGCTCCCTCTTTACCCACATCAGTGTCCAATATTGACAATGACAGTGAAATGAATCGAGATGTGACTGCTCGTGACATGAGACGACGATTTCAATTAAGAAGACCAGACAGGTTACATTTTTAGTAATAAATGATTGATATTAATGGGGAAGATGTTATATATGTTTGTTTTCCTCTCTGTATATTACAATTGACATAGATCTAGTTAGACTAAGTTACTTTGTGACATATGGTATTGACGTTAATAAATATAAAAATACTCCACATAATTATCAATTACTTTCCTAAATAGAACAACCCGTAACGTCAAAGGAAAACCATGAAGAGGAAATATATGCGGACTACATTTCCTCCACCCCCGGTAATTCTGGAGATCATTTCAAAGACGGAAATTAAGAATAGAAGATAGTGGCTCAGTTTGAATATATAAAGCCGTTTCGCAGGGAGAGCCCGCTTGTTTTCATCACTTTTCTCGTCCCGGCTCAAACTATTCTAATTAAACCAACGGCTAATTCAACTAGACAAATCTTCACAACAGAAAAGAGGCCGTTTTGCCCCCTCCCCGGCCCCTTCGCGGTTATTGTTACTGCATAATAGCTGGCGCCTTATTCCTCCTTCACTGATTACGTTTCGCTTTTCCAACGCGGCTTCTTGGCTGTATAATTAGAAAAGCTTTATTTTAAAATACACACAATACTGGTGTAATTTAATTACAAGATTATATACCTACTTTCAGGCTGAGCTGAAATATGATGCCTTTAATTTTCCGAATGTTTGTTTTCAAGAACAAAGGCAATTTCATCCATTATTCATTGTTATTCGGGACGAATCTGCGGTATTGCAATCAGACGTGAAAGGGATGACTTAATGTCTAGGAAATAGATTGCCAAAAGCTATTAGAATTGTTGTTTTGTGCGACTCTCTATACAGTGAGTATTTTTTATGTCGTACCATTATTGGCATCTCGAAAAAAATGATACAAAGGACTACTGGTTATCAGTGAAAACCACACTAGGTAGAATCAAGTTTTACATATTAAGACGATCTAAGATGAATGAAAGTAAATTAAGATTGAGTGGAATGTACAATAGGATATTAATGATTAATTGATTAAATGATTAAATGTAACAGTTGTTGTCGTGGACTCGAGGAGAAAGACTGTGGATGGTTGCGGGTCCTATTTATTCATTGTCCTAAGCTGGGATTTAAAGTCGTTTGAGGACGAATTAAAGAAGTCTAGGTGACCATGAATATTCGCTGTTCGTTGGATACGTGGTAAACAGCTGTTGTATCTATAGTTGGTTCTATAATAATGTTCGTTAAACATCGATAGCCTATCGATAGTATTTTTACTATCGAAAATATCGATAGTTTGAAAGAAATAATAGACAGTTTCCGATAGTGCAAATATCACTCTTTTTGTTCAAATATTACACCATTTTATGGTCCCGTCATTGTATAAAGTAGGATTAAAATGTTAGGCTCGATTGAAAACATCGTTGTCAGTTATAATGTTTTACGTTCATTACAGATGACTGCAGGCTCTTTTCACGTACTGTCTTTTAATTGGATGCCTTATGAGACTTCTAATCCGATAGCCAATCAGAAAAGGCGATGGGTAAATGTGAACCCAGCGTAAGTAATAATTTGGCGCTGAAATCAAATCGTAATATTCTCAAATCCTCAGCGTACTTTGACAATTTGAATGGAATGTGAATATTACGTCTACAACAGATCATATTATCAATTAGTTAACGTTTTTGAAAATGAATAAGAAGTCGAATGTATGGAAGTGGGATAAATCCAACAGTAGGTTGAAAGAGGTGGCAACAAAATATTTAGCCATACCTGTCCCCTCAGAGAGGATATTCTCAAAATCGGTGCAATTAATGACCGAACGAAAAAAATTCCCTGTTTGGAAGAACGAATGAAGGTTTATTTGATTTATTTATGTTTTTTACCTATTTCTTAATCAACAGATGACATATTGTAAATTTGAAGTTACAAACTGGGTCTGTACTATGCATTTTCGTCCTAAAAGCTCCTGGAAAAATAATTCCAATAAATTTTCTACATAAACAACCATAACCTCTATTTTACTTGAAAATGTCCCTTCTACAAATATCGATAGTATATCGATACTATCGATATTTTTGACAGAAACTATCGATTCTATCGCAGACAACAAATTATCGATATGGATATTAGTAATCTGATAATATCCACCCTTTTTTTTTCTACGGGTTTTACGTGATAACCACGGTGTTTAATGTGTTGCCTACGCCTCATTTTTACTCTGTCGATTGCAACGATTTTGGGTCTGCTTTAGTGACATTTATGATGCCGAATTGATAGAGTTTCGACCATTTAGTTCCTAGTGGTTAGCATTAGTAACCACGTCCTTCAGGATTATCCTGTATATTTTTTGTTATTTAAGCCTCATTTTAATATTTTTTGTTTATTTAAGACTCATTCCGACGAAAGCATTCCTAATAACAAAAAATTAAACCGACGAAATACGGAACTGAAAAGTAAAAAATAGAATAAACCTTCTTAGTCTCAATAACTAAGCTCCTAAACTAATGTAAGTAACTAATTTTGAGTTGGCGCCAAACAAACAAGCAAATGAATTAGGTAAGGCGTAAAATGATGGCATCGAGTTGGGCGGTGACATTCTGTTAATTTTTATGAAGTAATTTAATGATCTTCGTTTGAGACTAAGAAAGTTTATTTTATTTTTTACTTTTCAGTTCCGTATTTCGACGGTTTAATTTTTTGTTAAAAAGTTTTTATTTTTCAATTTTTTCTGGCTGAAATCTACTACTTACTAACTGCTTATTTTTTTATTACTTCCAAAATACTTACTTACCCACCTTACTTCAACTATTACCAGTTAAATAATATGATTATCTACTTTTACTATTTGTTGTAATGTTAGTTATTTTTGTTGTTCTGGTTAGTTTATTTCATTACTTTGTATATAATTCCATCCTCTCATAGAATATATTTATTGTGATAATGACACTAGCGATCTGTCATTGTCAACTACATATGTGTGCCAATGTTCACAAGTGAAAAATCAATTATCGCCTATTTTTCTACCCGTAAGGGTGGATAATTCCATTCGAAATCCAAATACGATCAACTATGAGGTATACCCTATCTGATGAAAGAAAAATCATCCAAATCGAAGATCCCAGTACAAAGTTATAGCTGATAGAATCGGTTAACGGACCAGAATTCAGAGGGTGAGTGATCAATATCCTTCATTTTGCTACCCTTAGGGGTGGATTTCATCTTTCAGATTCAAATAGGACCAACTTCGAAGTACACCCTATCCACTGAAAAAAGAATTATCGGGAAAGTTATGCGTGATCATACATAAAAAAATTAAATAAAAAATATTAAATATACGCGTCGACTAGAGAACCTCCTCGTTTTTGGTTTTGTCGGTTGAAAATAGACGCGCCAGTGCAAAGAAAAGAAAACGGGCCATTTCGGTTTTTCCCGTATATTCTGAAAACGGTTCGTGATATTTTCGATTTGGAAACATCGTTTCATTGTTCACTAAAATAGGCAACTTTCCTCCAATTTAACCGAATTCGTATCATTTACCGTTTTCGAGATGCCAATAGTGGTACGACATAAAAAATACGGACTGTGTATATACATATTGTACTTTTTAAGCATGCAATAATTCCAAATCAGTATCTGTGAAAATAACAACAGGAGTACAGTTTGGCGTACAATTGCTGAAAATTTGTCATAATACGGACTGCCCGGCCGTTAATGTGAAACTTTTATAGAGTAAACAACTAGGTTCAATCCATAGAGAAACTGAAAATGAAGAGAAATGTCAAACCTGCAGTAAAAGTTGGCACCACGTTTAGACAGGGGCGACATAGTTAGTACAGTTGGTAAAACAGAATTATCCTCAGTTACCGATTGAGATAAGGCGGGTTTTATATGATTGATATGGTGTATATTTTATAAGTGATCGATTTGCTATTCCTGTATTTCATATGAATGGTTCACTAATAAAATCAATCACTAATAAAATATATTCAGTAATCGATTCGTAGAATCTGTTAGTTCGTTCGTGGTTAAAATGAAGTTTCAAAATAAATATTTGTTTCATGATTTCAAGAACGAAATTGAAGTTCTTATAAAACAAGAATAATAAGTTGAACTCTATAAAAAACATATTTTATTGTATCTACAGAGAAAACAACTACAGAGAAAACAATAATAAAACTCTGAAAAACAACAAAATTACAAATATTCTTCAGTCTCATTATCAAATCACCCAAAATAAAAACAAATTACATTTACAACTAACCTTCAATAATTTTGTTCATTTATTAGCACAAAGGAGAACGAGTAGTTATAACAAATTCTCCAGTTTGATGACAATCTTCGTACTTCCTCAAATGGTGATAGGAAATGGTAATCGATGGATGGAAATAAGTATCAGTTTGTGAAAACATTTCTGCAACTGATGGATGGAAATAAGTATCAGTTTGTGAAAAGCAGCTTATATTTTACCTTGTGAAATAATATTTCCAGGAATGTCAGCGTCAACTCGAATTACAAAATATTCAATTTTTGACGTTGGGTTCCTAATTCAAACCCATAGTATAATTTCCGACATAAATTTTTCGATGACAATAACAGTACAAGAATTATTCTGAAATTATTGTGTGGTTTGTCATAATAAAAAATACATGTGTAAACAATAAACTTCTATTTTCTGACAAATGTCGAAATTGGAAAATTATCATGTCATCAGTCGTCTGTCGATTGCGGGCAGCGCCTCCATGCGCGACTGGCCGTACCAAGAACTTGGTGGTCAAGATCGCCAGTGTTTCAAACAGTCTCTTTATTTTTAATTTATCTATGTTACAGTATGCGAAAAATAAGTGTACAATAAAAATGGAGTTTAGAGGGAAAATTTCAAACAGTCACACGGGAAGTGATAGCACATGTTATTCATTTTATGAGAAAAGAGGCGAAAAGTAATGAACTATTAGAAGACTAAAAAAGTTCAGGAACATGTGGTATTGGCAACGGGTGACACTTTAAATAGCGCCCAAAGAAATCTCGTGAAATTAAGTTAATTGAAAAAGATGAATGTGCGTCATTTGTAACACCAAACAAAAAGAGTAACCGAAGCCCTACAGAAACGTGCTTGGACCATTTCTATACCGGGTGACACAATTGAAACAATTGAAATTAAATTTTTTTTTTAGTTTACCTCGTGGATAAATGAGATTTGGTCAAGCATATTCACAATGAGTCGCACATAACTGAATTTATACAATTTGTTACTGCACCGAAATACAAAAATGATATGTAATTTTTTTCCTCAATGTATGTTCTAGAGAGACAGGTAGGTGGCCCATAGGGGTTCCATTTGAAAAAAATGAATTTTTGATCAAAATGTGATGTGACTGAATTGATTAACCAGTAAGTGACACAAAAAATAATTTTTCAGAAAAAATTAAGTTTTTCTGTTATTTGCGACTCATTGTGAATAGCTTCGACCAAATTTCATTTATCCACGAGGTAAAATAAAAAAACAATTTTAATTCCAATTGTTTTAAAAAAATGACATTTGACATAAGGTTTGGACTTGTTTCGACCTGTTGAACTTGAATATGTAAAAATATACAGGGTGTTCTATTTCAAAAAACGAAGTTACTGGCATTTCCAGAAAAATCGGAAGTCCGCCATATTGGATTGTAATGTGATCAAATCCGAAATGGTTGCTTATATAACTGTACCAAATTTCAGAAAAATCCGTTCACGAATGCAGAAGTTACAGGGGTGGCCCGATATCCTGTGTTTCCCGGTATAGCGCGTTTTTGACGATATTATATTTATAATAGTAAAACATGTTCCAACTTTGAGGCGTATTCATAGAAAATTCGCAGGAGAGTATAACTATACAGGTACCGAGAATGCCTACCACATATGTCCTTGTTAATCAATCATACTTCCAAAATATACAGCTTACTGCTTCAAAATCAAAAGCTAAAGTTGCTCATGGAAATAATTTTAATATTTGTTGTTTATTGTGAGAGATATTCTCAATATTGAACTAAATTCAAGAAATTATAGCTTTATTGGGGCACATGTGCTTTTTGGACCAACTTTTTTCAGCAGTCTCCGAAAATTATGATCGAGGTGTCATTCGATTCGGAATGACATCTAGATGATTTTTGAAAAAAATGAAGTTCCGCTTGCAAAAATTGTGAAAGTTATTAACAATTAACTAAAAAAAAGGGGGCTTTGATTTTTCGCAAATATCTCAAAAACTAATAAAGATTCAAAAAGAGGAGGAAACTTCCTAAAAAAAGTTTCGATTCCCGGAATTGTAGGATCAATTGAATTGAGGGATGAAAATACGGCCGAAAGCGGGTACTCTGGCTTGGGCAAGCCGCGCCCACTTTGGACACTTATTTATAAAAAAAAAAAAAAATTAATAATCATGTCTGTTTTTGTGACAGAGAGTAGAATAGAAAAAGAAATATAAGGTAAAAATTTATTTGTTTATAACAAATTGTTTATTGCATACACAATGAAAAATTAAATAAAATGTTTTTTTATATATCAAAAAGAAAAACAAATAATGATTTTTAAAGAAAAAATGGTTCCTTAATATTAATTAGAAGTTTGAGAAAATAATTGTTAATTAACAAATGCGTTTTTAAGCAATAAAAAAAAATTGTATGTATATTTTTTTTTAAAATCATTATTTGTATCAAAGATTGAAATTCCATAAAAAAAATTGCAATTATCTTATAAACAACGCATTTGTTTATAACAATGTTTTAAACAATTGGAGATAAAAAAATTTAAAAATTATTTCTATGCAGTTTCTGATGACATGAAAACAGATCGTTGATAATATTTGAAAAAAAAACATTTTTTTCAATGATTAATTTAAGTATTTAATTTTGCAACAACAAAAATTATTAATAAAAAACTGAAAAATGAAAATTTTTCAATTTTCCCAACGGGTTTCTATTCTGAAGCCTTTCAAGAATTGCTCCAAGAGAGGAAAAAAATCTTAAATTTATAGTTTAACAATTATCACACTTGCAATGTTCATGTTCAAGCAGAAAAAAATTATTAATTTACTATTGAATAACTAATTGAAAAATTGTGATAAAATTTTTTTTCAAGCGGATTATTGTTCATGCATCTGTTCAGTTAGTGTCTGAATTTTTTCAATTTTTTATTTTTATTTTTAGTATGTTTAAATAATTTTTATTGTTAAAGTGTCCAAAGTGGGCGCGGCTTGCCCAAGCCAGAGTACCCGTTTTCGGCCGTATTTTCATCCCTCTGGGAAAATTATAAATATTAATCCTACAATTCCGGGAATCGAGAAAATTTCCTTCTATTTTTGAATCTTTTTTCAGATTTGAAAAATCTTCATTAGTTTTTGAGGTATTTGCAAAAAACCAAAGCCCCCTTTTTTTTAGTTAATTGTTAATAACTTTTACAATTTTTGCAAGCGGAACTTCATTTTTTTCAAAAATCATCTAGATGTCATTCCGAATCGAATGACACCAAGGATCATAATTTTCGGAGACTGCTGAAAAAAGTTGGTCCAAAAAGCACTTGTTAACTAGACTATGGGTACAATTTTCGCCAACGTCCAACTGTTACCTTGTAAAACACTTCCTCAACTAATACACCCAAATAATTTCTCTACTCAGTACCGTACAAGTGCCCCCTCCCCCCTCCTTTTATTTTTTGAACGGGTCAACTCAAAAAATTGAAACTTGGGATAATGAAATTGATGCATGAATACTATATTTTGGAGTAAAATTGACAGATGAAACTTTCAACATGGCGACTGGGCGCCATCTGGGGGAAAAAATGAGAGGGGGTCTTGTGACTTGAAGCTCCTAACGAATACTTCACAACCCTAGAATATAAAGTCAATATGTTCACCTACTACAAAATGGCGGAACATTTAATAATTACCTGCATACAAACACATTAATATCGATACATCTAGAAATATTTGTTTTTCTCTGCCATATGGCAATCTTAACAACCCGATAAGGTTTGATAGGTTATTTTTTGTTTAAACAAAAAATGACAAGAAATGTCAGTACAACAACGAACATCATTGTTCAGTAAAAATATTCTCATTTAGTTTTCGGTTTTACTAGTAAATAGGTACCACGTGAACTATCTCTAAAATGGTCAATTCTCGTCCATTGGAAGAAAACATCGAAGCGATTTTTATTACGGTGCGACGCGTAACTTTCACGAAACCGAAAGAATTTTTAATGATCGTTTCCCGAATCGTCCCATCTGTAGAAAATATTCAAGGGGATTTGTAACCAAATTTACAACTACCGGTAGTGTACGGAACAAAAAGCCCCCAGGTCATCCGTCCATTCCGGAAGAACACCAAGTTCAAATAATTGGTGGGATGATAGTAAATCCTCAACAGTCTACTTCTTCCGTCGCGAATGTTTGTGAGGTGTGTCCTTCTACTGTGTGGAGACTTTTGAAGAGGAGTATCATCCATACAAAATCAAAATGGTACACCAGTTAACTGAAGATGACCCTGATCGAAGAACAGAATTCTGCGAAATTATGACGGCAACCATTGTAGTGACGAATCCACATTTTATCTCAACGGCAAGGTTCACAGACAAAATTGCCGTTATTGGAGTGACACCAACCCTCACATTTTCCGGGAAACTCATACTCAATATCCAGAAAAAATTAACGTCTGGGCAGGAATATTGGAAAACCATAATGTAGGACCTCTATTCATTGAACGAAATTTAACAGGGGAACTGTATTTGAATATGCTGGAAAATACTGTTGACCCTCTAATCACCGAAATCGTCGAAGCGAATCCTAATGAATTCGATATGGATATTGTATTCCAACAAGATGGAGCACCACCACATTACTACGGACAAGTAAGAAACTATTTGGATAATACTTTCCCCGGTCGTTGGATTGGCGGTCGAGGTCCTACGGAATGGCCAGCCCGCTCACCAGATTTGACACCTGTAGACTTTTTTGATGGGGCTATTTGAAGCAAAAGGTGTACGAAACTGAACCTGCTTCAATATTGGATATACGGCAGAGAATAATAAGTATTTGTAGAAATATCGACGTTACTTGTGAACGCATCTTCTGAACTGAACTCGGCTTCTTTCCTCAAATTATGAAGTTAAACGACGATGTATTCAGGCAATTATTAAATGTTCCGCCATTATGTAGTAGGTGAAGATATTGACTTTATATTCTAGGGTTGTGAAGTATTCGTCAGGAGCTTCAAAAGGATGTGTCACAAGACCCCCCTTTCAATTTTTTTTTCCCCAGATGGCGCCCAGTCGCCATCTTGAAAAATTCATCTGTCAATTTTACTCCAAAATATAGTATTCATGTATCAATTTCATTAACCCAAGTTTCAATTTTTTGAGTTGACCCGTTCAAAAAATAAAAGGGGGGAACATTGAAGAAAAGCACTGTAGACACATCGCATACTGCTGAAAGTCGGTGTCGTTTTTTCACATTTGTAATGCACTTAAGTAATTAGACACGTCCTGTCTATGCTAATGACCAGCATAAATAAAGCCGGACATCGTAATGGCCATGTTACAGAGATGTTCAGATGTTTTGTTTGAAATATTAATAACGCCGGGAAGGTTTACACATATATATACTCCGAGAGTCGTTGACTTTTTCGTCAAAATGTTTGTTTCGTGGCTAATGTGATTATTCTGATGCGGCGGTTTGCATTTGGGCAGAGGAAGAATAATATCCACGTACATGAACATGAATTCAGGGTTGTATAGCGTGTATAAATAGTATCATACAGTATGTGTGATACCTCATAGGAAGAGTCACAATGATGAACATTTCCCAAACAGTAAGAATTTGTTCCCTAACCTGGAAACTTCAACGTTGTAAATGACATTATAAGCCTAGCATATTACTGCCATAATACAGAAAATATAGAGCTGCATTTGGTACTATTGCGACCTCTTTCTGGATCTGACGTGGTCGGTTCAAGAATTCCAAGGATGAAGATTAAATCAAGCCATCTCTGCGTCCGATTATCAGACATTACCTTTGCTCGGTGTTTTTTTTTTCTGTAAAATTGTGTTTTTCCGAGAAGATGCTTATTTAGATACGAATCACATATGAATATTCTGCAATCTTCCCTAGTGCGCAACTTGGCTACAAATACACATTTTAAATAAACTGTATGAGTTCCTTGGACTAACCAAAATTCGTATTCGGACAATGTTATATAGCGCCATCGCACAAAGTTTAGAGGTACCAGTAGTACATCACAAATCAGTTTGGTTAATTATCAAACAAAAACAGTTGTATCCTCATCAAATACACCGTGTCCAAGCTTTTTTGCCCCAAGATTTCCTTCCTCGTTTAATATTGCCGATGGATACTGCAGAAAATTGCACAAAACCCTCAATTTACTGCAGAGATATTTTTCACTGACGACGCACATTTTTCAAAGAACGTCATAATGAACTTTCATAATAATCATGTGTGGTGTGACGAAAAATGCCGATTATCCCATTTCGATGGATATTTTCAATATACAGAATTTGAGTGTTTCTACAAGATTTTGTATGATATATCATTATACAGTGCTCGTCTAAAGTCCGTTCCCCCCCTACTAATTTTTGAACCACCTGGTATATCGCAACGAAATTTAGAGGGCTCAAATAGGAGATGAAAACCTACTTTTTCATGAAAGTCACAGCTGAAAGTTTTAAAATGACGGCTGAGCGCCATCTTCAATAAATTGTTTAAATAGAACACCGTGTATATTATGCCATTCTCGAAATCTGCTCATAATTCTCAACAGTTTTCTCCAATATACTTTACTCCTAAATTCAATTGTTTTCGAAATATTAACGTTTGAAAAGTGACATTTTGGTCATTTCAAACCCAACCAAAAAACCTAATGTTGCTTTCAATCAAGTTTGCATCGTAAAAAATTGTTGTCGCGGTAACATCTTGTTTACTGTCAAACTGAATTGCTAACTGTCAAATAGTCCGTTGAGCGCCTAAATCCTTTTATGAAAAGTGTGATCATGGCTCGTAGTTTAGACGATTAATTTGAAGCAGTTTTGATATTTGGAGAAGCTGGAAGAAATTACCATCTAGCAGTCCGTATGTTTAATGATAGATTTCCCGAGAATCCTATTTCGAGGTCATATTTGCGCAAGTTCAGTCATCACACCCCTTCGTGGTCACTTTGGAGACCTGCAGAACATCACTTTCCAAAGACTCGTTCATCCAACGAACAGCGAGGCTTTGGAACTCATTGCCTAGGGAGGTGTTCCCCGAGGCATACAACCTCCAGAAATTTAAGAAGAACACCAACTCCTACCTTCTTTCCCTTGGTTCCCACGATGTTCTCTGAACATTACAGGATATCCCTTTTCGTGGGAACCAGAACATAAAAAAAAAACTTTTGAATAAGCTCCAATCTACTGGTACGCTGAAAGATGCTCCAAGATCAGGAAGACCGCCTCTTTCAGAAGAAAAAAAGGTAGACATTATTCTGCAGTTGCTGAATCCTGTGGAGTAAGTTCAAAAAGTGTCCAGAGTCCTAAAAAAGAAAAGTTTCATCCCTATAAAATGAAAATCCTGCATGCTCTCACAGAGGATGATCCAGACCGGAGGATTGAATTTTGTGAGAGGTTAACAAGAACAATTGAAGGAGAACGGGGCTTCCTGAAACGTGTATGTTTCGCAGACGAATGCACGTTTTTTCCTAATAGAAAAGTCAACAAACAGAATGTACGATACTGGAGCGATACTAATCCGCATATTTTTAGAGAGAGACCCAGTTTCCTAAAAAGGTGAATGCTTGGGCAGGGATTTTGGGCAATCTCGTTGTTGGACCGATTTTCAGCAGAGGCAATCTTACAGGAGTTCTTTACAGAAAATTGACATAATATATTTTCGTCCTCTCAATTTGGTTTCCAATCTAATAAAAGCACCAATGATGCTGTTTTCAACCTGTTGAAGGCAGTTTACACAGAATTGAATGCCGGTGAAGCTGTTGGAGCGGTGTTTTGTGATTTTTCCAAAGCATTCGATTGTGTAAATCACGGAATACTGCTCCAGAAGCTGGATTGTTATGGAATCAGAGGTGTAGCTTATAACTGGCTAAAATCGTATCTCTCTAACCGAATTCAGATGGTAAAATGTAATAATAAATTGTCGAACCCTTCAAATATTGATTATGGTGTTCCCCAGGGCTCGGTATTGGGACCAATTCTTTTTCTTATTTATTTAAATGATCTTGGTAATATCAACATTTCCGGAAAATTCACCATGTTTGCAGACGACACCACAATAATGTGGCACGGAAAAAATGTTGAACTCTTGAAAGAAAATATCACTTCTGATTTGGTGAAAGTTAAACGATGGTGTGACTCCAACTTGCTGTGCTTCAACATTGAGAAAACAAGCATACTAACCTTCAAATTCAACTCAGATAACCTAGCTTTAGGCAATCAGAGGGTGACTAGCCA
This sequence comes from Gonioctena quinquepunctata, assembly GCA_018342105.1. Taxonomy (NCBI): domain Eukaryota; kingdom Metazoa; phylum Arthropoda; class Insecta; order Coleoptera; family Chrysomelidae; genus Gonioctena; species Gonioctena quinquepunctata. The sequence goes on along the minus strand of JAFIRS010000920.1, from coordinate 188,407 downwards.
ACCCCACACCAAATTTCTAGGTTTATGCTTAGATGACTTATTGAAATTTGAAGCGCACATAAAAAGACTTAGTAAAACATTAGCATCAGGCTGTTATGCTGTTCGAGTCATTACCAATGAACTTGGCCTCAATTCAGGCAGAATAGCGTACTTCTCACTGATTGAATCTCACATAAGATATGGCATCTCCTTCTGGGGTTCCTGCTCTAACCAGCTGATGAACTCAATATTTGTACTTCAAAAGAGAGCATTGAGGTACTTTTGTAAATGTCGTTCAAGGGTTCATTGTAAGCCTCTTTTTATTGAACATCGAATTTTAACGCTAACTTGTATATTTATTCTCGAAACAGTGTGCTTAATACATAAAACAAAATCAAAAGAGCCAAATGATAGACCCTGTTATATTACCCGTCAACACAATAATATTAGTTTGCCCATACCAACATCATCTTTGACAAAAAATTGCCTTATATTCGAGAGTGGGAAGATTTATAATCACCTACCTGGCCTTCTCAAGAACACAGTAAATCTCGCACTATTTCGAAATTCAATTAGGAATATCCTTCTCAAAAAGGCATATTACAACCTACAGGAATTCTATAGTGACAACCTTAGTTAGATCATTATGTATGACTAGCACTGTACACCCATTTATTATTATTTTTTTTATTATATTGTAATTCCTCTGACTACTGAATGTAGTTTATATAGCGTATAAATGTAATTTTTAATTGTTGAGTATTGTTAAAATTTCAACGTGTAGTATGACAATCAACTAATAACATGTTACCATGTTATGGAAGTGTTATTAGTTGTGTTTGTATATGTGATGTATATATTTGTATTTATGAGTAAGCATTTTTATTAATAATTATTAATAATTGTTTAATTGTTTATGTCCTTTTTACAGCGCTTTGTCAACAAGTAACTATCTCAGACCATAAAGTATATTTTGATTTGATTTTATTTGAAATCTTTTAGAAACTGAAATTGAACCTCGAATAAGGCAAATTGTATTAAACAATCAGGAAGAGTTTGAAAATCGTGAAATCATATTTCAGCAGAATGAGGCACCTCCCCATTTCGATCGCATGGCTAGAGAGTTCCTCGATACAAACTTTCCTGGGCGATAGATAGGTCGCAGGGGAAGTACAGAATGGTCACCAAGATCTCCGAATCTTACACCTCTAGATTTTTTCGTTTGGGGATATCTGAAGTCAAAAATCTACGCCAGTGAATGCTAAACAATAGAAGAGTTGGAACGCAGAATAATAGCTACATGTGAAGAAATAGATAGACTTTTATCAACGTGAGAGAAGCTATTTATAATAGGGCACTTTATTGTCAAGATTTAGGAGGGGGCCACATTGAACACTTGATGAAATAATTGTTGGGGTTAAATAAAAGTGTTATTCAACAATAAATTATAATTTTTTGGCCAACTAATTCGTTTTGATTGTGAATTTACAGAACACATTCGTTGGCTTCGAGATTTTCCGGTAAGCGGTACTGTTTATCCTTAATAAACTCTCTTTACGCCTCTTATTAGTCGAATTCATTAAGAGATTTAACTAAGAATTAATAACAACGTTTAGTTAGCAAAATGTTTTACCGGAAGTGACCAAAATCCATACTTCATTTTAAACCGCAATGTCACTTTTCAAACGTTAATATTTCGAAAACAATTGAACTTAGGAGTAAAGTGTATCAGAAAAAACGGTCGAGAATTATGAGCAGATTTCTAAAATGGAATGATATACGGAGTGTTCTATTTAAAAAGAAATTTGAAGATGGCGCTCAGCCGCCATTTTAAAACTTTTATCTGTGATTTTTTCATGGAAAAGTAGGTTATCATCTCCTATTTATGCCCTCCAAATTTCGTTGCGATATACCAGGTGGTTCAAAAATTAGTAGGGGGGGGACGGACTTTAGACAAGCACTGTATAATAGCCTATTGTTTGTTTTTTGTTCAGGATGAAGATTGATCAAGCCAACCGTTTTTTTTTCAGAATCCGGAGGGGACCAAGCTTCCACCGCCAGAACGACCGTATCTGTGTCCACTGGAGCGACGCCGGTCTCGGTCTCCACGACGCCGAATACCCTGTCGACGACGGGCGCGGCGAGTAGGGAATGCGCAGGCTGCGGCAAGAAAATCGGCGATAGGTTCCTCCTCAAGGCGCTGGACCTTTTTTGGCACGAAGATTGCCTCAAATGCGGATGCTGCGATTGCCGACTGGGAGAAGTCGGATCCACCCTGTATACTAAAGCCAATCTCATACTTTGTAAAAGGGATTATCTTAGGTGAGTTAGAAATCCATATGATTACTAGGATATGAGTATTGAGTAAATAGTCCAATCAACAAGTTCAAAAACGTGTTAAATAGATATAAAGCTCCTAAAAATATGAGCGATAGCTCATTCGATTCGGAATGACGTCTAGAAACTGGTGTGAAGACCGCTGCCATTTTCTAGCTGCCGTTTTTAAAATAGCTGCCAAATGACCAGTGGCGTCGGAAATTTTGTTTTTAATTCGGAAAAATAGGAAAACATTCCATAACCAATTCTATCGATTCATTACGTATTCAACAATATTTGAGACTGCATAGTTCACTTCAATATACCAGGAGTGGAATGACAGAACAGACATTATAGATGAGCATTAATTCGCTAGAAAAATTGTCTGGTTAGTAAATGATGTCCGACGGCGGTAGTTGTCTTATCGACATTTAAAAAAATAAGTTTTAGGCATACCGAAATATTTAGCCAAGTCCATACTCATGGAGTGTCCAGAAGACAGAACAATAAACATCTTCTATGAATATGAATGACTCGCGAGCCGTCCGAAGGGAAGAATTGTTTATCGACATTTAAAAAAATAAGTTTTAGGCATACCGAAATATTTAGCCAATCCATACTTATGGAGTGACTAGGATACACAACAATAAAAATCTTCTATGAATATGAACGACTCGCAAGCCGTCTGACGGTGGGAGTTGTCGAATTGAAACTTTTAAAAACATGTTATAGGCATACCGAAATAGTTAGCCAACTCCATACTCACGGAGTGACTAGTCACTCCATAAGTATGGAGGTGGCTAAATATTTCGGTATGCCTGAAACATGTTTGAAAAAAAATCAATTCGACAACTCCCACCGTCAGACGGCTTGCGAGTCGTTCATATTCATAGAAGATGTTCATTGTTGTGTCTCCTAGTCACTCCGTGAGTATGGAGTTGGCTAACTATTTCGGTATGCCTAAAACATATTTTTAAAAGTTTCATTTCGACAACTCCCACCGTCAGACGGCTTGCGAGTCGTTCATATTCATAGAAGATGTTTATCGTTGTGTCTCCTAGTCACTCCGTGAGTATGGAGTTGGCTAACTATTTCGGTATGCCTAAAATATATTTTTAAAAGTTTCAATTGACAACTCCCACCGTCAGACGGCTTGCGAGTCGTTCATATTCATAGAAGATGTTTATCGTTGTGTCTCCTAGTCACCCATAGTATGGAGTTGGCTAAATTTCGGTATGCCTAAAACATATTTTTAAAATTTCAATTCGACAACTCCCACTTCGGACGGCTCGCGAGTCATTCATATTCCTAGAAGATGTTTATTGTTCTGTCTTCTAGACACTCCATGAGTATGGACTTGGCTACCGCCGTCGGACATCATTTACTAACCAGACAATTTTTCTAGCGAATTGTTGCTCATCTATAATGTACGAAATTCATGTTCACAAATTACCTGAAAAAGTCAAATATTATCCCAAAGTGTCAAAATTCATATTCAAGAAAGCTGCTCTTTCATTCCACTCCTGGTATATCGAAGTGAACTATGAAGTGTCAAATATTGTTGAATACGTAATGAATCGATAGAATTGGTTATGGAATGTTTTCCTATTTTTCCGAATTAAAAACAAAATTTCCGACGCCACTGGTCATTTGGCAGCTATTTTAAAAACGGCAGCTAGAAAATGGCAGCGGTCTTCACACCAGTCGTCTAGGAGAATATTTCTCAAGGGTTTATTAGCACGTGAAAAATTGCGATTGTTATTAACAAAATAAGATTAAAAAAAGAAGGTATTTCGTTTTTCGTTAATAATTTCTAAAATAATGATATTTAAGGAATTATGAAAAAAGATCCTAAAAGAGTAGGAAATTATTTATAAAAAAAAAATATTTCTCTGGTAATTCATTGAAAAAAGTCAATGATGATTTTAAAGAATAAAATAATTTCTTAACTAATTTTTAAAAATTAAATTTAAAAAAAAACGATTATAAACAATGAAAAAAATTATTTAAGAAATTTTTTTTATCATAATTTTACCTATGCAATGAGATGGTAATTATTTTTTTTTTTTAATCTTAAAATAGTCTGTTTATAAACAATTTCTTAACAAATGACGTAAACATTTTTTTTTGTTAATTAATACCTATATTAGATGCAAAAACAGCAATAATAAGATATTACTAAAAAAAAATTTTTTTGATAACATTTTTTTGAAATTTCATTTTTTGTTAATTTAAAAAAAATATAATTAACAAAGTAATAAACTTTAATAAAAAAAATTTGCATTGCTTTATTAAGTACCTAAATGAAAAGAGCTCCACGAAGCGAAAATTTTATAGACCAATTATTTAAACTTTTATGTCGTAATTTATAAAAACAGAGATTGGAAAAAAATTAGTTAATTAACAATGCTGTAACTTTTTGAAAAATCGACATGTACTTTTTTTTGTTCAAGTGTCTAGATTACACCATAATTTATTCAAATATTTTAATTGTTATTCAATACTATAAAAAAATATTTTAGGTGATATAACGGCTTTTTAGACCGTGCGCCTATGCCGTAACGACCTCGCGGAGCCCTATTTTGAGCGTTAATTTTTTTTATAAATAATAGAGATAGAGTTCCGGGATCTTTTTTCATAATTCCTTAAATATCATTATTTTAGAAATTATTAACGAAAAACGAAATACCTTCTTTTTTTAATCTTATTTTGTTAATAACAATCGCAATTTTTTACGTGCCAATAAACCCTTGAAAAAACATTTTTCTAGACGTCATTCCGAATCGAATGAGCTATCGCTCATATTTTTAAGAGCTTTATATCTATTTAACACGTTTCTGAACTTGTTGATTGGACTAAAACTACAATTACATTAATTTTTGTTCGTGAAATTATTAAATATCACTGTCATTTACTTTTTGCACCAGCCTTTGAGTGTGAGTATGCGTATAATTATTTATACAACAAGAATATGAACCGGCTCTTTTTTGCACGCGCGAGAACCTCACAATTGCAAAAAAAGAGGATTTATATTCGAGTTGTATACATGATTTTTTCCAATACTTTGATTTTTTAATATACAAATGATTATTTTTTTCGTGTAATTTTTAACCAATCAGAACGTTCAATGTAGTTAAGTTACCTTGTATAATTTCGATGATACCTGATTATACATAGAAAAACCAATCGAAAATTTCATTTCCGTACCAACCACATCACATTAATATACAACAATACACAAACTAACAGGACCGTCAAATTTTGACGTTTATCAATAATTGTTCAAAAATGAGTCGATTCGGAGATTTATCATTGAATGCAATAGACGAAAGTATACAAAATACTGAGCCTCATAATACAGTGAAAACGAAAAAGTACGTATGGAAAAAAATATTATGAATCAATTTCCACTGAAATGATAGCATCTATTTTGAAAGATTGGGCTTTCAATATGCGAAAAGGTAATGGAGAAAATAATAAAGAAAATTTGGTTGAAACGATGTGGAACGTAACGGCAAAACAAATACAAGAACAATATATGAAGGAGTTTAATAGAGTAATTGATCCATTCTCTAGTCCCATAATTTTAGCAGCAGAAATTCAAAAAGAAGGGAACTTCAAATGTTACCGGACAGGAGAAAGGTTAGTGCATCGGCATTAAAAGATACCGAGTACATAGCAATGATAGAAACTTAGGATGAAAATACACCGGAAGGATTACAAATAAAAAAATTCTTAATTGCTTCTGTAGAACTTGCGTGGAGAGGGAATGAAGGAGCGTCATGCTTGACTCATTATTTTCAAAAAGAAACTGGAAATGATACTTCAACTGGTAGAATACAATATAATCCTATTTTTACCAAAACCACACAGGGAGGAGCAAAACCGTGTGCTAATAATAAATGGCTTGTACCCAACCATAATGAAGTAAGTGGTTGTCAGTGAGACTTCTAGATAAACAATGATAAAAAGAAGCGAAAACATCAATATTAAAACAGATAGGTTATTTCTGACAGTAAATCCTAACTGGAGAAAACAAAAAACCTTTGGCTGGTACATAAATATGCCAATTGGAGTGCATGGAATCAGTAAATGGACCAAAAAGTCTGCAGAATGGGCAAATTTAAATATGACAAACAAAATATTTTCAAATCATTCTCACCGAGCCACTGCTGTTTCACAATTGGCAAAAACAGGTGTATCGGAACAAGAGCTTATTAAAATAAGAGGACATGGTAATAGCAATTCTATCAAATCTTACCTACAGTTAGATGAACAACATCACCAAAACATAATAAATAAGATGAGATCCAATTTTAAAAACGCTACAAGTTCAAGTAATAACACCTTCGGTATTTCCAGCACTTCAATGAGCACTAGCCACGTTTCCAGCGCAGAAAATAACTCAGTTAAAAAAACCGTAGTATATAATAATTGTAATTGTCATTGTACCAATTTGCATTTAAATTAATAAATTGTTTATATTTACTTAATTTACTCAAAAAATAATCGTATCAAATACAATACGTACTTCAAAATAAATACGGTTATACATCTCAAACTTTCTGCATAATTACAAATCGTGTCAGTTTGACAGAATAATCGTCCCGCTTCGCGGTCGGATTATTTGAACTGTCAAACTGACACTCTTTGTAATTATGCAACAAGTTATCGATGTATAACCTGATTATTTTGAAGTACTTATAGTATTACTACTGAAAATACCCTTTATTATTAACGTTTTGAAGCAAATGTCCAATTTTGGCAGTGACAGTGACATCAAGCAAAATTATTTCAGTCAATCGCAATACATACTAACCAGAAATAATTAGAACAAACATCAGGTTGTCAGGGGGCATAGTAACAATTTCAATTATTGTCCCCATTACTGTAAAACCGTAATCAGATAATTTTCATAAATTTATAAAATATCGTTTCAATTATGGATGAAGAAAGTGATTTTAGTGATACATCTGATATTCCTGCCGATGTGATGGAGTCAGCGGAAGCAGTTAGCTCAGAACTTCTACCAATAAAGTTCAGACTACTATACTAGTATATTAAAGTATAAGTGGATAAAAAGGGCTTTAAAACACGCGCGATTTTTCGAGCACGACGGCGCAGCCGGAGTGCTCGAAATAGAGCAAGTGTTTTTAAGACCAGTTATCCACGAATACTTTACGTTATTTTTTTTTATTGGTGCACTTTGAAATCATATATACTGGTATTATTACTACAAAAAATAGAAATAAGAACTTATAATGCAAGAAGGTTGAATTCGTGATGTGACATCAGTATACCTTTCGTTGTCATGGAAATGAAAAAAACATTCATTTGCAATTTGTTACCAAAGATCAATATTTGTTGTCACCAGAGCTCAAAAATGAATGATTCTAATATCGATTTTTTTGAATAGTGAGGCAGAATCGCGGTTAATACCGCGAAAATCCAGTGATATATATAAAAAAAATATGAAAAGTTCATCAAATGGATGGAGGAGCACATATAAATGAACGAATTGTGAGTAATATTTTATCTGACGTTACAAGGTACTCCTGTCAGATCAATAATAAAAAATTTGTCATTTAGACTTCACGTTTCTCGATTTGTTGATGTTGTCATGGTTACCTTTAAAAAACGCGCGTTTTTTAAAGTTCGATTTAAACACGCTGAGGCGTGCTTTAAATGGGTAAAAAGGGGCACCAATAAAAAAAAAAAAAGAATATGATGCATTTGATAGTTGGTGTTCTCAGAAAAAAATATCTAAGGTATCAGGACCCGTCATTCTTGCGTGTTTGGGGAAAAATCGAAAACTATGAATTTGTCAACCCTGTGGTCGAAGTTTTCTATGTTAAAATCAACTTTAGCTGTTAACAAGAACATACATACAGTGCTTCTCAAAAGTCCCCTCCCCCCCTCTTTATTTTGAAAGGATTATACATAAACAAGTGAAATTTGGAAACTGAATATTAAAGGTTGTAAACTTCCCTACTAGTGATGATAGATGACGAAATCGTCAAAGATGACGTCACAAGGCCATTGTGACCAATAATTTTGAATGGAACCCTACGGCAAGCGACACCTCTTTCAAAAGGTATCGAAAAAACCTAATCAATGATACTAATTTTGTTTGTGTTCATGGCAGTTTTGGCAACTCGCTTTTAAAAAACGCATAGCTGTGATGAATTAAATCAGTTGATACTAAAATTCAAAATTCAAGCTCCTCCTCTGGCTAGTTGTCAAATAAGCTGACGTTTTTGTTAGTCTCCCTAATTCGACGTTTTTGTAATTGTCCAAGTTTTTGTACATTTAATAATTTGTGTATTGTTGATCGAACGTTTAACTGTTTTAGCAGCTTTTGGTACTTTTAATATATTTGTACATTTTATTAATTTGTTAAACTGTTGTGAGCCGAACGTTCAAGTGCTTCAAGAAGCGAAATGGTACGTGCTTTAGGTGATAAAGTAGCAGCGATCCTAATTCTTGGTGAAACTAGACAAAATATTCATGCAGCAGAACGCATTTTTAATGAGAGGTTTCCCGATCGCCCCATTCCGAGGACTTATTCAAGGGAGCTTCTTCGTAAGTTTGTAACAACGGTTAGTATTAATGATGCGAAACGATCTGGCAGACCACAAATTTTTTATGAGAAAAAATTGATATACGGGCAGAAGTAATAGTTAATCCTATTTCTTCAACAACTCACGTTGTATCTACCTGTGAAGTCAATCGAAGTACAGTACACAGGGTGTTGAAAAAAATACAAATTTCATCCATACAAATTGAAAATGGTTCATCAACTCTCAGACGACGACCCACCGAAAACTAGAATTTTGTGAAAATATGGAAACTCAAATTAACCAACAGCCATACTATGTCAAAACAATTTGTTTTAGTGACGAAAGTACTTTCTATCTGAATGGAAATGTAAATACACAGAATGTGAGGTATTGGAGTGACGCAAATCCTCACCTGTTCCGTGAAACACATACCCAATTTCCCCAGAAGGTGAATGTTTGGGCAGGTATCCTGGGAAACCACATCGTTGGGCTTTTTTTTTAATACTAATTTAACTGGTGAGGTTTATCTGGAGATGTTGCAAAACGCAATAGAACCGTTAATACTTGAAATTTTGGAAGATAATCCAGATGAATTCGGCAATTTGGAAATGACATTCCAACAGGATGGTGCTCCTCCACACTATTACGGTGGTTACGGTATTTGAATGAGGAGTATCGTGGAAGATGGATTGGACGACGAGGTTCAACAGTTTGGCCAGCTCGATCACCGGACCTCACACCTTTGGATTTTTTTCTGTGGGGGTACCTCAAATCGAAGGTTTACGCCACTGAACCTGACAATATTGACGTTTTAAAACAACGTATTGTTGCAGAATGTGAGGCTGTTTCCGCAGACACGTTTGCAAATGTACGAGAAGAGTTTAAAAATAGGGTATTTCACTGTCAGGAAGTAAATGGAGGTCACTTCGAGCAATTTATTCAAGTAGATACTGATTCTTAAATCTCTAATTAATATCATACTGAATGGAATTTAAATTTCAATGTTTACTAATGAGCCATTAAAACTGCCATAAACACAAACAAAATTAGTATCATTGAATAGGTTTTTTCGATACCTTTTGAAAGAGGTGTCGCTTGCCGTAGGGTTCCATTTGAAATTATTGGTCACAATGGCCTTGTGACGTCATCTTTGACGATTTCGTCATCTATCATCACTAGTAGGGAAGTTTACAACCTTTAATATTCAGTTTCCGAATTTCACTTGTTTATGTATAATCGTTCCAAAAATAAGAGGGGGGGAGGGGACTTTTGAGAAGCACTGTATAGGTGATTATCCCAAAGTGAAGGCATTTCTTAAATGAAAAAGTGCCGGCTATAAGCCGAAAAAGGCGAAAGTTTTCACGAGAGAAGAGGTAACTACATTTTTGCTTGATGCTGCGGATGATTTTTTTTTATTGATGAATTATGGGATTGTCAGGCGCCTGTCGCGGGACGAACTTTTTAAAATGTCAATACATGATATTGAGGACAAGGATACTTATATAATTGTTGAAATTCCTGATTCAGAAACGAAAATACAAAGAACTTTTGTAGTTCCAAATAACAATGAACACAAATTTAATCCAGCTGAAGTACATGTCACTGCGTCCTAAGATAGCAGAAAACCCTAGATTTTTTATTCAGTATAGGGATGGAAAATGTACAGTTCAAGTAGTCGGAATAAATACTTTTGCAAAAATTCTGAGTCTAATTGCATCATTTCTTGGATTACCTAATACTGCAAAATATACTGGCCATAGTTTTAGAAGGTGCTCTGCGTCGATTTTAGTTGGCTCAGGAGCTGATATTTTGAGACTTAACATCATGGTGGATTGCGAAAGCTATGTGGAGCAGTCCGTGGAAGAAAAAGTGAAAATTGGAAACGGTATTTTTAGCGGTTATGTCAAGAAAAGTGCAAATGTCGAAGTCGAGAACAATAATACTTATAACATTATACAAGAAAAGCAATTTGATTTAGTATTACCAAAATTATGGTTTGGAATTAACATACAGAATATCAGCCATTCTACTATTAACATAAATCTTGTAAAAAATTAGTATGGATGGAATATGATTGTAACATGTTCAATAAAAAACGATTGAAATGAGCATGATAGGTTTTGTGTATTACCTGTATTTAAACAACGTATCTTTAGGCACGCCGTGCAGATTTTTTTTTTGGACTATGTACAAAAATTGCCTACGTTTGACATTTAAAAGTCATAATGAATGACACATTTTTGACGTAAGTATTGTCAAAAAATATTATCCGAATCATCTAAAAAAAGCGTTATTTGTCACGCTTCATTTTACCTTCAACTGAATTAGGGTACGTAGAAATTTGATTTCAATTTCTATATTAATATACTTCATGAAAATATAACTAATAATTTTGCATAAAGTTCAACAAAATGCGAAAAGGAATCTGCATTCTATCGCCACGCAGAAATGCTGACATTTTTTGACGAGCATCGTATATTTTTCAAATACCTTTCAGTCTCCTAACACTGCAGAAGTAATATCTCTGCAATATCTATAAAATTATAGTTATTGCTCTTTCCTTCTACAAATCGAACTTCGCGAACTTTTCGAATTTAACTTCGGTTATTACAAAGGGAAAATTAATTAAAAAATGGCATTTTATTAAGATCGCGATAGAGGATCTTCCTATTCGGAGTCAATTTGGTGTAATGTAATTTTTATAGCCAGCCATACCTATAAATTTTATAGCAATCTACACTCGGAAATTGGTGTAGCTCGACAAGCTCTTATAAATATTGGGGCCGATGGCTCTTCTCTAATCATCTTAGAAGCACTTTAATATCGCGCTCATATTGAATTATTTTGGTTCAATTTCATCCACATGAAGTTTTGAACAACTTGCAACGTACAATCCTCAGGAAAATAGCTATCTTATAGGATATGTAACAAAAATTATGTAACATGAACATTCACTCGATGTGTAACGGCTATGTTACAGGGTGATATGATTGTGATGTTCCACAGATGTCGGATGTATCATGATTTTCAATAGATTTTCATACAATCATAATAATATAATTTATTAGAAATGTAGTACCTTTTTTTCCCCCCACTGCTGGTCTCGTCGCCAGCTGCACCTCAGCTTCTTGGGCTTTTTGTGCCTTCCGGTTATTATTTGACCCAGTCCCGTACTGATTTTGTCGCTCCGAGTGCAGGTTCTGGGCCAATATATGGAGTTGATGAGCCCATCCTGGCTAGTTCATCAGCTTTTTCGTTGCCCTCGATGCCACAGTGTCCTGGAACCCACATCAATGTTATTTTGTTGTGTTCTGCGAGGACACTGAGTTCTTCTCGGCATTCCCATACCAGTCTCGATATCACTTTTGGGTTCGTGAGCGCCTGCAGTGATGCCTGGCTCATTTGGGAGTTTCTTCCAGCACCAGTTCCTTCCTTGGTGTTGGATCCGTCTGTGTTACAGATCCGCTCTCCAGGTTTGCCCTTGATGGTGTCGTCTGTTCATTCCCTTCGGTCTTGTATGATCCCCTCGGAGTTCGTGTTAAAGAAGTATCTAGGAGTTGTGTGGTCCGTTGGTTTCATTTCATGAATGTTGCCTCCCACTATTTACTTTATCTTGTTATGATCCGATCTGTTGCTCGTATTTTGTAGCCTTAGGCCCGATATTATAATGTCGGTTCAAACTCTTGAGTGACGTCATCGAGTTTAAAGCTTAAACCTTACCTCAGGTATGGTTTGAAGGAAGCGAAACGAAACGAAACACCATAAGGCCAAGTGACGATGATATTTATATACATGGAGAATAAAAATCTTATGTGTTTTTATAAAACGACTTTTCCACCACCTTTGGTTTGAACTTGAAGATAAACTGGTTTGAGGTTTTCTGACATTATAATATCGGGCCTTAGAAGTCCCAATTTTGCCTCCCCCATGATTGTTATGTCAATCGGTGGAAGGTCCAGTAGTGATTCCAAGGCTGTTCTTGGTGTTGTTTGCATAGCCCCCGTTATGCTGAGGCAGGCAAGTCTTCGTACCTTGCTCAACTCAGCGGCTATTTTTTGGATTATCTCTGTCCACCATACCAAAGGTGATCATGGGTTACACCACAGTATTGTATGTCCAATACTGGATGTTGTTCCCTTGGAGAGTTAGGGGTACCAGGACAGTAGCTTCCTTCCTCGGGTAAAAGCTACTATGGTTGATTTAGAGGGACTGATATATAAACCCTCCTCATTTATCCATGTACTGACCAGGGTTAGGTCCCTTTGCATTCTCTCCCTAATTGTGGTGTTGAATTTTCCTTGGACTATGATGACTATGTCATCTGCGTACCCAAGTTTTTTTTGTCCATTCCTTTCTAGTGTGATGAGGGTCTTCCACCAACAGGTTCCAGAGCAGTGGGGAGTACACCCCCTTGCGGACAACCCTTGGTGCCTTTAGCTGCCAGTGTTTCTCCCACTAGAGAGGAATAGATTATTATTCCTCTTAGCATGCAGTCTATCCACCTGCAGCAGGTTTCATTGATGCCTTTTCTTGCGGGAGTAGATGATGATTCGAACTATTTGCTTGGTATGTTCTTCTAAATGACATGTCCATCCTCAATCAATGTTTTTTTCAACGTTGACTATTTGGTCTCCTTTCCGTAAAAGACTTTATAACCCAAAAGACTCCATAAAACTATTTAGATTAAGGGAAAAAACACTCCCCCTACCCACCAAAGTACGGGAATTCATGTAATCTAACAAGACAAACCGTCTCAATGTTCATCAAATGTTTAACGACAGTAAAAATATACTCTTATACAGGGTGATTCAAAAGTAATTTGACATACTTCAGGACGTGATTTCCCACAATATTCTAATATGAATTATCCAAATAAATATATGTCCGGAAACGCTTTGTTTTCAAGATACAGGGTGTTAAAGTTTTATTTTCGTTTTTTTTTAATAACTTTCGAAATACTGACCTTAACTAAACTAAAAGTGGTATTGAGAGGTTTTTTGAGGTGCCAAATTCGAACCTGATGTTATTATTGCTCTTACTCGTAGGGGGCGCCACCTACACGTCTTTTTTTTAAGATTCTTAACTTTTTTTAGAGTACTTCTAGCATATTTTCCAGTAAAAAAATCAATTCCTCTATCATTTCTACGTAAAAAAGCTACCCTTGTTACAAGTCGCTATAAGCAATCGTTTTCTAGATATTTGGACTTGAAAAGTCGATTATTTGATAATCGATGAGTGTTGAAGCTATTACCATTATTTTGCATTTTTCACAAGAATGCTTAGGAAATGAATTCGACATTTAAGTAAGTAGTTTTGGAAATTACATATTATGTGACAGTTAAACGTTTTGTTGTTTTGTTGAAGTTACTGTAAATTTTGAAAAAATGGATTATATAAACAATAATGCTCATTTAGCCGATATGCATTTCGTTTATGGCCTTGCGGATGGCAATGCGCGCGAAGCAAGACGTAATTACCAGGAGCGATTTACCAGTCTCCACCGTCGTTTGGCAGAAACAGGTAGCTTTAAGAGGGCAGCTGATATTATTGGAAGACCACGAGCAGTTCGAACCCCGGAATTGGAAGGAGCTGTTTTGAACGCTCTCGAGGAGAATCCAGAAACAAGTACAAGAATAATTGCTGAAGCACTCAATTCACCTCAGTCCACAGTTTGGAGGATTATCCACCGTCAACAATTTTATCCATACCATATTCTAAGCGTACAAGCTCTTTTGCCACGAGCCTTTTCCCAACGCATTACTATGTGTCAGTGGTTTTTGAGAAAACTGGCTGGAAATCCTCAATTTTTAAGATATGTACTTTTCACGGACGAGGCAAACTTCTCCCGAAATGCTATCACAAACTTTCATAACAACCATGTTGGGGCTCTGGAAAATCCGCACGCAGTTAGTGAAAAACATGATCAGTATCAATTTTCTGTAAATTTATGGACGGCAATAATTGTTAATTACTTGATAGGTCCTTTTTTTCTTCCGTTCCGACTGAATGGCGCAACTTACAGAGACTTTTTAGAACATGAATTGCCGGGAATACTTCAGAATGTACCATTAGAAATTCGTATCCGCATGTGGTTTATGCATGATGGGGCTCCGGCCCATTTTAGCCTTGTAGCCAGAGAATTCCTCAACACTGTCTATCTAAATCGATGGATCGGTAGGGGTGTAGAAGAACCTAACCAGGCGTGGGCACCAAGGTCCCCAGATCTAAACCCGCTGGATTTTGATTTTTGGGGACATTTGAAGTCACTAGTTCATGAAACTCCAGTAGCGAACTAGAAAGATCTAAGAAACCGAATAGTAGACGCCTGTGAAACGATAAGAAACACACCAATAATTTTTGAGCGGGTACGAGATTCAATGACTAGAAGACTGAATGCCTGTATCTTCGCTGGAGGTGGACACTTTGAACAATTCATTTGAATACAATTCAGTTTCCTTTATTTTATTCTACAAATCCAAATTTCTTGAAATAAAATGTTGATATTTCTTGCAAATTTTATTAAAGCAAATCAGATTTTGCACTCTTGATACAGAAATAACTATTTCAAACGAGTAAAAATAAATAGAATAGGTGGCGCCCCCTACAAAAAACCAAAACTACTTACTTAAACGTTTGCCGTGCACAAAGAGATTGGGAAATGGGGGCACTTAGAGACTTGAAAGGTTAAGAAGCCTTATTATCAATTTGAAGAGTATGGTTTTTGGAATTAGTCCCCAGTTATTTGTGTAAGTAAAAAATATCTGCTATATACATTTGAAATTCATAACTAGGTTCTAGAAGGGATTCATCGTTTCATTTTAATAAATATTTTTCTATATTTTTTTACAAAGTGTTTTTAATCATCAAAGGGTCAGAATCTACCTAGTTAGTCGTGAACAAACCCCAATACACGATAATATTGTGAGGAATCACCTCCTGAAGTTTGTCAAAGTACTTTAGAATCACCCTGTATTTTGGGATAAAAAGATTCATTTTATGGACAAATCTTTTATCATCATTTCGAAGCTACCAATAAAATCTCTTTGTTTTTGTTTAGCTCTGCTGCACAGATTTTCAGTGCACCGTTCATAATTTGTTTGTAAAACTAAATTTATCCCATCAATATCGTTTCATGTACACATACGATACACCTGAATATCGTCGGTATTTGAAGAGTTTATCACATTGGCAGATCGAATGTGTAGATTCAGTTGACTTCTACCCTGATCGTGCATTCTTTTTTTAGGTTATTTGGTACAACAGGATATTGTGCCGCATGTAATAAAGTCATACCCGCCTTTGAAATGGTAATGAGGGCGAAAAACAATGTCTACCACCTAGAATGTTTCGCTTGTCAACAATGCAACCACAGGTATGTTAATATAATATAAACCACTCAAGATGAAAGAATTAGTTATTTTTCTGTCGTCATAGGCTTCTTTGACAAATTCCAGAATAAAAACAAAATGCGAGAAAATATTTCTTGTTTGAAATTTCTACATCTGAAAGATTTGTCATACCTTTCCTTATACCTTATTCATATGAAATTAAACCGAATTGAAGTAGAAACTATTAGAAACAAGTCGTTACGATGGTCTGTTTTCAAAATATTAATAAACATAGAAATATGTATTCAATTTACGTATTCAATTATTAGATGCGTTGATACATGATATCACCGGAACTTGGGGGGTCAAAATAGTAGTCACAAGGCACATTGTGAATAAATGATAATGATCAATTAAAATACGAGTAACAAACGGCTTTGATATATTTTTGAGATTATTGTACGAAAAGTAAACACGCTGATGAATTATAGTAATTACGGTATTTCCAAAAGGACTCCAAAATATTTATATATATATATATATATATATATATATATATATATATATATATATATATATATATGAACAGTGGGGAATAACGGGGATCTTCAGTCAGCATAAGTGTTGAACTATGAAAAACTCTTTAATACGTTGGACCGAGCTTTCGTTTCAATTTTGAAACTTCTTCAGGTTCCTAAAATATGTAAATTACATTATTGAGAAAAAAAATACTTAAAATGAAGGAAGTACTTAGAGTAATCTGAGTGGTTGATTAATGAACATTAACTTTAAAAAAAAAGTAAAATATGTAAATATTTGTCGGAATGGTGTTATATCTTTGACGTTTCGAGTGACATTGAAGGATTTGAAATGACAACCTATGACTAATCGTCAGAAAAATATAAAATATGTAGTGGGTGTGTTAATTTTTATTATATTCTTTGAGAATCATCAGTTTTAATCCATTTGATCCATATTTTGATTGGATTTATTAATTTCAATCATTTCAAGAAATAATCTTTCAGAGAAATTTTTTTCTGAATGTAAAATTTGTGCTTCCTCGAATGATATTTTATGGCCTGCTGACTGAAGATCCCCGTTATTCCCCACTGTTCATACCAATTTTCAGTCGTTATTTCTAAATTTATAATATATATATATATATACCGGGTGATTCTCTGAGGTGGCTCTTCCCTATAACTTTTTTATTATTGAAGATAGAAAAACGAAAATTAAGAGTTGTGTATTATAGGTCAATTTATATTTTTTTACATATTTACTTGCTTTGCCGTACTTCCGGTTTGACCGGAAATGACCCCAACTTTCGATTTTTAAATGGGACATCCTATATATATATATATATATATATATATATATATAAATAAAATTAACAATCAGAAAATGAATATTTCAACGAAATGTATTTTAAAAAACAGTTAGAACAATAATCAATAATTGGGCGATAAAGAATATCTAGGGTATCAAATAATGGGACAACAACCCTGTCGTATTGATAATATATTTAAATTAAACTCTGTCTATTATCTTTCTGTATAAATGCGAATGATTCATTGGCAATTAGTCGTGGTAGTCGATTCAGGTAATTCCTGAAATGAGTTTCAATTCGTTATTAGACCCCCTTGAAAAATAATGAGATCGAGTATCGACTAGTAAAACTAGTAAAAAGGCAATCTTGTTTTTTTCAGGTTTTGTGTTGGAGACCGATTCTACCTTTGTGAAAATAAAATCCTTTGTGAATACGACTACGAGGAGCGACTAGTTTTTGCGAATATGGCCTACAATCCAAGCAGCTTAGCCCATATCAGAAGGCAAGTCAGTAATCTTCAGGTATGACATCGAAAAATTATTGCAAAGTTAACAAATATCTCTCTTTTGATGAAGTTGAAAGTAAATACAAAAAACCTAAGGTTATTCATAGAACAATAATTTATATAACGCGATAACAACTGGGATCTACAACATATTACTACTCAGAACTTTCCCATAATATACAGTGTATGATGTTCTACAAATACGTACGATGTAAACAATACATTCGTATTGATTTACAGTATCTTATTTCGATATCAAAAATAGCAAAGTTTAAACCTACTCAAAACCAACCTAAAATCTTTAACAACTTGCCTTGATCATGGAATTCTTCTTCACAAACTGTCGAATTTCGGACTAACCCCAAATCTCTCATCTTCATTTCAATCCTACCTTCATAATCGTAAGCAGTCAGTTTCCGTGGTGAAAAGTCTATTGAAGTCCTCCCCACGTCAGGTGTCCCCCAAGGGTCTAACCTCGGGCCATTATTTTTCATAATGTTTATTAATGACATTGTAGCTACTCTCTCCGTCGCTCACTCACTGTATGCCGATGATCTTAAGTTATACCATGAAATTATCACCACAGAAGACTGTTCTCTTCTCCAAGATAATCTAGATCGCATCAATCTCTGGTGCATCGAGAATAGCTTATTCCTTAATGTTTCTTAATGCCAGGTTATGTCTTCCACCGCCAAGCTGAATCCAATTCTTTGCAATTATAAACTGGACAATGTCGTAATGAAAAGACCCGACACTTTCAAAGATCACCAAAAAAACATTCATAATCAGAGTGTCAAAAGATTTTGGAAGGAATGAGAAAACTGTTCTGCAATTATAGTTTACATTTGTTAGATCAAATTCAGAGTATGCATCAATTGTTTGGGCACCATATTATCAGGTATATATATCTAATTTAGAAAATACCATCGAAAATTTTTGAAATTTCTATGTTTCAAACTTGATGACAACTACCCAGACGTAGGTTATCCACATGAACAACTAATTTCTAGATTTTCAGCCGATTCACTTGAATCTCGTCGAAATAGGTCACATGTTATATTCCTTTTCAATCTTATTCACAACAATTTGGACTGCAGCTGCATTTTGGATATATTAAAGTTTCATATTCCTAGACTCACATCTCGGAGAAACAATACTTTCTATCTTCCACTTTGTCACACCAATGTTAAATTAAATGCACCTGTTTATAAGTAGTGCAATACATATGATGAGATGAATGAAACCATTGACATTTTTTGTTGCAGTGTGGCCTCCATAATAAAACTGGACGGTTCTGTTTTTGTCCAAAGATATATATTAATGTATAAAGCTAACAAGTTGAATATACATACTGTATATTCCTATTCTGTAATTGAATCTTGTATCTGTTGAATAGTGTAAAAAAACTTGAACAATGTCTTGATATAGATTCATTATCTAAATACAACATTTCTTTTTATTCATTCTGTACCTGCTACCTGTAAAAGGGCCCAGCTTTCAAGCTAGCAAGTATGCATACGTTCTCAAATACATATCACACTATTCATACTCAAAATTTCAGCTTTGCTGGAATAACGTAGATTTGCCGGCTCTGGGATCTTACTCTACATGGGATTATTCAAAACAATTCACTAAAAACATCGAAAAATATAAGAAGCATAATTGCATTCAAGAAAAAATTGAACCAAATCGTGTCTACTCACAACATAATATTTTTTATTTCAATTAGCGTTTGTCGTTTCTTGGGTATATAAAACTTTATTATTGCTATTATTATTAAATCCTATTCACTCTGTAGGGTCCCGCTGAACATTAAAGATTGTTTCAATGATCATATTGTCATAACCCCATAAGTACAGAAAAACTTTCGAACATTAGAAACAACAAGTTATTAATAGATATGAACTCTATGGCCAGGAAACATAATTCACTGGGAATGAAAATAAATTTTGAAATCAAATACTCGACCAAACTGATAAACAAGAGCACGTTAAAAATAGCTAAACATCTACAAGCCGGAATGCATATAAAAAGTCACCCTTTTTTACAACGGAGCTATCAACAACTCATCACCCGCCGCGTTACACATATCTAAGGAATTTCATTAGTAAACAAAGAAACTATAAATTATAGGTTCTGATAGCTCATTAATGCAATACGACCATGAAATAGATAAATCATTCATTTTTTTTACATTCTTTCGGTTATCGTAAAGAGCCATTGATTACTAAGAAGGTGATGTATTATGACAAGTAGAAGATAACTAACGTTAGGAATGTGACATCGCCAGCCAACAAAGAACAATACATGGAAGTGGAGATCATTTAAAACGCGACCACGCTAACAAACAATGATGATTCGGTAAACAGAAGTCGTTCAAGTAACATGTCCTCTCAAACTTGCATTCGATTAACCTGTAGTGCAGAAAGATGAGAAGTGTTCAATCTTTCACCTAGTAATCATATTAACAATATAACATATAGAAGTGCGGTAGCTATCAACCAAGTAACAGCTCTTGACTAGACAGTCATCAGTCATGAGTTCGTTGACAAGAAATCATCTTGCAGTGAAATTGCAAATTATTAAGAAAGAGAATTCCAATCAAGTAAAACCGAAAATGCACGAGTAATGACTTCACAAAGTAAATACTCATAGAAAAACATTACCAATAGAAATATAGTCTAATAAAAAACTTTCGCGGAAATAATGAAAATAGTAAAACAAATTAAACCAATATTGTGTAGAACGAATATCGAGTGAATAAGTGTTGTAGCCTGATGGTCTGAAGTAAGTTATCTGTTTTTTCTGGTTTTATGTTTGGGCAAATTGAATCATTTATAATTTATATATGTTTTTAAATCTATCTCCATATTTTATGTTCCCATATTTTTCAAATAATATTTATTCAACTGCCTGTTCAACAATTGATGGCATTTTTACTTATATTCAGTCCACTGACTTTGAGAATGCCAAAAACTGACCTATTGTAAAATATCAACTGTTCTTTGACTATTGTATCATTTTATCAGTACATAGAACTGATGGAAATACTTTGTAGCTATTATAAAATATATATGTATATTCTAATGCTTTTCCAAGTGCATTATTCAACAATCTTTCTGAGATCGGCACGTGCTCCTATCTAAACGCCCCACATTCCCTGTATTAAGAGAAAGGGATATTTCTTGAAGCCGCTCTCGAGAAATAATCTCTGTTCGACCATCCTCAGACAGTCGATCCTGTTATTACTCAATTTCTCAACCTAACAACAAAGGAGTGATCAAGTAAAGTGATTAATTCATAATATTTGAGAATTCCTTAGCGTTTATTGGTCTTTGATGGAGAGTACCCTCTTTAAAAGGCCAGTGGCGTGACAATATAATAATAATAATCCATTATTCAGAGTGAATCTAGAGCTTGCACTTCACGAATGTACAGAGTTGTTGGATTTTTTATAGTATTCATGAAGAATAAATGCACAGGTATAATGCAGCTGCTAAAGAGTATCCATTCATGAACACTCTTGGTAGATAATCCACTGAGAGACTCCGAAACCCAGGGCCTGAAATTCCAATGATATGCGGACGATGTGGTTGTCATTGCCAGAGATAAGTTTGAAGAGGTATCATCAAATATCCTTCAAGGTACCCTGAACACAGTTTGCAGATAAAAAAAATGTGTTAATCCCCGCAAATCCATTTGAGGAGTAAGTTGAATATCTAGGAGTAAGCCTGGATGGGAAACTTACCTGCATCTCTTGGAGAAAACCACCAATATAGCCAGAGTATCCTCTAAAACTCAGAAGGTATGTGGCAAACATTGGGAGATGAGCCCCAAACAAACTTACTGGATATATCGTATACTGTGATCAATGGGCCAAGCGGCTCCAATGAAGCAACAGTGGTATTTCCTACTCCTCTCCACATTCTGGTGGAAAAGCAGGCCTGAAGAACATACTGCTGTCGGTGGAAAACCAAGTAAATGATGATGGACTCTGGAACCATTTAAATAAGTTGAGTGAAATTAAAAGTATCCACATACTGAGGATGTTATCAGACTCCTTAGTCCTTCTGCAGTTAGTATACCACTTGGAAGGTCCTTCTACGACCTCTTCCCAGAGGGAAGAAATACCCCCTGACCAGCAGGGACTGCACCGGCTCCAAGACCAAAAGTGGAGCAGTAATCGAAGCCAAGGCAATCTCACACCCATCTTCCAGGCAAAGGCCTTTGCTATAGAATTGCTTACAAGAGAGCTGATTGTCGGCTTTTGACAAACAAAGAACTCAAAATAATATCAGAAACCCAGGCAGCTCTGAAAGCCACGATGACACGTTTGTTTAAATCGTGGGCATTTATAGAATAAACCGAGTAGTTGAGGTTAGGAAATTCATGGAATAACGTACCCCAAAACGGTATGAAGCATCCTGTTGTATAAAAAATATAAATGTTAGGACACCATGTATAAGTAAAATTTTCCTCTCCCTATACAGGGTGATTCAAAAGTACTTTGACAAACTTCAGTAGTTAATTCCTCACAAAATTCTAATATGAATTGTCCGAATAAATATATATCCGGAAACGCTTCCTTTCCAAGATACAGGGTGTTGAAGTTTTACTTTTATTTTTGTTTTTTTAAATAACTTTCGAAATACTGACCTCAATTAAATTGGTATTGAGAAGTTTTTTGAGGTGTCCAATTCGAAGCTGATGTTATTATTGCTCTTACTTGTAGGGGGCGCTACCTACACGTCTTTTTCTTTTTTGAAGATTCATAACTATTTTGAGCGTTCTTCTAGCACATATTTCAGTAAAAAAATGAATTCCTCTATCATATCTACGTAAAAAAGCTACCCTTGTTACAAGTCGCTATAAGCAACCGTTTTTTAGATATTTGGACTTAAAAATTTCAAGTCGATTATTTGATAATCCATGCGTGTTGAAGTTATTACCATTATTTTGCATTTTTCACAAGAAAGCTTAGGAAATGAATTTGACGTTTAAGTAAGTAGTTTTGGTTATTACATATTATGTGACAGTTAAACGTTTTGTTGTTTTGTTAAAGTTTCTGTTGTAAGTTTTAAAACACTAATTCTGAATAAATGGATTTTTTAAACCATAATGCTTATTTAGCCGATATGCATTTCGTTTATGGCCTTGCGGATGGCAATGCGCGCGAAGAAAGTCGGGTACTGCCTTCAGCTCCAACATTTACCAGTCTCCACCGTCGTTTGGCGGAAACAGGTAGCTTTAAGAGGACAGCTGATATTATTGGAAGAGCATGAGCAGTCCAAACCCCAGAATTGGAAGAAGCTGTTTTGAACGCTCTCGAGGAGAATCCAGAAACAAGTACGAGAATAATGGTTGAAGCTCTCAATTCCACTCAGTCCACAGTTTGGAGAATTATCCACGATCAACAATTTTATCCATACCATATTCGAAGGGTACAAGCTCTTTTGCCACGAGACTTTCCCCAACTCATTACTATGTGTCAGTGGTTTTTGAGAAAATTGGCTGGAAATTCTCAATTTCTAAGATATGTACTCTTCACGGACGAGACAAACTTCTCACGAAATGCTATCACAAACTTTCATAACAACCATGTTTGGGCTCTGGAAAATCCGCACGCAGTTAGTGAAAGACATTATCAGTATCAATTTTCTGTAAATGTATGGGCGGCAATAATTGATAATTATTTGATAGGTCCTTTCTTTCTTCCGTTCCGACTGAATGGCGCAACTTACAGAGACTTTTTAGGAAATGAATTGCCGGGACTACTTCAGAATGTACCATTAGAAATTCGTATCCGCATGTGGTTTATGCATGATGGGGCTCCGGCCCATTTTAGCGTTGTAGCCAGGGAATTCCTTAACACTGTCTATCCAAATCGATGGATCGGTAGGGGTGTAGAAGAACCTAACCAGGCGTGGGCACCAAGGTCCCCAGATCTAAACTCACAAGATTTTTATTTTTGGGGACATTTGAAGTCACTAGTTTATAAAATTTATAGCGACGAGGAAGATCTAAGAAACCAAGTAGCCCAAACTAATAATTTTTGAGCGAGTACGAGATTCAATGACTAGAAGACTGAATGCCTGTATCTTCGCTGACGGTGGACACTTTGAACAATTTATTTGAATACAGTTTAGTTTCCTTCATTTTATTTTATTCTACATATTCAAAATTACTTGAAATAAAATGTTGATATTTCTTGCAAATTTTATGAAAACAAATACAGATTTTGCACCCTCGACACAAAAATAACTATTTCAAACGAGTAAAAATAACTAGAATAGGTGGCGCCCTCTATAAAAAACCAAAACTACTTACTTAAAAGTCAAATTCATTTCCCAAGCATTCTTATGTAATTTTCAAGTCCAAATATCTAGAAAACGGTTGCTTATAGCGACTTGTAACAAGGGTAGCTTTTTTACGTAGATATGATGATAGAGGAATTGATATTTTCACTGAAAAATGTGTTAGAAGTACCCTCAATAAAGTTATGAATCTTCAAAAAAGAAAAAGACGTGTGGGTGGCGCCCCCTACGAGTAAGAGCAATAATAACATCAGGTTCGAATTCTACACCTCAAAAAACCTCTCAATACCAATTTTCGTTTAATTAAGGTGAGTATTTCGAAAGTTATTTAAAAAAAAACAAAAATAAAAATAAAACTTCAACACCCTGTATCTTGGAAACGAAGCGTTTCCGGACATATATTCATTTGGACAATTCATATTAGAATATTATGAGGAATCACCTCCTGAAGTTTGTCACAGTACTTTTGAATCACCCTATATAACGATGCAATGAAAGTTAAATCGAGCATGGAGTCTGTACAATGCACTCTCTTTTGCTTTTTAAAAATTCACTTTGAAAGAATACATGAATCAGTAGTAATAGAAAAAAATTAGTCCATTGTAAGGATAAATGCGAATCATTAAACGCTTTTGAGTAAATGGACTGGGAGCGATGTTTTCGGTTTCACTGAAGTGGTTTGTTTGAGAGAAAGCAGTTGAATGAAGCTCTTAGCTTTATATGTGGACTTGAAATGTAGCGAAAATCATTTTATGCAGTTAGTATCCCCGAAATGGCATGGTATGAGGTTGTATAGGGTTTGGATGGTATTATAAGAGAACAAGGCGATCTATGAGAATATATTTCTTCAGAAAAAACACTCACAACAACATTATGAAGCATTGTGGTCCGAATTTCATAAAACTGCCAGCGTTTATTTGATATCTTCTTCGGGGTTTCAAAGTCTGCACGGCATCAAGCTCATATGTAATCTCAACTAAAACTCCTGAGAACGCCAACTGCTTAGGTATTTTTACAAGCTTTCATTTAGTTTCACTTGTTAGTCAGTTCGTTTGTTAGTGAATTGTGACGGACTTCTAGCCATCCAATTAATTTGGAATTTGGCAGGTGTTCATAATTCCGGTGACAATGCACTATGGAATTTTTGTTAGAGAAAAAACAAAATGGCTGACAAGATTTGTAATTATGGTCCGGTTTGATTCAAAATTTATATGTGGGGGTTTTCGTGGTCGGAGGTTTGAATTTTGTAAAATTATAAATTAAGATGGCGGCTCCAAGATGACGGACGAGTTTTGTATTATGGTCCGATTGATTCAAAATTGGTATGTGGGGTTTTCGGGTCGGAGTATGAAATTTTGTCAAAATTATAAATTAAGATGGCGGCCCCAAGATGGAGGACGAGTTTTGTTATTATGGTCCGATTCGATTCAAAATTGGTATGCGACGGTTGTCGCGGTCGGAGATTTTGAATTTTTTATCAAAATTTATAAATTCAAGATGGCGACCCCAAAATTGAAGACGAATTTTCTGATTATGGTCATATTTTATTCAAGTTCGAAGATTGAATTTTTTATGAAAATATATAATTAAGATAGCAACTTCAGGATGGCGGACAAGTTTTGTGATTATGGTCAGATTCTATTCAAAGTTGGTGTTTTTACGGTCGGAGATCATGATTTCTCTCAGTTCAAAACTTACAGGGAAGGGACCTTGTAATAACGATGCTCTATTAGAAATGAACAGATCAAAGCGAACTAACTAAAAAACGGAAAATAAAATAACTATCAAAAAAAACTTTTTAAAGACAAGATTTTATTTAAGCCGCGTACTAAAACGTATAAACTTTTTTCTACTCCCCCTACTGAAAATGACGAAATTTGTACAACTCGCCAACTATGTCCGGATAAAAGGCAAGTAAAACAAGTTACCCTCCTATGGGTCCCAATTGGCCCAGAACCTTTTTGTGGCACAGCGAAAGCGTTGCGAACACAAACCAATAATTGGTTGAAAGAGCAATCTCAAGAATGGAGGATCAAGGCATCGCCAAAATTCACAGAGAGGGCACTTCTTCACCCAGTAAATTCCTAGAAATGGTGTATGGGGGTCGGTACCCATGGGAAAAAACGCATTGGATCCGATTCCAAAAAATTGTTCGGGTAATTTTTTTTATTAAATTAAAACTACTCTCGTTATTCAAAATAGTCCACGGGGAAGCGCACAGCCCAAAGAGGGGGTCGTAGAGAAATGCGGATTGTGCCAGAGGACTTTTTAAAGAAGGGCGGGGGACCATTTAAGGGTCTGAACGCGAAAAAAAACTCCTTCTCCTAATTGACCCCATTGATTTTAACGATACCCCCTCCTCCCCCCATCTAAAAACAAGGGGGGGCCTGGGTCTGATTTTTTTTTTTTTTTTTTGGCTGCGCTTTTCGGGGACGTCAATTTTTTGAGTCGTGGACTTTCCATAACGAAGAAATTTTCGATTGGAAAAAATTTGTTTTGCGTTTCAAGTCTTTCGATTCCGTCGAAAACAGTATTTTTGTCGAAAAGAAAATCTTAGAATTTCTCATAGATGACGAATATATAATCAGTTTTTCCCTACGATGATCTCAAAACCCCGCTTATGTTCCCCATAGGCGGGAGAGAATTTGTATCCCAAAATAGCCAGGTATGAGGTTGTGTAGGGTTCGGTTGGTATTATAAGAGAACAAAGAGATCCATGAGAATATATTTCTTCAGAAAACACTCATTATGTGGCATTGTGGTCTAAAATTCATAAAACTGCCAACGTTTATTTGACATCTTCTTCGGGGTTTCAAAGTGTGCACGGTATCAAGCTCAAGTGTAATTTCAACTAAAACTCCTTTTGGATATTTTTGCTAATTTAGCAAATTTCTTCTTTCTATCGTGCCTATCTCGAATCTTATTCTTGATAACATCAATGCAAGATTTGTGTTTTTCTCTAACAGAAATCTCCATGGCTGTCAAACCTTTATCAGAGCGAACGTTAACATCAGCGTGGTGATCCAATAACATTTCAGCAGCCTTAGGCACATCATTCAAGCACGCTATCATCAATGGCGTTTTCATTTTTTTATTGAACGAATCAACATCCGCATTCTCTTCTAGGAGTATCTTAACTATGTCAATATTTTTCCTCTTGGTAGCGTGATGTAGAGCTGTCCATTTGTTACTATCGAAGGCATTTATATCAGCTCTATTGAACAGTAAACTTTTTACTATCTTCGCGTTGCCTTTTATGGCAGCACTGATAAGAGGGGTTGCTCCAAAGCTGTTCTTCTGGTCTAAATCAGCTCCCCACTTAATAAGTTGTTGCGTGCCCTTGAACAAGCCCTTTGAGGCAGTGAAATGTAACGCTGTCATTCCTCTCTTATTTTTATGATTGATGTTAGCGCCTTTGCCCTTCAGAAGACTTGCGATCTCTGGTTTATTGTTCATAAAGCTCAGCATTAGGGGAGTGTTACCGAAAGAGCATTTTGCGTCTATTTCAATGCCAGAACAATTGATGATTATTCTTGTCCATTGCAGGTTCCCTTGTAAAACAACACAATGGAGATGTGTGAATCCTTTTTTGTTTTTCAAATTGAGGAAATCGCCGGTGATTTCGGATTGATGAAATATGTCTAAAGCTTTGTTATTTTTTTGGCAAGCAAGATGTAGAGGGGTATTGTTTTCTCCATCTGTTCCCCACTTTTCTACGGGAAAAAAATCTAAAAGGATCCTCACTGCTTCTAGATTTACTGCTCTCACAGCCATGTGGAGTAGACTCTTTTTTGTTGATGAATCACGTACCTGAAATATCGTCAAACAGATTAATACCTTCGTAGCTTGAATATTTTTATAAAAATAGAGAATTTTCCAAAATTCTGAATGTAATCACGAAATTTTCAAAAGTATGCAGGAAGATGCTAAAATATTAATCAGATTTTCCAGAATTAAATTTAGGGGAAAAGTTTATTATAGTTAAGATAAGCGGAATTTGTTATCAGGAAAAAATGAAGAAGTAGGAAGTTATTTTTTTCATTTGAAAGTTCCATTCTCAATGAAATCATTGTCTGAAACATTGTTGAATAATAATTCACACTAACCTTCAACAATTCTTCATCCTTCCCGTTGCATATTCTCCTCAAAATCGCATTCAAGTTATGTCTTATACAATGAACTAACATGTAATACTTTCTGTCCTCTCTAAGTAGTGAATCGCTTGAAAAAAATATCGGTCTTTTTTCCATCAAATCATTGAGCCTCTTCAAACACCCAGTAGCTATAGCACAATCAATCGGAGTCATTTTCATGAAAGTGTCTTTTTCGCGTATCATTTTTTGTATGTGGAAGTAAGGGCAATATAAAGGAGGAATGTTCTCGTTGGGAGTGGATACAACAGGATCTTCTGGAACTGTGACGAGAATTCGTTGTTGCTTTTACTCGATTTGTGGATGACCTTCTACTATATCTACGGCATCTCTTACATCACCTTCTGTATGAATATCATACCGATCACCGTAACTTAGTGAAATATGCATGATGTTTCTTCCTAGTAAGTCATTTTCATAAACACCAATGGGATTGGGCCCCAGAGGGTCTTTCTGTAAAAGTATACTGTCGAAAAACAGCCGAACATTGGTTAGTTCTTGCAGGTACAATATCTCTAATATTCCAGTCACATTCAATGGGGTTTCTTTATTAATCTGCTTACGTATAATTTCAGCTAGCCATCTTCCTGCCAAATACTCGGCGTATGTTTTATGGGAGAAGACTGCGATGTTATTCTGGCCAAAATATGTCACCAGGGCAGGTTTCTGTTTCTCGTTTTTGAATACTTCAATATCACACTGAAATTCAGTCCAATCAAATATGTTCTTCAGCACACGCTCCGAAAAAAATTGCGTTAGCGCCAACTTCGAAAGGGTTCTGATGATAAACTGCCTATTTCTTGCGTAATGTTCGTTAACTTTCAAATTTATGAATTTTTCGTAGAGTTCATCTATGCGATTCGATTTCGAAGCATTTTCTTCGTCGGTATCGAACACAACGGCCAGCATCATGGTCTGCTGACAAATGCCTATGAATGAATTTGCAAGCTTGCTTCTGGCCACTTCGATATCCGCCAGCTTAAGTTTTATCTCGTGTTTATTTCTTCCCCTCTTTTGGAAGAATTTTCTAAAAAAAAACATTTGATCTTGTACTGTGAATTCTGTGAGTTCCATAGAAAAAGTTTCGAACATATGTTCCAATTCTTGTCGTAGAGGAGGTCTAGCAACGATCCAGAGCTTCATTCCCCTATTGGTGGCTTCCTTAAAGAGTTTCAGTCGTTTCGGATCTTTCACCTCTTCGCAATCGTCTACCAACAATATCAATCTACCACTTCGTTCGAAGTGTTGATAAAGATTTTTCGAAAACTCAGTGAATCTTTCATCAACCCCAGTCATACCACTGTTGTAGAAGAATTTCCTCAAATCATTGTAAGTTTCGACCTTTTCGAAGTCTGATTTATGTTTTTCAAGCTCAACATGTATCAGCCATTCATTGGCAGAAAATAAGTTCGAAAGGTATCTCAATAACATGGTTTTTCCCATACCACCATTGTTACATATAAAATTCACTCTGGCTCCTTTGAGAAATTCAATCAACTCGTGATCTTTTCTTCTACACTCACTCAGTTGAAATTTCAGAAGATCTCTTTTTATATTTGTTTTTATAATTACGAATTCACATCCGTTTTTACCCTGTCCAACGTACTGCAGAATGTAAAATATTTCTTGATTTCTCGTATCGATAATAGGTTTAATCAATGTGTCGTCATATGGTTTATCAGTTGTTATTATATTGCAATCTTCTTCCTTCATATCACGTGAATCGTAAAAATTTATATTGCTGGTGTTGTAAAATCTTTGAAAAACATCGCCTGTTCCACTTATTCTAGCATAAATATTTTTTATTATTCCAAAACTAACTGTGCTTGATGGAAAATTGCAAATAATGAACAAGATATTATCTTCTTTCAAAACGTCCTCTGTTATTGTTGGAATCTTCAGTGTTCTGTTGATATATATCTGGTCTGGAATATCATCCTTAACTCCAATACACACAGTATTAGATGATAGTTTAACGAATAGATCAACGGTGACTTTTTCTCTTATGCTTCTATCATTTTCAATCAAAGGGAATAGTGGCACTCCACGTTTACCTTTGAATGAAACTTCTATATTTTTTGCGTGACTTTGGAACGTATCTTCATCCAAATCATTCAATGTTTTGAATACTCTCATCTCCATTAAATTTTGGAATGAGAAACATTCCTTTTTCTTGTCGTATATTACCAAACTTACGTCTAGTTTGTTGAACATAGATTCTAGAAATACGGGATATGATACATTATCAGTTTTGATGTATAGAGGCGCATCTTTTGCTATCACCATTCTGAAATAAAGATCTTTGGTGCGATAATGTCCAAATAGTTCTTGCAAGTTAGGTGGTAAGTTATTCTGCCAGTTGGATAACTTCAAGGAATCTTCTTTGTATTGTTTTCTCATTCGTGAAAGAATTTCACTCCAAATGACATTTTCCGAATTATCGTCGCTTATTATGGTGACATCAAATTCCTTTATGATGTCCAATATAGGAGATGATCCTGTACTTTCAACTGATGGTTGAAAATTTCCGAAAGTACTCGATAATAACAACATTTTCACATATTGCTTATCCCACCTATCGATCTCACTTGTTGGTTTTGTAAATTCGTCAAAGTTGTGGATCATTTTATCTGCTATATGTTGCAATCCTGAGAGTTTTTCAATTGCTGGTCTGACTTCTTCTAGATTCAACTGTTCTGCGTAGAAATAGAAGTTATCCAAAAAGTTGGGATCGTAGGATTGAGTTCTGCTTTTTATTTTGAATCCTGTCGATTCTGAAAATGATTTCGTGCTCAAAAATGACCTGAAATTCAGTTCTGTCAGGTGCTCGAAATGAAGATCGATGTCCTCATCAACTCCTTGCTCTTCTCCATATCTTCCAGAGTTGCCAGAAGTGCCTTTCATGTGAATTTTTGCGTTGTTGTAGAGCACAAAGAATTTTCTTGTGTCTTCATTTATATCGTTCTTCCGAAAGAACTCGTTGTGATCCTCGATGATCTCTTTGAATGCCGATTGTAGTTCTTTTAGACAGAAATCCTTTTGCTTCGACTGGAACATTTTTGCTACCACAGGTCTATCGGCTTTTTTGTGTTTGGCTTGTATCATAAACAGTTCTTTCTGTCCGTTTTCATATTTCACGTGTAGAATGATGTCGTCAAACTTCGGTATCCCTTTGGGGTTGCATTTTATCCAGAAGTCTTCGATATTTTCGTCTAGGAGACATTTCAGTGAAAGCAAAGCTGATATTTGCCTTTCGTAGTGTTTGCCTATGTCGGATTCGTTTCTCATCGCGGCTTCCTGTTGAAAATAATAATTTCAGAAAATATAAAGAACCAGTAGAGCGATTAGTCTAGAGGAAACAACATAAAAAAAGGGTCCGTATTACTGTAAGGTATAGAAATTTGGGATACTTGTGTGTACTTTACAGACACTTGCTGTTGAATATAAGATCAACATAACTACTTTCCACTTTTACGAAGAACTAAAAGCTCAATTTATTTATCAGAATTTTGCATGTTGATTTTCGACCAGTCGAGCGTTGACGTTATTTGGACTTCGAAAAGAAGAAAAAGCATCAAAATACAATGGTATATAGTTGGAACTCGCCCCAGAATTGTCGAAAAATCATTTTTAAAACAGCCCGTTTCGATATAAGCACCGAAAAAAATATTGTTGCCATAGGGAAACTAGTGGCAGTAGAAAAATTTCTGGATTTCAAAAATCGTCAACGTTTTGAGGTTTGTTTGACGTCTCTTCCAGAGTTTTTCAAGTTATTCCAACAAGAACTATATATAAAAGGATCAATTCATGCCTCAGACACTGACAAAAATCTGAAAACGCCTCAAATGAACTTCGAAATTCTGAAAAAACTATTTTCCTTGTTCTCGTTATCTTAATCTCCATGTATATTGAAAAATGTTGATGCAACATAGTTTTCACCATTATCAAAATTTCCATTAGATATATTTTCACACGATGATCTAAGAATATGCTGCAGACATATCCCCATTAAATCGGTTATTTCAATAAAGGTTAAAATAAAAAAAATATTCATTTTATCGATTATTATTGTTAACTTTGTGACTAACGATGTTATTGACTGATAAGATTACACAGATAGTGAATGTGAAAGAATGAAGATAACAAATTGAGTGGATCATGATCGCTATTGCTAATGCATCGATTCAATTAATTATTTTTTATTTCATTTATTGCGCAAAAGGAATACTAACAGAACCAAACTAGGAACAGTGTTCACAGATACAATGAATTTGTTTGATTAATAAAATTGGATTTTTTATACCAATGCAAGAAAGTATCTGGATTTAATTATGACATATATGTAATCATTAATAAGTAGACTGAGAGAGGTGTTCCTGGAGTTTGTTCATAAGGTGGACTGAGAATTAAAAAAAAATATGAATATGTATCATATTTGAGATGCACCAATAACTTTCAAACACTGATTCAAAGAGAAATTCAAATAATAATTTTGGTTTGAAATAGATTTACGGAATAATTTTTGATAACAAGTGGACATTGTTCTTCTGTGTGCAAGGCTCATTATGTTTAACTTTTGTGTTGTTGAAATCGATGAGCTTTATATATATATATATATATATATATATATATATATATATATATATATATATATATATATATATATATATATAAATATATATATATACATATATATAAATATAAAGTGCATCAGAAAACAACTAACCTTGTTATATCCAAACTGGTGATAAAGTCAGAACTAGTTGACTTCATAATCTGCTTTGAGGCACTTATCATAATTATGACAATCACTTGTAAGAAACATACAACACAAACAGTGGGAAACATTCGCAATTGAATATTGTTTTGAAAAGTAAAATCACGACCATTGTAGTGATTCAGACATTCCGAACACGTGAACACTGTTGCCAAGCAAGATTGCTGATTGGCTGGTGAATGAATGATCCTAATTAGCAACCAATCAGAAAACAGTACGCGATATGCAGGAGAATTAATTTGAACATTATTGTCTTTGTCTTTTGCTGGCTCTTAAAACTAAACACCGAGCTGTCCCGTGCGTATTTGGAAGAGTATAATACAAGATGAATCACCTGTCGCATTCATGTATGTAGGAGTAAATTTCAATTCTGGTTGGATTCTGGAGACACCAATCACTGTGCGGCCGTTTTCGTACTAGATATATTAATATACAGTGTGACCCATTTTTAATGGAAACACCCCCCTAAAATTTGAAGTTGTAAACAGATTTTAATAATTTTATTTTGAAATGTCAAGTACTAAAAGGTCTACCTTGGGACAAAATTTTAAATGTTTATTCCAATTTTCTGGGCATACTACGATATTTTTTCTTAGTCGAAAATCGAGATTTTTTATTGGCGATTTTTTTATTGAAAAAAAAACAGGTGCGACCAAAATTTCATGAAAAAATATTCATTAATAACAAAGTTATGACAACTCAAAAATTCGAAAACTCACACAGCTAACAGTCACAAAAAACACCCTATATCAACAGATATAGCCATGAGAATATTTTTTTATGATTTCAACAATAAAGTGCCGCCAGATGAAAAAAAAAACAAATAGCGTAAATTTTTTTAATGAAAATAACGGAATTACATTCACACAATTCTACTAATAATGAAGGAAAAAATTCTAATTAACGTAACTATGAAAACTAATTATTGAAATGTTTCGATTCAGTGCAACAATTAATTCAAACTCATATTCTAGTAGCCTCTACTAATCCACCACGTATTTCGATACATTTGTCGTAGCGCTTACGAATGTTTCTGATTACGTTCCTTAGTTCTTGTGGGCTAATATCTGCACATACCTGTCGAATTCTTGCACAAAGTTCATTTCTATCTCTTTTTGTAAACCTTTTGTGTGAGAAGTCCCCAGAGAAAAAAGTCCAAAACTGTGAGGTCTGGAGATCTGGGTGGCCACTCTATAAACGGACTACCACGGCCTATCCATCGGTTTGGAAAATGTTCGTTAAGCCATTGCCTCACAGCTCTGGCATAATGAACTGAACACCCATCTAACTGGACAATTAAATTTGATCGTTCATTGATTGGCAGCTCGTGAATAGCATCCCAAAACTCTGTGTTTAAAAATTCTAGAAACCTCTGCGCATTAATATTTTCCTCAAAAAAGAAAGGACCAATAATTCGTTCGTTCAATATCCCACACCAGACGTTGATTTTTTGGGAATACTTGCTTTTACAGTTTATTACCCAGTTAGGATTATTCGCTGCCCAATAGCGACAATTCTGTGATGACACTACTCCATTTGTAGTGAAAGTGGCTTCGTCGGTATATAAAATATTTTGTAGGAAATTTATATTGTTTAAATATTCCCCTTGGGCCCATAAACAATATTCCAGACGTCTTGCTTCGTCGCCTTCTTGCAGTGTATGTAAAAATTTCGGCTTGAAAGGTTTAATATTCTTCGCCTTGAGACATCTCCGAATAGTTTCTCGTGGAATATTCAAATCTAAGGTGGCATTCCTTATACTGGCAAAGGATTATTTCCGAAATAATCTAAAATGATTTGATCATTCCTGTCATTCCTGTTTCGTCTTTGTACAGGATTACTTTTTAACATCATTTTTGATCCTGCACCAGTTTCATTGATTATTTTATTTATTTTATTTACCGTACCGCAGCTAGTACGAGGACGATCTGGATGTCTCTCATTAAATACTCTACAAACCTCTCTAGCACTTCTAACGTCATCTCCCGAAAGGCGTACAATTTCAATTTTCTCTCTTACGCTCAATCTTGCAGCCATGACACAAAATAATTCGAAGAATTGTAAGGTGAATATTGTTGACAATAGTACATTTAAATCTTTCACAAGTGTCAAACTTTAATATTATTTCCATGGCAACTAAGATTTAAATTGAAAAATCAATTAGGTCTTAGTTTTAGTTAATTTGCTAAAACTTGAATGTAATTCCGTTATTTTCATTAAAAAAATTACGCTATTTGTTTTTTTTTTTCATCTGGCGGCACTTTATTGTTGAAATCATAAAAAAATATTCTCATGGCTATATCTGTTGATATAGGGTGTTTTTTGTGACTGTTAGCTGTGTGAGTTTTCGAATTTTTGAGTTGTCATAACTTTGTTATTAATGAATATTTTTTCATGAAATTTTGGTCACATCTGTTTAGAGGCACTCTGAATCCAGTGGCGTAGTGATTTTTTCAATAAAAAAATCGCTAATAAAAAATCTCGATTTTTGACTAAGAAAAAATAT
Source organism: Gonioctena quinquepunctata (assembly GCA_018342105.1). Taxonomy (NCBI): domain Eukaryota; kingdom Metazoa; phylum Arthropoda; class Insecta; order Coleoptera; family Chrysomelidae; genus Gonioctena; species Gonioctena quinquepunctata. The sequence goes on along the minus strand of JAFIRS010000920.1, from coordinate 152,644 downwards.
CGTAGTATGCCCTGAAAATTGGAATAAACATTTCAAATTTGTCCCAAGGTAGACCTTTCAGTACTTGACATTTAAAAAAAAAATTATTAAAATATGTTCACAACTTCAAATTTTAGGGGGGTGTTTCCATTAAAAATGGGTCACACTGTATATAAACAATTTTTTGATAGAATGGTAATTTTTTTAAAATACAAAGACAATAATTTTCAAATTAATTCTCGTTAATCAAGATCTTAAGATCTTTCATTCACCAGTCAGTCAGGAAACACTAGTAGAATCTAACAAACTTTCATACGTAGACAGCTTTGTGAACCGTGCTTGCCAGAATTTTGCTTGGCAACAGTGTTCAGTTCACGTGTTCGAAATGTATTTTTGAAAACAATGTTCAATTGCGAATGTTTCCCACTGTTGTGTTGTTTGTTTCTTGCAAGTGACTGTGGTAACTATGATAAGAGTATGAAGTCAACTAGTTCTGACTTTATCACCAGTTTGGATAGATTTTCAAAGTGAAGAAAATAACTAACCTTGTTATTTTCTTCACTTTGAAATTGAATATCTATCTCAGGCAGCCTGCAATGTGTACATTTACCACATAATCAGTTCAACCTTCAAGTGTCGAGTTAAATGTTTATTGCGGTCGGCAATTGCCGAAGTTTCCCTCTGGGCAGGTGAAATCAAAGTAGACGGGAGGCGCTACCCAAAATTTTGTTGAATTTTACAAAAACAAAACATGTTTAAAAAAAAAAGATTTTTAACTACTGTAATTCGTTATAAAATGACATTTAGTATACACTGATTATATATATATATATATATATATATATATATATATATCGATCAGAAAACAACTACTTTCCTGGCTAATAATAATAATAATAATAATAATTTATTGAATCCTTTAAGATCAAATACATGATATAGGATGCACAAAAAGGTAGATAAATAATCAAAATACCAAAATATAAATGTCACATATACACAGATAGAACTAACATTTTATCTGGAATTTAAAACAAATCAAATGTAAAATATAAATGTCATATATACACAGAACTAACATTTTATTTCGAGTAAAAAAATTCAGAAATGCTGTAGAAACAGTTTTCTTGCAGATATTTCTTCAATTTCGATTTGAACATATTTTTGTTTTGAATTTTCCTTAGATCAGTTGGAAGATTGTTGAAAAATGTAATTCCTGTATATGACGGACTGTTTTTAAAGAATGATGTGTTATGAGTCGGGATCCTGATGAGATCTCCGTTTCTAGTGGAATAGTTATGATGTTGGGAAACAGTGTGTACATATAATTTTAAAAAAGTTTCTGTTTCAGAAATAACATTATACATTTAAAAATATATATACATACAGGAGATGTGGGAGTAGATTTTGGCATAATAAATATTGATCAATTGAGTTATATCAAAAATATTTTTCAGTTGTAGAATGGCATAATAACCACTATTTAACTTTTTACAAACAGCATTTATATTTGCTTCCCATCTCATATCACTATCTACGAAAGTTCCGAGAAATTTAGTACTTTCAGAGAGATTAATCACATCATCCATCACTCTTACTTGAAAATTTGTTACAATTTTTGATCTGCGATAGAACTGCATACTGTTTTGTCTGAGTTCACAATTAAAGAATTTTTTTCACACCAGGTTGTGAATTCCTTTGACAATATATTCAATTTACCTTGGAGTTCCTCGGGACTGTCAGCATCAGCAGCCAAAGTTGAATCATCAGCATAGAGAACTATACATTGTGACAAGTATGAAGTGGTAGATCGTTTATGAATAATAAAAAAATCAGTGGACCTAAGATGGAACCCTGAGGAACTCCCAGGTCCATAGAATAGAAATCAGACCTATGCTCTTCAATTTTGACAGATATTTTTCTAAGGCGCATGTATGAGACTAACCACGACAGAAAATTACCACGAAATCCTAAAGAGTAGAGTTTGCTTTCGATAATGTTTAGGTCAATGGTATCGAATGCTTTCGATAGATCGAAAAAGAGTGCTCCAACATATTTTCCTTTATCTATAGAATTATAAATATATTCAAAAAAGCACTTTCAATCGACTTTTCTGGACAAAAACCATGTTGGTACTTTGATAGAATTTCAAATCTGGTTAAGAATGCATACATTTAATGCCTGGACGAACGTTGGATTACATCTGATTGGATTACATCTGATTAATAATCGTCCAAAGCTTCTCAATGAGAGGTTACTTAACGCTAAACCAATCCAATTCGGGTTGACCACTTGTTGGTCAGCTTGCAGTGTTCCATACTCATTCAATATTGAACAGTAGTTTACCGAGGGGGACACAACAACTAACATTCCACTTTTATTTTCTGAATTTATTGAGTATGTTCAAGTATTTTGTTCACATATAAATACTATATTCATGACGATTCATATATGATTTTTATATGAACCCATCATTATTGTACCGGATGTCGACCTTTTTTTTAGACAAGCCCAGAGTTCCGGGGGTATGAGATCCAAATTTGGCAAGGTTGCTGGATTCAAGAATTGGATAATTTTTCAATATTTAATACTCTCACATCACTTTCGGTTTTACCGGAAACGACCCCAACTTTGGAATTTCGAATGGAACACCCTGTATATTTTCACTTTTTTGGATTCTGGTACGATCTGAGTACGATCACATAGTTTTGAGACGAAAATTGGTACATTTGATGTTTCGGGAGCATTTTTATCATTGCATCCAGAGTGCGTTGGACCCACTTCAACCACTCTGATGAACATGAATGAAGAGTAAACAATATTATATGACAGTTTTTTCCGCCTACCTATGGCGGTACCACTAATTGTAAAAAAAAGCCAATTTTTTCAAATGACATTTTTTATTCTAATTATCACGACGAATCCATCGATGGTTTCGAATCGATAATCGGATGGATAACAATCCTAATATTTAAAATGCCAAAGTCGAGAATTATTAGATGTATGATCGGAGTAGATCACAGGACCTCATGTAAGAAGATATTTTCCCAGCTGCAAATCCTTACACTCCCCTCTCTCTATACAGGGTGATTCAAAAGTACTTTGACAAACTTCAGGAGGTGATTGCTCACAATATTCTAATACGAATTGTCCAAATAAATATATGTTCGCAAACGCTTCGTTTACAAGCTACAGGGTGTTGAAGTTTTATTTTTATTTTCGTTTTTTTCAAATAACTTTCGAAATACTGCCCTTAATTAAACGAAAATTGTTATTGAGAGAATTTTTGAGGTGTCGAAAGTCGATTATTTGATCATCGATGCGTGTTGAAGTTATTACCATTATTTTGAATTTGACGTTTAAGTAAGTAGTTTTGGTAATTACATATTATGTGACAGTTAAACGTTTTGTCGTTTTGTTAGAGTTTCTGTAAGTTTTAAAACACTAATTTTGAAGAAATGGATTATTTAAACAATAATGCTCATTTAGCCGATATGCATTTCGTTTATGGCCTTGCGGATGGCAATGCGCGCGAAGCAAGACGTATTTACCAGGAGCGATTTCCTTATCGAGTACTGCCTTCAGCTCCAACATTTACCAGTCTCCACCGTCGTTTGGCAGAAACAGATAGCTTTAAGACGGCAGCTGATATTATTGGAAGACCACGAGAGCAGTCCGAACCCCAGAATTGGAAGAAGTTGTTTTGAACGCTCTCGAGGAGAATCCAGAAACAAGTACAAGAATAATTGATGAAGCTCTCAATTCTACTCAGTCCACAGTTTGGAGAATCATCCACGATAAACAATTTCATCCATACCATATTCAAAGGATACAAGCTCTTTTGCCACGAGTCTGCCACTGACGCATTACTATGTGTCAGTGGTTTTTGAGAAAATTGGCTGGAAATCCTCAATTTTTAAGATATGTACTCTTCAAGGACGAGGCAAACTTCTCCCAAAATGCTATCACAAACTTTCATAACAACCATGTTTGGGCTCTGGAAAATCCGCAAGCGGTTAGTGAAAGACATTATCAGTATCAATTTTCTGTAAATGTATGGGCGGCAATAATTGATAATTACTTGATAGGTCCTTTCTTTCTTCCGTTCCGACTGAATGGCGCAACTTACAGAGACTTTTCAGAAAATGAATTGTCGGGACTACTTCAGAATGTACCATTAGAAATTCGTATCCGCATGTGGTTTATGCATGATGGGGCTCCGGCCCAATTTATCGTTATAGCCAGGGAATTCCTTAACACTGTCTATCCAAACCGATGGATCGGTAAGGGTGTAGAAGAACCTAACCAGGCGTGGGCATCAAGGTCCCCAGATCTAAACCCGCTAGATTTTTATTTTTGGGGACATTTGAAGCACTAGTTTATAAAACTCCAGTAGCGAACGAGGAAGATCTAAGAAACCGAATAGTAGACGCCTGTGAAACAATAAGAAACACACCAATAATTTTTGAGCGGGTACGAAATTCAATGACTAGAAGACTGAATGCCTGTATCTTCGCTGAAGGTGGACACTTCGATCAATTTATTCGAATACAATTTAGTTTCTTTTATTTTATTCTATTCTATATGCTCAAAATTTCTTGAAATAAAATGTTGATATTTCTTGCAAATTTTATCAAAACAAATGCACCCTTGATACAAAAATAACTATTTCAAACGAGTAAAAATAAATAGAATAGGTGGGCGCCCCCTACAAAAAACCAAAACTACTTACTTAAACGTCAAATTCATTTCCCAAGCATTCTTGTGAAAAATGCAAAATAATAGTAATAACTTCAACACGCATCGATTATCAAATAATCGACTTGAAATTTTCAAGTCCAAATATCTAGAAAACGGTTGCTTATAGCGACTTGTAACAAGGGTAGCTTTTTTACGTAGATATGAGGAGTGGTGCCCCCTACGAATAAGAGCAATAATAACATCAGGTTCAAATTCGCACTTCAAAAAAACCTCTCAATACCAATTTTCGTTCAATTAAGGTCGGTATTTGGAAAGTTATTTAAAAAAAAAAAACTTCAACACGAAACGTTTCCGGACATATATTTATTGGGACAATTCATATTAGAATATTGTGAGGAATCACCTCCTGAAGTTTGTCAAAGTACTTTTGAATCACCCTGTATACCGAGTGCTATGTCATTATTTATTCGGTGCTCACATTGTTAAAAAAAAAAAACTTGAGAGGTGTCAAGGGACACCCGGATGGAAAGAAGTTCCTTTCGATTAATTAGTGAAGGAATTGTAATAATTTTTTTCTTTTTAAGTTATAATAATATTTTTTTCATCATTAACAAATATAATGTAATATAAACTTAATCAGCCAATTAGGTTCAATTTTAGTAATAATTGGCTTGTGGTAACTGAAGTAGGAAACATATGTTTGGGATTCTATTTTATTTAAATGTCTTGAAAAAACTGCATCGATGGTAGTATTATATTTTGTTGTTGATTCTGCTGGATTATTGTTGATTCTTAAATCAAATTCTTCCTCTAGAAACTGTAGCAATGGTTTTGATTTTTCATTACTGAAGTTGATGTTAAAATCACCGGCCAAAATGAGTGGAAGTTTATCTAAATTTTTGTTGTATCGGCTAAGCGTTCGAGATACATCTTTAGAATACTCCAGCAGTGCTCGATGAATGAACTCCTGAATATCTATTAATTTGTTATTTGGTGAGACATATATGACTGCCATGATTAAGGTAACGCCGTTTTCCATTACACACTCTGCTGCACATAAATCTGCAACACTTGTACGTCTTACGTGCAAGTCCTGAATATTGTTCATAATGACCGACATATTTGGTGTTACAAGATTGGTCGTATCATTTGTGTTGTGATATATCGCAACTCCATCGCGACACCACACTGTTCAATGCGAAATAGAAAGACGAAACGAAAATAACTGGCTTGCTTTCTATGAGAGAGAGAGAGAGAAACACGCGCACGCCGCACGGCTTACAACTATAGCAAAAAGTGTCGTTACAACTTTTGGTCTTAATTTTTTCCGTCTAGCCCCCTATCGCAACGCGCGATAAGGAACTTCGTTCCAATTATTATGAATAATGCTTGGCAACTCTGTAATTATTTTGCGCTCTCGGCAATCGGCGATAGTTCTTTACTTGTTACGTCACATACTGGCGCGGATTTTGCAGTGTTCAAACAGGAGCATTTCTTTGGGAACACTTTTCTTATCGTCTGGACATTGCGGTATTTTTTCCAGGGATAGTGATCTCGCCTCTTATCGTATGATGATTATTATCCATCCGATTTTCGTTTCGAAACCATCAATGGATTCGTCGTGAAAATTAGAATCTAGGGAATGTGTGTCTAAAAGATTAGCGACAACAAGGCGGAAAAACTGTCATAATATTTTTCACTCATCATTCATGTCCATCAGATTGGTTGAAGTGGGTCCAACGCACTCTAGATGCAAACATAAAAATCAAATGTATCGTACTCAGAATGCAAAAAAGGAAAAATATACAGGGTGTTCCATTTGAAATTTCCCAGTTGAAGTCGTTTTTGGTGAAGCTGAAAGTGATGGGAGGGTATGAAAAATTGAAAAAAAAACCAATTTTTTAATCCCACATCCCTGCCAAGTTTGGATCACATACCCTCAGAACTCTGGAAACCATTGCTTGTCTAAAGGATACGTTGACACCCCGTATATAATAGGGATTCCAGATACATGAAGAATATTTTTCACATCCAAGGAGAGAAAAATGCCCCAAAAAAGTAAAGGAACATTCTTATACCAAAGAACGTTCAGTTGTTACTTTATTCCTTACTAGAAAAATCGAATTGAACGGTTTTCTTCACATAAAGGATTCAATATAAAATTGAACCAGAAAATGGTAGATCTCAGGTGAAAAACAACTACTTTCCTGGCAAATACCACGCAGAACGTTGAATGATATTCACTTGAAAATCCATGCATACTTCCATATAATATCAATGGACATTGAATGCAAATGTTTCTTTCTGATAAGCTCGATTATGTTTAATTTATGTCGTGTTCACCTAACAATCCGCATACCGGTTTCAGGCTTCTTGCCCCTTATCAGTACGGAGTAGTCAACCAGCCAAAGGTCCAAAGAACTCTGGCTGAAGTGAGACACAACGTAAACAAACCATCATCGAGCTTGTAACACCTATAGGTACGCCGGAAAAGATAAACTTTAACTGGCGGTACCTAGTGACAGAAAGAAACACTCCGAAAATCTCCCACCTCGATAGGTTTCTAAATAAAAGATTCCTTCTCAGTAGGAGTGGCAAGCCCGTCTAGCATATAGTGAAAGATAAGTGCCATGTGAAGTGGAATGAATAGAAAAAGGTGAATATCATTCAACGTTCTGCGTGGTATTTGCCAGGAAAGTAGTTGTTTTTCACCTGAGATCTACCATTATCTGGTTCAATTTTATATTGAATCCTTTATGTGAAGAAAACCGTTCAATTCGATTTTTCTATTCATTCCACTTCACATGGCACTTATCTTTCACTATATGCTAGACGGGCTTGCCACTCCTACTGAGAAGGAATCTTTATTCAGAAACCTATCGAGGTGGAGATTTTCGAGTGTTCTTTCTGTCACTAGGTACCGCCAGTTGAAGTTTATTTTTCCGGCGTACCTATAGGTGTTACAAGCTCGATGATGGTTTGTTTACGTTGTGTCTCACTTCAGCCAGAGTTCTTTGGACCTTGGCTGGTTGATTCCGTACTGATGAGGCCAAAAGCCTGAAACCGGTATGCGGATTGTTAGGTGAACACGACATAATTAAACATAATCGAGCTTATCAGAAAGAAACATTTGCATTCAATGTCCATTGATATTATATGGAAGTATGCATGGATTTTCAGGTGAATATCATTCAACGTTCTGCGTGGTATTTGCCAGGAAAGTAGTTGTTTTTCACCTGAGATCTACCATTTTCTGGTTCAATTTTATATTGAATCCTTTATGTGAAGAAAACCGTTCAATTCGATTTTTCTATTCATTCCACTTCACATGGCACTTATCTTATTCCTTACTGTTGAATGACTCCTTCCTGCCTAATTTAACACGAGAATTATTTAAGAGAATTGTTTTGAACGAAAGGAAAAATTGTGGCATATCAGACAAATCATTAAATTAAAGAATAAAACTATCCTCAAGCGTCCTACGACCTAAAAAATTTGTTTTTTTCTTTAATTTAATAATTTGTCTGATATGCCACAATTTTTCCTCTCATGTATTTCTCACAGACGCAATTTTCCACTTCATTGTTTAAAACTTTCAATTCAATATTTTGAGTATATTCCTGACAGATTTTTTTCTCTTCTGTATAAAAACTCATGAATTCTCCACTAGAATCGCGTTTTTTGAGGAGAGGTTATTTCATACTCAATGAACAGATTTCAAAAAAATTCGAAACATTAGTACCCTCAAACCCAACTCTCATCGTGAATAATAATATTTCATATTGGATTTTTCGGTGACGATCAGTTATCTCTTTTTAATTGTTGAAGATGAAATATGTCGGGGAATCCCCCTTCAATACAGTCATTACCTTTGTTTTGTTGAGTAGCCTTGCGTTACTTCTCCTTTAACTCCTACGATAGTCAGCCTTAAAAAACGTGAAGCAACACTTGAAATTGAAACGAAAAGGAAATAAATATTTCAACAAAAAGTGCAGCTGAAGATTTTACTATTGACAACTTGCTTTCACACATTGTGAACAAATATTATCAACTGGCGAAAATGAATGCTTGATGAGGAAAGCGTTCCCAATATATCATATCATATCGCTCGCAGTTGATAAGATAAGAAAAAAATCAGTCTGCCATTACGGAAATCGCATCATTCGCTGTTTTATTTCATTACAATCGGTATTCGAAGAGATCATTTAGGTTTTTTCGGAAGAATGGTGAAAGACACAAGATTTTTTTTTTGTTGAAAAGGAAACATTCTCGATAGAATTTCCAATACAAATATTTTACTTAAAATTGAAAAATCTACTACAAACAAAATTTAAATATATTAATATTTTTTGTATTATCTAACAGAAAACAACCACTTCCCCGGCTAAAGCCACGCCGGACATTGAACTCATCTGATTTTATGAACATCCTGTTCATATTGTCAAACATTTGTTTTATGCTCTAAAAAACTCACATGGAACACAGAAAAAACAAATTGTTGAATCAAATAAAATTTATTTTAAAGCGGTCTTGGTAGCAAGGGGTTGCTGAAAATATCGATGTACGTTCCGAGCATCTGAAAGAACAAAACTCAAATCATTTTCAGGCTCGCAACTATTTTAGGAATCGACTTTAAAATAAAACGACGAATTCAATTCTATAATCCAATTTTCTGAATAAGAGTCAGAGATACAAATTAGAGTCACTGGAGCTATCTGGCTGAAACTCTAACCACTTAACATTCAAGAACAATTTGGCCATTCTCGTACTAAAGATCTTCATTTTAGAATGGTAATAGCGAGGAATGTTGAAACTAATGAAGTATCATCCAACATGTCTAGTCAATGATCACAAAACTTCAGGTGTGTTTGGTTTTATCCGATAAGAAAGAAAAATAGTTGTATTTAAAATTTTATGAGGTTTAGGATATGTGAACTCATGAATAATTCAGATAAAAATGTGTTTCAAAGCCTCACAAAATATATTTTTTCGCTCATAGGATTCGAAGAAAAATGATAAAAGTATACGAGAAAACTTAGCGTTGATCTTTCCAGCAAACTATGATCTGATACTTTGCAGATTAAAGTTGAGGCCAAACCAAATAATATATTGAAAAAACTAAATTATCAAAACAACGTTGTTTCTCTCTTATCGGTAAATCACACAATGTACGCCAGTCAAAATAGACCCCAATTCACAATAATTACAAACATTTCTTAGCACTGCGGATGTTGAGGCATCCAGTAAAGACTAATATAAAAATTTGCACACTCATCCGGTAACCGGAAATTACTCAAATTCCATAAAACGTTAATTAGCAATAACTCTGGGACAAAATTGCAAACATTGTGCAAATTGCAGGTATATTCCCTAACTTATTTTCTACATCCCTTGTAGAATTTTCACAAGTTATTTTCAACCGGAAATCCTTGATTAGCGCTAATTCTGGTTACAAAATTACAAACTTGTGCAAATTTGAAAATCATGGTTCCGTCACCCCTAAAATGCTTTGAATTTGCAAACTTTTCATGTGTACCGAACATCCAAAAATTATGGATAACGCTAAAAACAGTGTCAGGACAAAGTTTTAGGGGTCACAAAATTGCAAACAATGTTTTCGTACTGTGCAAACTTTGGTGACATAATTTTAAGTCGCCAATTGAGTTTGCACTTTTTTCAATATCGCGGAAGATGGCGGAAATGAACATTAGATAGATAGATAGATAGATTTATTGACAACGTTACACATTTTTACAAGTGTTTGTAGCAGGTCAGATAATTGTCAAAATTATAGAAATTATAAAACATCAGTATATAAAACAATAAAACATTGTTACTGACACAGAGGTACTTAGATTTACTAAATCAAGGACACACATAAGTTAGAACATTAAAACAATCATAAATTAAATCAAAACAATCACTCAAGTGAAAGAGAACGTAATAAAATCATATAGTTAAGTGTGGCGAGAAAAGACATGGGGAGGCAAATGGAATTTCCAAATATTCCTCTATAGAGTAAAAGCAGTGGTATAATAGATATTCTTTTAATGTGGATTTGAATGTGTGAGACTGGAGGGTTTTCCAATTTTCAGGTAGGATGTTATACAGTCTGATATCCAGAGAGTTTTTGGACGATTTTGTCAAACGAAATCTGGGTGTTCTTATCAGGTTAGCAGATCTTGTCGAGTAATTATGTACATCCGATTGCATTGTGAAATTTTTAATATTTCCATGGATTTCAAGTAGGGTACTATATATGTATAAGCAGGGCAGAGGCATAATTCCGAAACTGATGAAAATTGGGCGACAGTGTTCAATATAGCTTGCGTTAGCTATGATCCTGATTACCTTTTTTTGTTTCTTGAAAATATTAGCTGCACCAGATGAATTTCCCCATAATATTACTCCATAACTGAGTTGTGAGTGGAAAAGTGAAAAGTAAACAGTCTTCAGTGTGGTGATGCTGGCTATATGTTTTAATTGACGAATGAGGAATATTGTACCGGCCAATTTTCTATTGAGGAGGTCAGTATGGTAATGCCATGTTAGTTTATTGTCAAAATTGATGCCTAATAAAGTGGCAGTTTGTCCTGCTTGATAATTTGCATTAGATGAAAAGGTTATTCTTTGCGATTTTGTTTGATTGAGTTTAAGTTTGTTAGAGGAGAGCCAGCTATTAGTGTCTCTTTCATTATTGTTAGAAGCAATTTTCGCAAATGCCACAAAATTCCAAACTTTGTGCATTTTCTTCTTGAAGTTCTGCTATGGCAAACAAGTCTACATATGAACTTGCAACCCTATAAAATGTGGGAAAACCGGGCAATAGAATATTATCAATTAAGTCGATTTTCGCGGATGACACAAAATTCCAAAAATTTTTGCAATTTTTTCACAAAGTTCTGGAATGACAAACAAGTCTATCTATGAATTTGCAACCCTATAAAACGTCGGGAAAGCAGTGCAATGGAATATTATCAATTGAGTCCATTTCCGCGGATGACACAAAATTCCAAACTTTGTGTAATTTTTTCTCGAAGTTCTGGAGAGGCGAACAACGTATGAATTTGCAAACCCATAAAACGTCGGCAAAGCAGGACAATGGCGATGTTCGCGAAATGTTAATCTTTTTACAATTTTCGCTCAATACTTGAATCCGATCTGGTGGAATCGGCTTTTATTATCAGAGGATAATTATTCAAGGGCCAATTTACCGAAGCCGCTAATTTTTTCGTCCTTTTAAGCGAATTGACAAGTTATATATTCATTTTCATGATACCCGAGAGTGAAATTAGACGATTCCACCGAATGGTTATATCAGATGATAGCACTATATAGTTCCAACACATAGTTTTACTTGATGGTTTTCTATCTGAAAATACCACTTAATAAGACATAATTGTCTACTACTATTTAGTATTTGTACGTACGGATAATCATTCAGTAGATATTACGTAATGAAATCATTCAATACAATTTGGTAAAATAATGTAACATAGCCATCTGAGTTTTAATTTCACTGTACATTAGAACGTCAGAATTACTATATGATTTACCAATATAGTAATGTAAAATTTGGATTTTTTTTTGAGTGACACTCTTTTGGCATGTTTCGTACACTCTTGTTAAGTTTATACCCATGAAGTCAAGTCTAGAACACTGAATTTTGATTGAAGTTACTCAAACTGAGTAATCAGCACTTACCTATAGTCTGAAACACTTAAATCAAGTCTTTATAACATTTTTTGCAAATCTTGACCGTTTTTTTCAATAAAACCATAGAGTTTACATTGGAGAATACTGTACTTCGAATTCTTTTACATTTTACGAGATTTATTCCATAATGCTCCGAAAAACAGATAATAGGCGAGATCACAAATTCGCTTGAAGTTGAAATATAGTGATAAAATATTATGTATGCATAGTTTTTCCTAGAGGAATATTCTATTGCCCGGCTTCCCGACATTTTATAGGGTTGCAAATTTATACGTAGACTTGTTTGCCACGGTAGAACTTTAAGAAAAAAATTCACAAAGTTTGGGATTTTGTGGCATTTCCGAAAATTGTTTCTAACAATAATGTTCATTTCCGCCATCTTCCGGCATACTGAAAAAAGTGCACACTCAATTGGCGAATTAAAATTATGCCACCAATGTTTGCAAAGCACGAAAATATTGTTTGCAATTTCGTAACCCCTAAAACTTTGCCCCTGAGACTGTTTTTAGTGTTATCCATAATTTTTTGATGTTCCATACACATGAGTTTGCAAATTTAAAGCATTTTAGGGGTGACGGAACCATGACTTTACCAGAAATTTGCGCAATGTTTGCAATTTTTTAACCAGAATTATCGCTAATTACAACGTAATCAAGGATTATTCGTATTTCCGGTTGAAAATTGCGTATGTACATTTAACAAGGGATGTAGAAAAGAAGTTAGGGAATATACCTGTGATTTGCACAATGTTTGCAATTTTGTCCAAGGAGATATTGCTAATTAACGTCTTATTTATTTATTTATAGTAGTAATACATCCAACAGACAAAAGAGTCCAATTATAGGAGTATATAACGTAAAATTTGTGTAACACAGTATACTTATTCTAGGTTTATATGTTAACAATAACTGATAAGTAACAATACTTTCTGAAATTACATTTCAATTCGAGATGAGCCTATATAAAATTTGTTTGAATTGGGATGCATTTGAAAAGAATATATCCACTGAGGGAAGATTGTTTAGACATCTACACATATGATTTAGACAATTATAGAAATGATGTTGGGAATTCGGTACATCAATACGAAAGGTAAGATTCGTTCTAGAGGCTAAACGAGGAATATTGAAGTTCAATAAAGATAGTAATGTTGATGAATCGATTTCATTGTGTATACGTTTATGAATGAAAGTAAGGTCGGAAATTTCACGACGTTTTCTCAAAGAAACCATATTGAATTCATTTAAGAGAAGATTATACTCACAGTGTCTTTCTGGATATGAACCATGAACTTTGAAATACATGAATTTCAGAAAACTACGTTGAACATTTTCTAGTTTGTCACTGTATTTTGTATAATGCGGGTTCCATATCTGGCTGCCGTATTCCAATTTCGATCTCACCAAAGAAAAAAATATGCATTTAATTGCTTCTAGTGATTTGAATTCTTTGCAATTTCGTATGACAAATCCAAGAAGACGCATTGATTTACTTGTGATATCCTCTATATGTGACGAAAACGTTAATTTCGCGTCAAACGTTATTCCTAGATCCCTACATTCAGATACACTCGTAATGATGGTATCTTCAATAAATAATTGTGGACAATTGGAGATCTACGTGAGTATGTCATAATTTTGCATTTGCTAATGTTCAGTGGTAAGTTATTCGAGTCACACCATTCAACTAAATTATTTATGTCGTGTTGTAATGAGGTACAGTCCGTAGGATCTCGAATTTCTTTATAAGTTTTCATATCATCTGCGAAAAGAAGTTTTTTTGATTTTATGGAGTCACAAATGTCGTTTACAAACATAAGAAATAAAAGTGGCCCCAGGTTTGAGCCCTGCGGCACCCCAGAACAGGCGATAAACTCAAAGCTTTTTTTCCCTTCATATTCAACAAACACATTTCTGTTCGAGAGGTAACATTTCAGAAGGTTTTGGAGTTTGGCAGAAATTCCGAATCGACTTAGTTTTCTCAGAAGTAATTCATGGGAAACTCTTATGCGAATATGAGTAATTTTCGGTCACCGGATGAGTGTGCAAATTTTTATATTTAGTCTTTACTGGATGCCTCAACATACGGCAGTGCTGAAGAAATGTTTGTAATTATTGTGAATTGGCGGTCTATTTTGACTGGCCTAATGTCCCTGCATCTCAGGCTACACCAAAGAGAGTAACCGTTATCTGAGTAGGAGAGTCTATTCCCCATAAGACACTGGAGACACTAATAGAAAGAGAGGAAAGATCATTTGTGAGTCATAGTGACGTATATGGACATGTCATGGCCACCATTCTCTCTGGACAGTGGCGGACTAGCGCACTCCGCACTCTAGTATCTGACGCCCGTATGCTAATTTCGCGGATTAGTTACGGAAACCTGGATTAGATTATTGTTTATTATGCCCCGCAAGAAAAATCTGGTTTAAGCTTCAGAATCGGTCAACGAAGCGTGGTTTAGCGAATGACGTCTATTATTTTGAGTGTTGAGTTTTTTGCAAGTTTTTAATTTTTTCTGGATGAAATGGAGGACGAAATATTCATTGATGATGACCTAAATATCCTCGATATCATCTTTGGTTTTCCTCGTCTACGAAAGGAGTGATTATTTCGACACTATGGAGAATTATTAATTTTTTCGAAGATTTCGACTTACAAAACCTACATTTCTCAGGTTCCTGGAAAACATAGAAGACGATATTGAATTCCAAAATGATTTGTAAGTTGATGAATGCAAGGGAGTGTATGTCTTTGTGTCTTGTTGGCTAGTAGATTACCCCACCTCATGCGCCTTCAACCAACACAACTTATTTTATGAAGAATGCTCCTTGGCTACATAAATAGTTTTTCGGTGATTTGAGGTGTAGTGATATAACGGCTGCTAGCAGGTATCTATCTACTATCTTATTTATTTTAGAAATAATAGTCTAACCCCAATGAACCAATACCTGACCACATTGCGTCTGTATTCTTGTGCGGGGCATCAGAGTGATAGAGAAATTATTTTTAATTTCTCTGATCAGAGTACAATCGGAAATTTTATTGGCTGCCATCAGACCACAGTTTCCAGAAATCTTCCGTATCTCGCTTCCAAGCTTGAGATTTATCATCATTGGAAACTTTGTTTATTTTTTGTCCTCGATGATATTAGCGTGTTCTAAGAGTACCCTCATGAGACTCTGCCTTTGTCCCGGGAAAAAATTGGGGATTCTTTTTGTGTTTTCACCATCAGTCATTTTGAAAATAAAAATCGAAACTGAGAATTTTTACGTTTCATCATTTCCAACTATCAAAAAATCTTGCAATACCAACGTTGTCAGATTTCCAATCTGGATTATTTAATCTGCTGACGGTGCATAGTCTACTCGACAAGTTGAAAATGGTCTAAAATAGAGATACTGCTCTTAAAATTACGTGTGATAGCTCATTGGATCCAGAATAACGCCTAGAAAAAAGTGCCAAAAACGTGTATTAGCGCATAAAAAATTGCAAAAGTTATAAACAATTGAAGATGGAAAAGAAATGGCATTTCGTTTTTTGCCGATATTTTATAAACTATTGATATTTAGGAAACTTCAAAAAAAAATATGAAAGAGGAGAAAATTTCCAATAAAAAACTCCTGGGAACCGAAACTATATCTCCATTATTTATAATTTTAATTTAACGCTGAAAATGGGTCTCCGAGCGACATTTTTAGGTTGCGCGCGCGGCGTCAAAAACGAGTACGACACATTAATTAATTTATTTAAGGTATTAAATTTTTTTTTTAATTTGAAAAAATTATGGTGTATTCGGAACACTATAAATAATGTATTCCCGTTCAAAATTTTACTAAAAGTTTATTTTTCAACAAGTTAAACGATTGTTAACTAACAAAATTTTCTCGAACTTCTGTCTTAATTGTAAATGAATTTTTTTTTTAAATAATTGTAAAATTTTTTCGGTTCGTAGAGCCTTTCTTATATACATACTCAACAAGATCACGCCATAAAAGTTAAAAAAATATTCATACTTTGTTTATAATAATTTTTGTACTTGAACAAAAACTAAAAAATCCAAGTAATGTTGTTGAAAAAAAAATGTTTTTCTTAATCATCATATTATCGTTTTTTAAAATTTTAAAAATTTTAAAAATTATTATTTACAATTATATATTTATAAAAAATCTTTAATAACAATTTGTAATTGTTTGTAATCGTTTTTTTTTATATTTCTATCGTTTAAATACTCAGTTGAGAATTTTTTTTTTCTAAAAATTATAATTGACAGTCCTCCATGGAGTAACAAAAAACTTTTTTTTTTAATTTTTTTTTCCAATTTTTTATAAAAAATTTTTAACTTTGTTGGATTTTTTTTCTGAAACTTCTAAAATTTACAAAAACAACCATATACAACAAAGTATAGAAAATTTTTTTTTCCAATTTTTTCCAATTCCAATTCCCAAAGTACAATGAAAAATTGGAATTTTTTTTTTCTATACTTTGTTATATATGGTTGTTTCTGTAAATTCTGGAAGTTCCAGAAAAAAAATCTGACAAAGTTAAAAGTTCATTTATAACAAACTGGTAAGTTAATAAACAATGGAATTGTTGATAAAAAAAATTATTTTTTTGTTACTTCATAGAGGACTGTCAATTATGATTTTTGTAAAAAAAATAATTCCTTAACTAATTATTTAAACAATAGAAATATAAAAAAACTATTATAAACAATTAAAAATTGTTATTAAGAAAACATTTGTTTTTATAAATCATAATATTTGTAATATAATGAAGTTGTGAGAAAAATGTTTTGAAAAATATTTTGACATAATCAATTTGTTTATAAAAAATTTATCAACAAATGGCGTGAATTTTTTTGCAAATCAAAAAAAATTTTTTTATTTTGGTTTTTTTTTTTTTTCAAACAAAAATTATTATAAACAAAGTATGAATATTTTTTTCAACTTTTATGGCCTGATCTTGTTGAGTATGTATATAAGAAAGGCTCTACGGAGCGAAAAATTTCTACGACAATTATTTAAACATTTTTTTTTGTTTACAATTAAGACAGAAGTTCGAGAAAATTTTGTTAGTTAACAATCGTTTAACTTGTTGAAAAATTAACGTTAAGTAAAATTTCTAACGGGAATAAATTATTCATAGTGTTCCGAATACACCATGATTTTTTCAAATTAAATAAAACATATTTAATACCTTAAATAAATTAATTAATGTGTCGTACTCGCTTTTGACGCCGTGCGCGCAACCTAAAAATGTCGCTCGGAGACCCATTTTCAGCGTTAAATTAAAATTATAAATAATGGAGTCAGAGATCCGGGAGTAGAGAGTTTTTTATTGAAAATTTCCTCCTCTTTCAGAATTCCTAAAATATCGATATTTCATGAAATATTGGCAAAAAACAAAATGCCATTTTTTTTTCATCTTCAATTGTTTATAACTTTTGCAATTTTTTATGTGCAAATACACGCTTCTGGCACATTTTTCTATGCGTTATTCCGGATCCAATGAGCTATCACACATAATTTTAAGAGCACTATCTCTATTTTAGACCATTTGCAACTTGTCGAGTAGACTAAGTGTCAGGGACAAAGTTTTAGGGGTCACGAAATTGGAAACAATGTTGCCGTGCTGTGCAAACTTTGGTGACATAATTTTAAGTCGCCAATTGAGTTTGCACAAAGTTTGGAATTTTGTGGCATTCGCGAAAATTGTTTCTAACAATAATGTTCATTTCCGCCATCTTCCTGGATACTGAAAAAGGTGCAAACTCTATTGGCCACTTGAAATTATGCCATCAAAGTTTGCAAAGCACGAAAACATTGTTTGCAATTTCGTGACCCCTAAAACTTTGCCCCTGAGACTGTTTTTAGCGTTATCCATAATTTTTTGATGTTCCGTACACATGACAAGTTTGCAAATTTAAAGCATTTTTGGGGCGAAAACCTTTAAATTTAATTTAATTTTGTAACCAGAATTAGCGCTGATTACAACGTAATCAAGGATTATTCGTATTTCCGGTTGAAAATTGCGAGTGCAAATTTTACACGGGATGTAGAAGAGAAGTTAGGGAATATACCTGTAATTTGCACAATGTTTGCAATTTTGTCCAAGGAGATATTGCTAATCAACGTTTCATGCGAATTTGAGTAATTTCCAGTCACCGGATGAGTGTGCAAATTTTTATATTTAGTCTTTACTGGATGCCTCAACATCCGGCAGTGTAACAGAAATGTTTGTAATTATTGTGAATTGGCGGTCTATTTTGACTGGCCTCTTAATGTCCCTGCATCTCAGGCTACACCAAAGAGAGTAAACGTTATCTGAGTTGGAGGGTCTATTCCCCATAAGACACTGGTGACACTGATAGAAAGAGATGAAAGATCATTTGTGAGTCATAGTGACGTATATGGACCTGTTATGGCCACTCTGGACAGTGGCGGACTAGCGCACTCCGCACTCTAGTATCTCATCATTATAGTCAATTACATGATCTTTATCTATTACATGTTCAGCAAGGCAACAAGATCTCACATTTCTTCTACAGTCACTTTCATGAGAAGTTATTCTATCTTTGAGAATTCTACTTGTCTAACCAATGTATACTTCATCACAGCTGCTGCAAGGAATTTCATTAATTATATTGGATTTACTTTTGATTGGTATAGGAGTTTTCAATTTTGAGTGTATTTGTGATATAGTTTTCAAACTGGTTTTAGCTCTTTCAACATTGTCTTCATTTTTGAACAATTGTATGAGTTTTGGTGTCAAATTATCTATATGTGGTAAAGATTTATAAATTGCAATTTCGAATGTATATTGGACCACTCTGTATGACGGGTCAATGCTACAAGATTCCGATTGGCTAGAGCATACTACTACCTCCTATTAACGTTTACTCGCTTTGAGGCTACACCCCTTCAAAATATATAACAAATATTGAGGTTGGTTGGTCTCTTTCAGCCACCGGCAGGAGACAACCCAACCACTATCAATGGTAGAATTGTGAACAGCCCCTCCTGTTACAGCGAGAAGAATTCGGACATGGCGCTACCCCTCCACGCCCCACCGCGGCTGCCCACTAGCCTGGGCGACGCCCATTTCCCACCAGGCCACCAAGGAGAGGCTAACTCTACCGCCATAGGATAGAGCCCAATCCCACCACCCACCCGCGGGGAGAGCCTCCCTTCACCCACAACCACCGAGGGGACGACGGTTCCAGTGGATATGGCAGCCCAGACTCCGAAACGTTCGAAACGTTGGTGCATCATCAGTGACGAATGCTGCCCGCTGTTGCCCACGCCAGGGGGCGGCCGCCGCTGCAGAAGGGCAGGCCACGAGGGAGGATGAACATCACCTAACCCAGGCTTGTCGCTCGTGTGAGGTTATGTTTCTTTTAGTTGGGTTTGAATGCAGGCTATAGGTACACGATTGAAAAGGTTGTAGTTATTGATGTGACTCGAGTGGTCATGTTTCTACGAAGGCGTAGAAGGGCCAGAATCAAAATATTTTTACATTTGGAATTGCCACTTTGAACTTCCAAGTGACAATTGTCACTTTGAACTGACAATTGCCACTTCCCAAGTAGCACACATTCATAATTCGGTTGTACAGACGTCTACTAACCTTTCGCAAAAGTCCATGTAGTCTTGTAATATGCTAAGACGTCGCTATGTATGCCAATACGACAAAAAGGCACACTCTTGCGACGTCACATCGACGTTATGAAGTAGTGGTCATGACTTGCCAATATAGACTTATATAAGCCAGTCGTTCTGTGGTCTTAGTATAGTCATTATATCATTATGCATGAAGGTCATAATCTTTCTAATATAGTATTACAATATGTATACCATATCAAAATATTATATATAATATATAAGTCAGCCTTCCTTTACATGTTCATGGTACTCTGTGACCGTGATAGTTATCGAGATAAAAATGATTTTCATTTATGTGTCTTTAAGAATTGTTCTGAAACTCAGTGACCAAGCAAATCCATTTTTATGATCAAAATTCAATTCTACTCACTTAGAATTCATGCGCCTCGAAAATGAAGAGAGATAAATATTTATTTTAATTTCAGAAAAAATATATTTCATAAATTTTTCTCATTAATCGTTGAAATGTGTAGACCATATTACGAAAGATACTTGATTAGCACATCTCCTATGATTTTTAAACTGATATAACACCCCGGGCCCCATATTTTTTATTTTAAATATTTTTGTTCCAATATGGCTACCAGAATGATGTTATCAATCAATAAAAAAACATGGATGCCGTCCTTCTAGTGTCAAAAAGTTGTAATTACTCCGATATGCACGAGTGCCTCAAAGACATCGCAATATCTTACATAAAAAAGTTGTAATGTAGTCGCTGTGACCACAAGTAGCAAGTTTTGTTGTACTAACGTCGTAACGCTATCAAAACAGAAAAATATATACACTGAGTGCATAAGCATTCCGCTAGTTCCGCCTAATGGAAAACGCTAAAAATAACTGACATTTACAATAGAGGTTATGTTGATGTTGAACAGTTATATTTAAATATTTTTTATTTATCACTCGAAGTGCACATACATATTATTTATGTCTTTCCTTGTTGTAAAAACAATTGAAGGAACTGGATGAACTTCATTTTTTTGCAGTGCCGATAGACTGATTAATTATTTCAGATGTTATTTTGGGGTAGGCACTCATCCTTCCTCTTTATATTTTTCCATACGCTCCAGTTCTCTTGTAAGGCAGATTAGATTTTTGTTTTGGCATTTTAATCATTCATACGGAACTGAATATTCTACATACATAACACAATATACCTATCCAACAAAAATAACATAACCAACAAAAATAATCTAACCTAGATACTTAATGTAATCATTACGACCAAAGTTCATCAGTTGATAAAACTACATTACATGAGTACAATATGTAGTCGTAGAAAAGTTTCAAAAATCTATTCATTAGAACCACATATGTTCATTGTCATAATAGGCTCACAGCAACTGCTCTTAAGTTCTACTTAACGACCATACAATTTATCTACATACAAACCACAGTACAACTTCATCTCGAGAATTCTTTATTGTAGTCTCGTTATATCTACTACACGACGTCATAGCAACGCCTGAAGGTTATAAAACGCACATTGACTTTTTGGTTTTGAAACATACAAATACGTGGTCTTTAAGACGGTATAAGAAGTCATTATGTTAATTTTATGACTCTGTGCTACTTGGGTTTGAATTGACAATAGTTTATTTGAACTGACAATTGTCACTTTGAAGTGACAATTATCACTTTGATTTGACAATTGTCACTTTGAAGTGACAATTGTGACTTCGAAGTTGCAATTGTTAGGAAAAAAGGACATTTATTGCCAACTGCAATGCAATAATATTTTTTCCAGTCGATTTACGCGTATACTGCTATGATGAGATCTAGATGCCAACTGCAATGCAAGAATATTGTATTTCAGACAATTTACGCGTATACCAGTGCTGAAGCCTTTGAAAATGGAAAAAAGTTTAAAAAAAATAATAGTAGGATGAAACCCATTGGAAGAAGAAGAGAATATAACAAGAATGAAAGGAAAAATAATTTGCGGGCGATCTGAGGTCGGGAAGTGGAAGGGGGTGAGTTTTTAAGGGTAAAAAACGGTTTATCTCGATTTCCGGCAAAACTACAAGTCCTATGGAAAAAACTGTAGGTAATAAAAAGATCTACAACTTTTTTTTTTTTTAAAATTTTTTTTGTGATCACACTTTTTCCACATATCCTCGAAATTTTTAAAAAGTCGGTGAGCTTTTTGTTTGTTGAAATCTCTACTTTCTGATGGTATTAAAAAAAAGTACATTACTATGACAGAAAATGCAGAGAAACGAAAAAAACTCGAATCCGAATTTAATAAGACATCTACAATATTTTGAGAAAGTTGTAGAATCTTCTTTAAATTATATGCGTAGATTTTTTTTTTTTTATGTTCTGGTTCCCACGAAAAGGGATATCCTGTAATGTTCAGAGAACATCGTGGGAACCTAGGGAAAGAAGGTAGGAGTTGGTGTTCTTCTTAAATTTCTGAAGGTTGTATGCCTCGGGGAACACCTCCCTAGGCAATGAGTTCCAAAGCCTCGCTGTTCGTTGGATGAACGAGTCTTTGGAAAGTGATGTTCTGCAGGTCTTCAAAGTGACCACGAAGGGGTGTGATGACTGAACTTGACGGGTTAATCTCGAAGAGACTGCCAAAGCAGGAACGATTGTTGATATTTCAGAAGAGCATCGCCCATGAAAATATCTATAAAATAGAGACAAATCGCCAACTTTTCTACGGTGTTCCAGACAAGTGAGCGAGTTTGTAAGCGAGGCATCACCGACGAGACGAATTGCCCTTTTTTGGACAGAATCCAATAGCCTCAGGATATGTTTAGGTGCCGCACTCCAAATATGGGAACAGTATTCCAGGACAGGTCGGATCTGTGCCTTATAGATCATAAGCAGCTGACTGGGGTGAAATAGCTCTTGGCACGAAACAGAAAACCAAGTTTTGGGATGCACTTTTGGCAATGGACCTCACGTGATTTTCCCAGGAAGGTTATTTCTGATAGTTATACCAAGCATCGATATGGATGGCTTCAGTGGTATGGTTACTCCTGACAAAGTTATGTTAGGCACAGTGAGATCGGCTTTTCTAGAGAAAAGACATGCTTGTGTTTTGTTTGCATTGAATTCTACCAAGTTATTAGATCCCCATTCGAGAATTGTTGCCAAGTCCATATTTATATTATTAACATTTCTTCCTCGTTCATTTCTGGTTTCACGGGCTGATATAGGGGCCCTGGAAGAGAAAGTATGGAGGGTACTATCATCGGCAAAGCTGTGTACTGGACATGAAGTTGCTTTCAACAGGTCGTTGATGTGAAGTAGAAATAGTGTTGGTGCGAGAATGGATCCTTGCGGAACACCAGCATTTATGAGTAGAGTGTCAGATGAAACTCCATCGACCACTACATGGAGAGACCTGTTTGAGAGAAAACTAGCAAGCAGAGAACACAGCTGAGGGGCAAGCCATAAGACGGAAGCTTGGCGAGGAGTCCCTGGTGCCAAACTCGATCGAACGCCTTGGAGATATCTAATGCCACAGCTAAAGTTTCTCCATGCTTTTCAATAGATAGCTGCCATATATGTGAGACGTAAGCGAGCAGGTCACCAGTTGATCTCTGATGGCGGAAGCCATATTGCCTATCGTTGACAATTCCTGAGTCTTCCAGATATTTCATGAGCTCGATGTTGATGGCTTTTTCCATGACCTTTGAAATAATAGATAGCAGTGCGATAGGTCTGTAGTTGCTAGGTAGGGCCTTTTGCCTTTTTAGGGACTGGCTGTACTCTTGCAATTTTCCAATTGGACGGAAATACCCCAAATTGTAAGAGTGGTTGAACAACTTGCAAAGAACAGGTGTTAGTTCGGGGCACATTTCTTGAGAACAATCGGCGGGATTCCGTCAGATCCACAGGCTTTGTTGGTGTTGAGACCCAGCAAAATCTTTCTGATAGTACGTTGGCGAAAGGTGATCTCGGGCATGTGACTGTCAATAGGTGTACTGTTCGGGGGTTGTTTTCCCGATGAATCCTGAGTGGAATTTCCAGCAAATATGTGCGCAAAGATGATTGGCTTTTTCCTGGGCAGTCGTTGCTAGTGTTCCATCTTCTTTGGTTATGGGAGGAAATGAGCTGAAAGTGAAATTTATTCCCACAGCTTTGGCGAAAGACCAAAATGAACGGGATCCGTTAGGACATTCAGCAAGTTTTGATCTTATTTTGGCTTTGTGGGCATCTTTGAGCATTCTATTGTCTCTTTACATATGCCTCTAGCCTCGACATATGCTGCTCTGGTCTCAGGGCCCGGATTTTTTAGCCATCGATGGTATGCTGCCTGTTTGGAAGCCACAGCTCTAGAGCAGTTTCTGTTAAACCAGGTCTTATCGGATGATGTTCTTCCTTCGGTATTCGGTATGTAAGTTTGCATCCCCAACATGATGATTTCAGAAATTGTCTCAGCACATCGTGTTGGATCTACTGAAGAGAAACAAACTCTCTTCCATGGAAACGCTGAGAAAAACATACGAAGACCTTCCCAGTCGGCCGAATTGTAATGCCACATGAGACGGGGTGGTATTGTGCAGCTCGATGGTAAATGGAAAGAGCATGTTGTGGAGATGAGGGTGTGGTCAGAGTTTCCAAGTGGGGCACAAACTTCTATTCTATACGGGTCAGGATTGGTGGTGAGGAAAAGATCTGCTATTCTGAGATAACTTATATACCTGAGTGACCTACGGAAAATTTTAGCCCATCAAAAGGTATTTCATAGAGAAGTGGGGACGGGGCTAGGAGGGTCTGGGCCTTACTACCTGTTATTTCTTTGCATTTTCTGAGAACATTTACCATAGTAATGTATATTTTTTCACACTATCAGAAAGTAGAGATTTCAACGAACAAAAAGCCCACCGACTTTTTTAAAAAACCTGCTATTTTGACGGGAGAATTTCTGATTGAAAATTAGGGTGCTTTTTCGATATTAAGTCAAAATAAGGTGGAAAAATAAATATTTCAAATAAAAAAAATTACAGTGTGTTTGGGACATAAAAAAGTAAATTTTCACCAAATTTCGTGAAAAAATTTTTTTTTTGTAAAAGGTAAAAATAAAAAACCAAAAACTTGGTTATTTGAATTTTTCACATACATTTTAAAATTATGTGAAAAAAGTGTGAATACCAAAGTTGTAGATCTTTTCATTACCTACAACTTTGCCACTCAACTTTTTTCCATAGGACTTGTAGTTTTGCCGGAAATCCAGATGAACCGTTTTTCACCCTTAAAAACCCACCCCCTTCCACTTCCCGACCTCAGATCGCCCGTAAATTATGTTTCCTTTCATTTTTGTTATATTCTCTTCCTATTCCAATGAGTTTCATTCTAC
This sequence comes from Gonioctena quinquepunctata, assembly GCA_018342105.1. NCBI lineage: Eukaryota > Metazoa > Arthropoda > Insecta > Coleoptera > Chrysomelidae > Gonioctena > Gonioctena quinquepunctata. The sequence continues at coordinate 127,268 of JAFIRS010000920.1, read as the reverse complement.
TATAATTTTTTTTGGTTTCAAAAATTATCGACCCTGGTCTAATACTGCTGTGATGAGATTTAAATTGAAAATAATGGGATTTAAACTTATTACGAAAGTTTCTTTTTAGAAAACTCTTCATTTTCCATCTTTGAAACAATACTCTACTCTTTTACATTATATATCTATAACAACGAACTTCACTAAAATATACAATATGTTTCGCATAGGGGTTATAATTATTTTTATTCTCAACACCTTCTCCTAATAATAAATTACTGAATGAATCAAATCTTGGAAACTAAAGAATTGTTGTGTTAATCATCAGAGCAACAATACTAGATATCGACGACCCCTTCATTCTCCTTTTCATTGATAAAATGATAGTGAACATCAATATGTTTGCTCCTTTGATTGAACTGCTCATTTCTTATTAATTTCATGGAGCTTTGATTGTGGATATTCAGCTTGATGGTCACATTTCGATCTGTAAGCTCGTCAATGGGTGATTTTAAATAAATTAACTCCTTACTGCAATCTGCAACGGCAATAAGCCCTGCCTTGGTACTAGATACGGCCACAATCGGTTGAATTCCTGGAAGACCAGTATACAGGCCCTTTGCAATTTTCTTTTTTCGGAGTTTCCTGCAAAATCTGAGTTATTGAAGTTCTCGAGTATCGAATTCCATAATCTTGGGAGGATATTTCAGTAGTGACAATTGTCAGTTCAAAGTGATAATTGCCACTTCAAAGTCACAATTGTCAGTTCAAAGTGACAATTGTCACTTCAAAGTGACAATTGTCAGTTCAAAGTGACAACTGTCACTTCCAAGTGACAATTGTCAGTTCAAAGTGGTAATTCCAAATGTTTTTAAAAATATTTTGTTGTTGGCCCTTCTACGCCTTTGTATGTTTCAGTAATACATTTCAATTCCAAATTTGGAATATATTGATGTACCGAATGGGCCAAATTGGACACTTTTAAAGGGGAAGTCCTGTTTTCAAACTAGATAGATAAAAACTGATGGATATGTCTGAGGGGCAATTTTGATGACAAACTTAATGGTGAGAACCGCATATCGATATCTACCATCGTTTCTGAGTTACAGCATGTGTTTCGAAAGTGTGCATTTTCGAAAAAATGCTATAACTTTTTTCCTGTCAAAAATTCTTTGTTTCTATGAATACATTTCCGAAGCACTTTTTTACGTAGAATTCATTGGATTAAGTAGTTTATTTTTTCAAATCATATATCAACAGTTATTGATGGAAAAATCATTTTTTTAAATGAGACAACCTGTATATTCCTGCATATTTCAGTAGAACTTGAAATTAGCATTCCAAAAATGTAGCACACTTGATGTTTTGCTAGAGTCATCTTTGAAATGCAGAGCTTTTAGGCGATGCGGCGATAAAACAGAAAGCAAGTGTTCACTAGTAGCTGTCAAATTTTGATTTAAGCAGTAAAGACGCTCCTCTATTCGTGGTTTTTGTACATTTTTCAAACACATTTGCAATGAAGTATGAGAATTATGAAAAATAGGATATGATAGTCTGTTTTATGCAAACCGGGGAAAATGCAGAGGCAGCAAGCAATTTGTACCACGAGAGGTATCCAGAGGGAAGACAATCTTTTAGAGACATTTTCGCAAGATTGCGACACAACCTAATTGATAGTGGTCAATTTGAAAAGAAAAGGACAAAATTATATGCATCAAATAGGGATAGGAAGTTGGAAGATATAGTCGTTTTAGGAGATGTTGCAAATAATCCCAAAACGTCAACGCGAAATTTAAAAATATCAACAGGTCTACCACGAACTAACGTTAGGCGGATTTTGAAAAAACACAAATTTAAGCCATACAGGACCAGGAGCGTTCATAAACTCAGACCAGGAGATTTTGAACGCCGCGTGGATTTTCGCCAAAATTGTAACCAAGTGCTTGATTTTTCGTTAAATTGTATTTGGACAGACGGAGCTTAAGTATTTAGAAATTTTAAGGCAACAAATTGAACCCCTTGTTGATGAATTGCCACTGATGGAGCTTAGGAAGATATGTTTTCTTCGAAACTGGGCTTCGCCTCACAACACTGCAATTGTCAACAATTTTTTGGCTGCAGATTTTGGCAATAAAAGGATAGCCAACCAAGGACCCAACCGTTGACCGCCCAGGTCATCAGACCTAACGCCTATGGACTTTTACCTCTGGGGAAGGTTAAAAGATCTTATTTTTAAATTGCCTACCAACTTTAGACACGAATTGGAAGTGACAGTGATGCAAAGTTTTGCTTCTCTCACTCCCATTGAACTAATTAATTCGGCAAGAAATGTTCAAAAAAGGTGCCACCTGTGTGTAGGAGAAGCTGGTAGACATTTCGAACACCTCCTCTAAAGAAATATTTTGTTCTTGTTTGTTCTTTATTATTATTATTGTTGGAGTTTCATTTATTAGTAGTAAATATAGTATACATTGTTATCAGTTTTATTGAAACTATGAGTTTTAATTACTGCTGTGAACAGCTTTCTTAACATTTGATAATGGTAATTTGGAATTTCAAGCTCTATTGAAATATACAAGAATATACAGGTTGTCTCATTTGAAAAAATGATTTTTCCATTAATAACTATTGATAAATGATTTGAAAAAATTAATTATTCACACCATTGAATTCTACGTAAAAAAGTGCTCCAGAAATGTTTTCATAGAAACAAAGAATCTTTGACAAGAAAAAAGTTACAGCAACTTTTCGAAAATGCACATTTTCGAGAAACATGCTGTAACTCAGAAACGATGATAGATATTGATATGCGGTTTTCACCATTGAGTTTGTCATAAAAATTGACCATCAGACACAACCATCAGTTTTCATCTATCTAGTTTGAAAACAGGACTTTCCCTTTAAAAATGTCCAATTTGGCCCACTCGGTACACTTACTATTAAAATTGAAGTTATAATCTGGATTATTTATTATAACTTTAATGTTACAAATTTGCAATTGGCATTTTCAGATTACTGTTTTTGGTGGCATCCCATTTTGTAGGCCTATACAGGGTGTTTTAGATACTTCTAATGTTCAATCCTCCCTGAAACCGGTGTATCTTGTTGATATTATATCAATAAATCTCCAAACATGCTCGGATTTTGAGTTCTTGGACGCCCTCTTTGAACATTGAAGCTCGTATCTATTCACCATCCAGTGAAAATGGAGAAATTGCCAGTTTTTGAGCCTACAACCTTCACCCTTCTATTCTGAGCGAGTACATACCAGATTTCAGTTGTGACCAAATAAAAGTTATTTTGCACTGTTGCTTAAATTCGGTATATTTTTTTACAAATTTGTCCTGCTAGTCACACCAGTAACTGCAACCTATCCGAATTTTCCTCTGGATGAGAAAAGGTTTTTTTCTCGCGTAAACGAAAATTTTCTGAATATTGTAAAAATTGTTACAATACCGTAACCGATTTCCTTTTTTGAGCCTGGGTTTTGTCTTTCTCGTACGTGCAGTGAGTTCAAGTGAAAAACAGATGAAGATCTCTTTCGTGCTAGTCTAACTTGCCAAAAAACACTTCAAAGACGTTTTTCACGCATCAAAAAACTACTATACGAATATATTAAAGTATATATACCTTTATTTTTATTTATGAATCTATAAGATTTGAAATAGTATACGAACTGGAAAAACATATGTGCAATGGGGATTAAAATGAATATCTCATTATTGTAATATATTCGTTTTAACATTTTTAGCATTAGTTCAGTTGACATTGGAAAAATATTTGTTTTTCATAGACAAAATTACGAAGGCGTAGAAGGGCCAACAACAAAATATATTTTTTAAACATTTGGAATTGCCACTTTGAACTGACGATTGTCAGTTCAAAGGGGCAATTCCAAGTGTATAAAAAAATAATTTTGTTGTTGGCCCTTCTACGCCTTCGTACAAAATCGTCAAATGTACCTCGCAAAAATGTTGCTTCATAATCAAATTGTCCAATTCATTTCAATATTTTGCCCTATAAAAATGTTCCGTAGTTTTCTCATTGGTTTTCAGAAAAATAAATGAGAATGCGCAATGAATGCTGTTACTATGTTTTTCTTTTAATTTGGATGAGGACCGAAATTCGAATTGTAAATAAAACAAGTGATCGAACTGTATAACTTGTAAAAAAACTATAATTTAGTTGGTATTGTGATAAAAAAATTAAAAGAATTCGAATGACTTGCTATATTTATGGCCATCTACAGCTTCTTATATACATATCTCTGCAAATTTCTGTTTACACCGTTACTGTTATATTTTTTATATTAGTTAATCACCCTGTACATTGGATTGTAATATTGCTCCTCCAATTCGAAAATACAACATGTGGTAGTACTATGTGAACCTTTTTTATGTTATGTATATATTAGTTGAAAACCTAATAAATGTTGTCTTTTCGTTTATGTGTTTCTCATTTATTGCAATTTTACCCACTTCTAGTCGCCCGATTAACGTGAAATTTGGCAGGTGTTCATAGGTCCCGTGACAATACATTACGGAATTTTTCTTACAGAAAAAAATGGCAGCTCTAAGATGGCGGTCGAGATTTGTGTTTATGGTCCGATTCGACTCAAAATTGGTATGTGGGGGTTTTTGGAGTCGAAGATTATGAATTCATAAAATAGAAATGGCGGCTCCAAGATGGCGGACGATCTCTGTGTTTATGGTCCGATTCGATTCAAAATTGGTATGTGGGGGTTTTCGGGTTCGGAAATTATGAATTTTTTGTCAAAATTCACAAATTCAAGATGGCGGTTTCAAGATGGTGGATGAGTTTTGTAATTATGCTTCGATTCGATTCAAAATTGGTATTTCGGGGTTGAAGATTATATTTTTTTTGTCAAAATTCATAAAATAAAAATGGCGGCTCCAAGATGGCGGACTATCTCTGTGATTATGGTCCGATTCTATTCAAAATTGGTATGTGGAAGTTTCCGGGGATGAACATTATGAATTTATTGTCAAAATTCCTAAATTCAAGATGGTGGACAAGTTTTGGGATAATTGACCGTTTCTATTCAAAATTGGTATGTCGGGGTTTTTGGGGTCGGACACACTTCTAGTTGTCCAATTAACGTGAAATTTGGCAGGTGTTCATAGTTCCCGTGACAACGCATTATGAAATTTTTTAGGAAAAACAGAATGGCGGCTCCAAGATGGCGGACGAGATTTGTGTTTAAGGTCCGATTCGATTCAAAATTGGCGGTTTCAAGATGGTTGATGAGTTTTGTAATTATGCTTCGATTCGATTCAAAATTGGTATTTCGGGGTTGAATATTATAATTTTCTTGTCAAAATTCATCAAATAAAAATGGCGTCTCCAAGATGGCGGACGATCTCTGATTATAGTCCGATTCTATTCAAAATTGGTATGTGGAGGTTTTCGGGGTCGGACATTATGAATTTATTGTCAAAATTCCTAAATTCAAGATGGCGGCTCCAAGATGGTGGACGAGTTTTGTGATTATGTACCGTTTCTATTCAAAATTGGTATGTATGATTTTTGGTCAAAAATGTCTTTTAATTTTTTTTTCTGCGTTCATGCAAAAAACAAAACTGCATTGAACTATATTTAGTGAAAAAAACTGGTTCTTTATTGCACTAGAGCAATAAAATGTTCATTGCACTCATCTGTCATTGTGATGACACACGTACACGTCAAATCGACGTAATTTTTTGTCCAATTTCTGTGACATTGTATTACATTTTAAACAATTGCATATTTTATATTATTTTACTTCATATTTATTGCATACTAGATTACGGAATTACTAGAAAATGCAATTTATCAAAAAAAAATCAATAGTGCTAATTAATTATTAAGTATTTTGCCATTAAATTACGCTCTTTATTTTTCCACACTTAGTGCCACCTAAATAAAAAAATATTGTATGCAATTCGTGCAAAAAGTGTTGCACTCGACGTGTTGTCCAACTCGGCCTGACGGCAATAAACACTTTGCACTTGTTGCATAAATAATAATTTTTTTTCATGGTGGTTCAGTTAAAAATCGTCTCGATTCATAAATATTTATCCTCATTGGAATTGGGCATTGAATTTCCGCGATATTACATCAGTGAAACATACAAATAGAAGAATGACAAATTTTAATAAAATTAGTGATATTCCTGTAGCATAATCGTCTCTCCTGGAGAAAAATCAAAATTGATATCATAGAAGTGGTTACAAAAAGATGGCTATCTGCAGTTCTCACAAAAAGTAGAGTCCTATAATATTAATCCAATCAATAGAGGGATTGACCTAACAAAAATGTCAAACCAGCTGAAATTTTGGATTAAGGCATTCGAAAGTATAAAGTATCCATCAAGCAATTTTTTACCATGCAACGGCGCTAAAAATTTCAAAGAAACTCTGAATTTTCATATTTTGAGCTACAACTCCAGAAGTATTGGAGATATGGAAAAATGTCTCGTTATTTTTCTACAAAAATGTTTCCAGTAAAGTTTGCGATAAATCATGTCATTAGGGATATAAATGCGATTTTCCACGTGTAGTATAACGCCCGGTTGAAATTACGCGGGAACGAAAAATGGCTTCAATTTTTATATAACCAGACTAGTCAGTCGATGTTTCTTGCTAGGGAAAGCTGCTTAAAAAAAATCCAAGGCACATTAAATTTAGAAAAACTCCCATCTTTTGAAGTTCACACACAATACACATAATACAAAGAGTGTTCAAAGATTTCCGATTAAATATCTGTGAGCGCGGCGAGTACACATTTTGGTTAATAAATTCATAAGGAATCATGGTCACGTTAATTCCTTGGGGCTTTGTGCTGTTTGAAATGGATATATATGTGTTGGAAATGGATATATATATATATATATATATATATATATGTTCAGCCGGATTACACTCGGTTTTGTTGGAAGAAAGTATTTTGACATGTAATTCGGTAGTATTTTTTTTTAAATCGGATTCTGTACATATCTCCAGAAATTTAAAATAATTCAAAGAGTACAATACTTATTCAAAAATTTCGTTGCTATTCGATAGGTCATACTTCAATGTACTTATAAACCAGTCGATTATTTTTCTATAAGAGGCGTTATTTAATAATTAAACCATCAAACGTTCAACAAAATTTAAGGTTACTCTTTATCAAGAAAAATACTTCCGAATTACATGTCAAAATAGTTACTTTCAACAAAACCGAGAGTACTCAATCCGGTTGAACAGGGCTAGCTAATATATTCACCTAGAACAGTACAAAGGCACAAGGAATTAGTGGGGCAATGATTCCTTATGAATTTATTAACCAAAATGTGTACTCACTCAGATATTTAATCGGAAATCTTTGAGCATTCTTTGTATTATGATTGGATTTTGTATGAACTTCGAAACTAGTCTCATGTGAAAAATGGGAGTTTTTTCTACACTTCGTGTGCTTTATCTTTTTTTAAGCAGTTTTTAGTAGCGACGAACATCGACTGACTAGTCCGGTTATATAAAAATTGGGGCAATTTTTCGTTGCCGCACAATTTCAACCGGACATCTGTGCTATAACATATAGAGAATTTTTCTTAGCGGCAATCAATCCAGAATACTTGATATACTAGCTGACAGTATTTTCAGGGAAAAATACAAGAAAAAATATTTCCATAGTTATATCGTTCGTTTTGTTGCCTAGAGCTAAAATATGCATTTTGCACAGTTCTCTTGGAAACGTTGAGCAAAACAAATCGAACGATTTCATATTCTTGAAATTTGGTATACTCACGTGAAAGGAGTTGGAAAGCACGGTAATGATGATGATTTTCCGAGAAAAATATTTTATCACATGTATTTTAACGATTTTTTTGTGCTGTGCTGCCTTAAATCGACAACTGTAATATATAGAGATTTTTCCCTAGTGGCAATCAATTCAGAATCCTTGATTTACAACCTGAATGTATTTTCAGGGAAAAATATATGAAACAATATTTGCACCAGAAAATCTCCCTAGGGGTAGACCCCTAAAAATTGTCAAAAATAAAATATACCCGATTGACCTGTTCCTAGAACCAGAATGTGGGAAATTTTCTGCAGATTTCGAAAATATATACTTTTCCATAGTTATATCGTTCGTTTTGTTGCTTAGAGCTAAAATATGCATTTTGCACAGCTCTGTTGAAAACTTTGAGCAAAAACCAATCGAACGATTTCATATTCTTCAAATTTGGTATACCTACGTGAAAAGAGTTAAAAAGCACGGTTATGATGATGATTTTCCGAGAAAAATATTTTATCACAGTATTTTAACGATTTTTCTATGCTGTACTGCCTTAACTCGACAACAATAACATATAGAGATTTTTCCTTAGCGGTAATCAATTCAGAATACTTGATTTACTACCTGGATGTATTTTCAGGGAAAAATACAGGAAAAAATATTTGCAGCAGAAAATATCCATAGAGGTAGACCCCTAAAAATTGTCAAAATTAAATATACCCGATTGACCTGTTCTTAGAACCAGAACCAGAATACTTGATTTACTACCTGACTGTTTTTTCAGGGAAAAATAGACTACAAGTGGAAAATTACGTTTATCCCCCTAACGAAAGATTTATGGCAAAATTTATGGGAAACATTTTTGTAGAAAAAATAACGAGCTACAACGAAATGCAAGATATTTTGTCATATCTCCAATACTTATGGAGTTGTAGCTCAATTTTTGGATTTTTTTATTTTCAGCGCCGTGGCATGGTGAAGAATTGCGTAATGGATACTCCAACTACGTGAATTCAGAATTTCCGCTGGTTTGTAATTTTTTTAAATTTTGATGAAATTGTATTTCTTTGTATTGGATTATACAGTGCTAGTCAAAAGTCCCCTCCCCCCCACGTATCTTTTGAACGGGTATACTTATAATAATGAAATTTGGAGGGTGGAAATAAACGGATGTAGGCTTCTCAACTGGTCATAACAGGTGACGCAATAGTCATAAATGACGTCACAAGGCCACTGTGACCAATAATTTTAAATGGGACCCTATGGCAAGTGACAGCTCGTTTGGAAGGTATTGAAAATACCTATTCAGTCATACCAATTTTGTTTGGGTTTCGGCTGATTTTGATTGATAAATTGAAGAAATACGAAAATTATAGTTTCGCATTTAATTAATAAAGATTTTAAAGTACGCCTCTGGTTAATTGTCAAAAAGGTTGACGTTTTTGAATTCTCTACTTGTCAAAAGTGTTTATACCTTGAAAATTTACCTAAGCTATTGTTTAACGAGACGTTTAAGTGTTTACGTAGGCAAAATGGTACGTACTGTAGTCGACAAAGTAGCAGCTATCTTAATAATTGGTGGATGTAGAAACAATTTCCATGCAGCGGAACGACTGTTTAATGAGAGGTACCCCGACCGCCCTATATCGAGGGTTTATTTGAGGGAGCTTCTTCGGAAGTTTGAAGCATCAGGTAGTGTTCAAGATGCCAAACGATCTGGTCGACCAACAATTAGTGATGACAAAAAAATTGGCATAATTGGAGGAATGGTAGTAAACCCTACTTCTTCCACAGCCCAAGTTGCGTCTATCTGTGAAGTCAGTCAAAGGACAGTACATAGGGTGTTGGCTAAAAACAAATTTCATCCATACAAATTAAAAATGGTGCACCAACTTTCAGATGATGACCCCGACCGAAGACTAGAATTCTGTGAAACTATGTCCAATAAAATGAACCAACAACCAGGCTACATACAGACAATTTGTTTTAGTGACGAAAGTACTTTCTTTCTCAATGGAAATGTTAACACTCAAAATGTGAGGTATTGGAGTGACACAAATCCTCACATCTTTCGTGAAAAACATACTCAATTTCCAGAAAAAGTAAATGTTTGGGCAGGTATTTTGGGAAACCACATAGTTGGGCCTCTTTTTCTCAATGCTAACTTAACCGGTGAATTGTATCTGGAGATGTTACAAAATGATATTGAGTCGTTAATTCTTGAAATTCTAGAAGATAATCCAGATGAATTCGACAACTTGGAAATAACGTTTCAACAAGATGGTGCTCCTGCACACTATTACGGTGCAGTAAGACGTTACCTAGATGAAAAATATCGTGGTAGATGGATTGGACGACGAGGTTCGATCGAATGGCCAGCTCGGTCACCGGACCTTACACCATTAGATTTTTTTCTATGGGGGTACTTGAAATCTAAGGTTTACGCTACAGCACCTGACAGTATTGCCATTCTGAAACAACGAATTGTTGAAGAATGTAGGGCAATTTCCGCTGACACACTGGGACGAGTACGACAAGAGTTTAGCAATAGGATGCATTACTGCCAGGAAGTAGATGGAGCACATTTTGAACACTTATTATAAGAACTGGTTCTTAAATCTTTATTAATTAAATGCGAAACTATAATTTTCGTATTTCTTCAATTTATCAATCAAAATCAGCCGAAACCCAAACAAAATTGGTATGACTGAATAGGTATTTTCAATACCTTCCAAACGAGCTGTCACTTGCCATAGGGTCCTATTTAAAATTATTGGTCACAGTGGCCTTGTGACGTCATTTATGACTATTGCGTCACCTGTTATGACCAGTTGAGAAGCCTACATCCGTTTATTTCCACCCTCCAAATTTCATTATTATAAGTATACCCGTTCAAAAGATACGAGGGGGGGAGGGGACTTTTGACTAGCACTTAATATTGAAGCTCGGAGAGTAATCTACATCGACTGATGATTTTTCTACTCGTCACTGGATAGGCAAATAAGCAATGCGATGTGAACTTGGCAGTCAAAGTTGGCAGTCACCATTCCCAGCCAAACTTTGCCAAAAATACAGTGGCGTCATTATTTAATTTTTAAAATTTATATATAATTATGTTCGTCAAATTACGATGTATGCATTCCAGCCAAGAGAAAATATGTTATTATAAATCAGATAATGAATATAATGAATTCTTACTCGGAAAAGTCATTAGGAAGTTAAAATAAAGGAATCCATTAAAAACCATAAAATGATTTTCAAAATGAAAAAAATCGTTTGCATCCCACGATCAGAACTGCAACAATGAGAATATGTATTTCCACCTAGAAAATGCTCTCCCACTCACCAAAAGTTCTAGTTATCTGAAAAAAGATTATAAACCTATTCGAAAATAAAAAATGCAGTTGCAATCTTATGATCAATTTTAGTAGTAGCACATATAATATTGAGGAGGTTTGTTGGGATTTGGATCAAGTTTATTGAAGAAAAACTATTGTTCCCTTGCCAACGTTTCGAATTTTAATAAATTCATTCATCATTGTTACAGAGCCCTGAAGATGAAATTATTATAATTCGAAACGTTGGCAAGGAAACAATAGTTTTTCTTCAATAAAATGTATCCAAATCCCAAGAAACCTCTTCAATATCTTATGAACAATATTGCAGCAGTGGTGTATGGTGGAAAATATGTATTTCCACCTAGAAAATAATCTCCCTCTCACTTCTCACCAAAGTTCTCACAAAGTGGAGCTTTCGAAAAAAATACGACGAAGAATTATAAATAATTATTTGCCACATTATGATAAAAAATTTCCAAAATATTTTTCCGATTAAAAGTCGGAGCTTGCCAATGATCATGATGGTATTAAACAAAAGTATAGAATAATGAAAGAAATATAGAATGTTCTTGTGAGAAAAAAATCATCAATATTACTGTTAAGTTTTGTAAGTAGGTACATTAAAAAAGTAATACTCTTAAAAATCTTAAAAAAGCTGTTACGAGATGGCCCATATATATATAGTGTCACACATAAAGTTCGTAACATATGGAAGTTTTTTTATTAATAGTCTTAATGAAAATTTGACTTCGCAGTTAGTTTGTGATTGAAAGATGAAAAACAGCCTCTTTCCTTTTGTCATGTGCTCCAAACCTGTCAAATTTGACATTATTTTCGAAAATCCTAAAAAAATCAGGTTTTTTTGGAAATTTAAAAAAATGCCAAAGAAAAAGGTTGCTCAGTTTCCAATTTTATACCTTTGCTCCAAATTTGGACTCTCTACTGTCACTTCAACTTTTTTCCATTTTTTTTTATTTTTCGAATCTTTCGCTCTACCGATTCGAACGAAACATGATTAAAATTTCATAATTTTGATGAATACGAGACTTTAATGTCATATCTTGCTCAGTAAATACCCACATTGGCCAGTTACCAGAAAAACAAATAAATGCACCTCCAGAAATTCGTCTTTGTTGTTGCAAAGTTCATCTAGTTTTTTCATTTCATTGTGAAACTGATTCGGATTTTCAATGTATGGACGTTAATATGTCAGTAATCGAATAAACGTATTTCTTTTCATTCTTATTACACTCGTATTTCTTTTTTTAACAGATTTGTATCCCGTTAGCTGCAGGTGAGTTCGAAATATTTTGATGTAGTTTACACCCAACAGTGTTACTGTTGGATGTAAAATGTTAGATGTAATTTTCGAGCGAATAATAATTTTTCGCAACGTTTTTTGAATTAATTTCATAAATCTCATATTTTTTATTTCCACCATTAGATGTGTAAAAAACATTAAACCAAAATTACTATAACCAAATTCACAACAAAACATCGTAACATTCATTGATTTATCTCAATAATCTTATAAAGAATTCATCATTCAGTATGCCGTCCTTCCCGTTCTATACAAATTATAGTCCTTTCATTCACAGACTTTGTGGCATTTTTAATAAATAGGGGATTTATGTTAGCACAACACTCCCGAATGGTATTCTCTAAATGTTCTTTGTTTGCAAATGGTCTGTGCTTATACACTTTTTGTTTCAGATAACCCCATAGAAAAAAGTCCATTGGAGATAAGTCCGGTGATCTTGGTGGCCAATAATCTTCCCAATCTCGTCCTATCACTTTGCCCCTAAACATCTGACTGAGACACTATTTCACTTCTACCGTTGGTGGATTCGGTGCCCCGTCAAGCTGATACCACAAATTTCGTCCAACACTTAGAGGCAGATTATCCAAAACTTCAGACAACTGATTCATAATAAAAATTTCTGTACATGTCTGCGTTCAAATTTGATCTGAAAAATATGGTCCAATTATTTGGTTATGTAATAAACCACACCACACATTTGTCTTGAATGAATATGGGTCACGGCATTCTATTACAAAATTTGGATTATTGTTGGACCACCAGCGACAATTTTGGGAACTAACTGTTCCGTTCGACGTGAAAGTTGCCTCGTCTGTCCATGAAATCCTGTAGGGAAATGTGATATCATTTTCTCTCTCACCTTGGAACCAAAATGAAAATCCTACTCGAATATCGAAATCTCTTTCTTAAGAGTGTGTATGAACTTTGGCTTATAGGGATGGAAATTATTTTTGTGCAAAATTCTTCTCACAGTTTCTTTACCAACCCCTATATTTTCACTAATACTCCTAATATTAGTTTTTCCGTTTTCAACAACGCTCAAACAAATATTGAGTTCTTCTTCATTATACCTTATTGGATTATGTGGTTTCTTGAAACGATTGTGGATAACATTGTATATAAAACTTATTTATGAATTATGTAGACAAAACTCGATTTATTAAACGCAGTAATTTGATATTAACCAAAACTAAAAATTTGTTTCAAACGCCTACTAGGGGAAAATTTTATTTCGATTCGATCAATTGTACTAGTTTCTTCCCGAGATGTTGCATTAGTCTTGTATTGTTTAAAATCACGAAATTTTATATCATGTTTAGTACAAATCGCTAGAACGAAAGTCTTCTGAATAGTTATTGAACTGTAGGTCATTGGTTAGTTTACAGAAAAGTATGATATTGCGGGTTTGTTTGTAACTGAATTATTGGTCAGAAAAATAATCAAACTGGATAAAAATCTATTAAAAACAGAAATACGAGTGTAATAAGAATGAAGAGAAATTCGTTTATTCGATTACTGACATACGTCCATACATTGAAAACCCAAATCAGTTTCACAATGAAATGAGTAAACTAGATGAACTTTGCAAGACGAATTTCTGGAGGTGCATATTATTTTTTTCAGGTAACAGGCCAATGTGGGTATTTTCTGGGCAAGATATGACATTGAAGTCTCGTATTCAACAAAATTATGAAATTTGAATCATGTTTCGTTCGAACCGGTAGAGCGAAAGATTCGAAAAATTAAAAAAATTGGAAAAAAGCCGAAGTGACAGTAGAGAGTCCAAATTTGGAGCAAAGGTATATAATTGGAAACTGAGCAACTTTTTTTTTTGGCATTTTTGAAATTTCCAAAAAAAACTGATTTTTTAAGGGATTTTCGAAAAAATGTCAAATTTGACAGGTTTAGAGTAGCACAGGACAAAAGGAAAGGCTGTTTTTCACTCATTTTTCAAGCACAAACTAACTGCGAAGTCAAATTTTCTTTATATCTATTAATAAAAAAAACTTCCATATGTTGCGAACTTTATGTGTGACACTGTATTATAATTATATATATATATATATATATATATATATATATATATATATATATATATATATATATATATATATATTATATATATATATATATATATATTTTTTTTTTTTTTTTTTTATGTTCTGGTTCCACGAAAGGATATCCTGTAATGTTCAGAGAACATCGTGGGAACCTAGGGAAAGAAGGTAGGAGTTGGTGTTCTTCTTAAATTTCTGAAGGTTGTATGCCTCGGGGAACACCTCCCTAGGCAATGAGTTCCAAAGCCTCGCTGTTCGTTGGATGAACGAGTCTTTGGAAAGTGATGTTCTGCAGGTTTCCAAAGTGACCACGAAGGGGTGTGATGACTGAACTTGACGGGTTAATCTCGAAGAGACTGCCAAAGCAGGAACGATTGTTGATATTTCAGAAGAGCATCGCCCATGAAAATATCTATAAAATAGAGACAAATCGCCAACTTTTCTACGGTGTTCCAGACAAGTGAGCGAGTTTGTAAGCGAGGCATCACCGACGAGACGAATTGCCCTTTTTTGGACAGAATCCAATAGCCTCAGGATATGTTTAGGTGCCGCACTCCAAATATGGGAACAGTATTCCAGGACAGGTCGGATCTGTGCCTTATAGATCATAAGCAGCTGACTGGGGGTGAAATAGCTCTTGGCACGAAACAGAAAACCAAGTTTTGGGGTGCACTTTTGGCAATGGACCTCACGTGATTTTCCCAGGAAGGTTATTGCTGATAGTAATACCAAGCATCGATATGGATGGCTTCAGTGGTATGGTTACTCCTGACAAAGTTATGTTAGGCACAGTGAGATCGGCTTTTCTAGAGAAAAGACATGCTTGTGTTTTGTTTGCATTGAATTCTACCAAGTTATTAGATCCCCATTCGAGAATTGTTGCCAAGTCCATATTTATATTATTAACATTTCTTCCTCGTTCATTTCTGGTTTCACGGGCTGATATAGGGGCCCTGAAGAGAAAGCGGTATGGAGGGTACTATCATCGGCAAAGCTGTGTACTGGACATGAAGTTGCTTTCAACAGGTCGTTGATGTGAAGTAGAAATAGTGTTGGTGCGAGAATGGATCCTTGCGGAACACCAGCATTTATGAGTAGAGTGTCAGATGAAACTCCATCGACCACTACATGGAGAGACCTGTTTGAGAGAAACTAGCAAGCAGAGAACACAGCTGAGGGGGCAAGCCATAAGACGGAAGCTTGGCGAGGAGTCCCTGGTGCCAAACTCGATCGAACGCCTTGGAGATATCTAATGCCACAGCTAAAGTTTCTCCATGCTTTTCAATGGATAGCTGCCATATATGTGAGACGTAAGCGAGCAGGTCACCAGTTGATCTCTGATGGCGGAAGCCATATTGCCTATCGTTGACAATTCCTGAGTCTTCCAGATATTTCATGAGCTCGATGTTGATGGCTTTTTCCATGACCTTTGAAATAATAGATAGTTTTGGGGTTAATTTTTTCAGTGCGATAGGTCTGTAGTTGCTAGGTAGGGCCTTTTTGCCTTTTTTAGGGACTGGCTGTACTCTTGCAATTTTCCAATTGGACGGAAATACCCCGGGCACATTTCTTGAGAACAATCGGCGGGATTCCGTCAGATCCACAGGCTTTGTTGGTGTTGAGACCCAGCAAAATCTTTCTGATAGTACGTTGGCGAAAGGTGATCTCGGGCATGTGACTGTCAATAGGTGTAATGTTCGGGGGTTGTTTTCCCGATGAATCTAGAGTGGAATTTCCAGCAAATAGGTGCGCAAAGATATTGGCTTTTTCCTGGGCAGTCGTTGCTAGTGTTCCATCTTCTTTGGTTAGGGGAGGTAATGAGCTGGAAGTGAAATTTCTTCCCACAGCTTTGGCGAAAGACCAAAATGAACGGGATCCGTTAGGACATTCAGCAAGTTTTGATCTTATTTTGGCTTTGTGGGCATCTTTTGAGCATTCTATTGTCTCTTTACATATGCCTCTAGCCTCGACATATGCTGCTCTGGTCTCAGGGCCCGGATTTTTTAGCCATCGATGGTATGCTGCCTGTTTGGAAGCCACAGCTCTAGAGCAGTTTCTGTTAAACCAGGTCTTATCGGATGATGTTCTTCTTTCGGTATTCGGTATGTAAGTTTGCATCCCCAACATGATGATTTCAGAAATTGTCTCAGCACATCGTGTTGGATCTACTGAAGAAAACAAACTCTCTTCCATGGAAACGCTGAGAAAAACATACGAAGACCTTCCCAGTCGGCCGAATTGTAATGCCACATGAGACGGGGTGGTATTGTGCAGCTCGATGGTAAATGGAAAGAGCATGTTGTGGAGATGAGGGTGTGGTCAGAGTTTCCAAGTGGGGCACAAACTTCTATTCTATACGGGTCAGGATTGGTGGTGAGGAAAAGATCTAGTGTATTGGCAGACTGGTTGTTGACATCAGGGATGCGGGTTGGTAGCTCGACCAGTTGTTCTAGACCATGAGTGATGGCGAAGGCCTCGGCTTGACGACCTGCATCATCTGTTTTGTTAGAGAATTTGAGCCAGGCAGCGTTATGTACATTAAAATCTCCCATATATTAGTTTCTGTATATTCATAAAATCAGTTGATCCAATATTTTATTTTCCATTAACATTCGTGGTATAGGTAATATATGTCAAGAACTTTTAGGATTGTATGTAAATTATTTGTTGTAGTTGTATTGATAACAAGCATCATAGCAATAGCATTTATAAATCTTCGTCAGTAAAATCACTATCACTGTTTGAGAAGAAGTCTTCATCATCCGAATATTCACTGTCGCTGCTACTGCTGTAGCCACTGCCTTCTACAATGCTAGCTTGCTGTTGGAACACTGAAAAAGAAAAGAATAATTAAACATGAAGAAGGAAAAAATCAGTTCATGATACTGCCTGTCATAGGTCGTCATAACAATAAGGGAATAATTTCATCAGCGTAATGGATCTTACTCAGAGATATTGAAATGAATTTTGAGTATTGGATCATCGCGCACGAAATTTTCTGATGACTCTACAGGGTGTTATGTAATAAGTGTCCGATATTTTATAGGACGATTTCTCAGTTATTTGTGAGGTGAAAAGTTCATATAAGCATGGGTCTGCAAGTCCTTCATTTATGATATACATATACATTTTGGTGTTAAAAATTTATTTTTATTTTGGTCTTTCGTGAATAATTTTTAAATTTATGTCGATGTTTGGACAAAAATTGGTATTTGGGGATTTTTTAATATGAGAAATTCAAATTTGATCTTGGTTTGGCCTTTAATTGTAGGGAGCGCCGCCTACAGGTCTTTGTCTCTTTTGGGGAGTCACAACTTTGTCGTGCATGTATGTATCACATTTTTCAGAAGAGAAATCGATTCCCCTCTCATTTTTACGTGAAAAAGGTATTCTTTTCAAAAGTCGCTACAAGCAGCCGTTTTCGAAATATTTCAATTTGAATCAATCGATGCATGCGTTTGTCAAAAAGCGAAACAATTTTGAAAACTTTTTTTTATTCAACAACATGGTTGAGGCCCTCCACGACCTATCCAACGGTTGGCGTAAGTTTGATCTAAAAATTCTCGTGCTTGAATGCTGAAATGTGACAAGGCACCGTCATGCAATCAATCAATCAATCAATATATACTTTATTGTCTGAAGAGTTGATTCTTATTGACAAAGCTTGAAAATGGAAAAAAAAAAATATATAAGAAATGTACAGATAATTAGATACGTGAATGTCAAGTGGATAAAATGTACGAACATAAAAGATAAATATTACATATCTAAATAAAAAACATATTGTCAATCTACTTTAAAAAAGAAGGACTATTGAAACAACACATTATAAACAAACACATTAATAAAATACTATGTCATTAACAAAAGGGTAACTAACTAACTAACAATTACCACCCTTAAGATTTAACAGTAGTCTTGCATAATAAATCAAAACATGAGATAAAAAATAAAAAATTCAATAATATAAATATCCAGTATCAAATCAATTCCCATAAGGAACTATAGTATTTCTGCAATAGAGCCTTTTTTACAGTCTTTCGAATGTTCTTCAGAGAAGTTATGTTTCTATAACTGGCTGGCAGATGATTATATATTTTTTTGCTTTCATATATGATGGAGTTTTTTGTCAGACTAGATTTAGGTAAGGGTAAGGGAACACAACCTTCATTTCTTGTTTTATGTTTTCGTGTTTCAGTAGGTGTTGAACAATATTTTGTGTGGATGAGGCATACAGTTTCCAAAATGAATAAACAAACGAGTGATAATATTTGTTGGCTAATAAAAAGTGGTTTGCAGTGATCGTGATATTGAGCTTTACACAGGTATCGGATTGCTCTTTTTTGTAGAATAAAAACACATTGAAACAGCTGGTTATTGCATAAACCCCAGAAGGCAATGCTATACCTCAAATGTGACTCAACTAGGGAAAAGTAGACCATCCTAGCCGAGGCTACGTTTAATTTTTAAAAATTTTCTTGCAAAGCAGCTAGAGGCTAACTTCTTGCTCAAGGTCGTTACATGCTCATCAAATTTTAGCTTGTTGTCTATAATTAGACCTAGAAACTTAGTTTGTGGCTTATTTGTTATAATCTGGTTATCTAAGTACAAATTATCAAAGTCAAACTTAAAGGTGACTAGATTTGTTTTTTTTAAATTGAAACAGATTCGATTGGAGTCACACCATTGCTTAATTTTTTCTAGATCGAGAGCAATTGATTCTTTCAAGTGATTTATGTCTTTGCTATGCCATAGAATGGTGGTGTCATCCGCAAAGAAAGTGAATTTTCCTTGGATGCGAATGGTGGCTAGGTCATTTATATACAATAAAAATAGAATAGGACCTATGTACCGACCCTTGTGGAACGCCCATTGCAACTTTGCCCCTGTTAGAGTAGTTTTCCTGTATTTTTACTACTTGACTCCTTTCTGACAAATACGTGCGGAACCAGTCTAATGAGGAATTTCGGAAACCGTAAAATTGTAGTTTTTGTAGTAATATCTCATGGCTGACACAATCAAACGCCTTGGAGAAGTCGCAAAATACCGCCGCTACGGTTTCTCCATTATTCAAAGTAACATATGTATTTTCTAGCAACGAGAAAAAAGCATCATTTGTGCTTTTCGAGTTTGAAATCAAATTGGGCATGGCTTAATATGTCATTTCTGGTAAGATGTACCATCATTCTTCTTTTGACTAGTTTTTCTATTATTTTGGATAATGTTGATAATAATGAAATTGGGCGAAAGTTCGAGGGATCATCTGGGTCACCACCTTTGTACAAGGGGATTACAACTGCTTGTTTCAAGCAGGAAGGGAACTGTCCCATTCTGAAGGAACTGTTAATTGCCTCAGCTAGGGTGAGTAGGACATGGTCAGGTAGACTTTGAAAAATTTTTACAGATAGGCCGTCCATACCCGATGAGCTCTTATTTTTTATTTCATTGATAACCTCTTTCAGCTCGAATATGTCAGTATCTTCAAGGTGAAAATTTTGTGCAATGCTAACATACTTCAGACAGTCTAAAGAGTCGACCTGTGAATTGAGATTGGTTGAGAGTTTGTGGCCTATGGAGCAATAGAAGTTATTTAAAATATCAGGGTCAATTTCAATATTGATTGGTTGTGATTTATTTTTTCCTCTTAGTTCATTAATTATCATCCAATTCTCTCTTGTTTTATTTTTTTTTAAATTGATAACTTGTTTATATATACGTTTGTAAGCATTAAATTATTTTTTGAGTTTTTTAAAGCCTTTAGTTATCCAAGGTTTTTTATTTTTTATTTTGAGCTTTTGCAATGGAAAACAGTTCTCAAATAAGGTTGATAAGTAATTATGAAATGTATTGATAGGTTCCTCTGAATATTTGAGAGTGTTCCATGGTATCTGTTGACATTTCTTCTGCAATTTTATAAAATTTTTTGCACTAAAAATCCTGCCATACCTAAAACCATTTTTATGAGGTGTGATATTGAAGTTGTTGGACTGGAAAAATACTGCTTCATGATCAGAGGAATAGTACAACAACTAATACTATGTCTATCTAAATTTGAACACATATAGTCAATTATAGTAGCAGAATTTTTAATGATACGTGTTGGTTGTTCAACATGCATCATTATGTTGAAGGATGACAACAAATTCCTTAAATTTTCTCTAGCTAGGGAGTATTCGGCAAAATTTACATTAAAATCACCGGCTAATATGATGTGAGCATTAGGCGGCAAGCTGGATAAAAGAGTTTCAAGTTTTTCTAAAAAGGTATTCACATCAGAAATGGGTGCTCTGTAAAGGCACAAACCAAATTTCATTTCGTAGTCTAAGCGGTACATCTTCCAGTAAAATAGGCAGATCTTCTTCGAAAAAATGACGATATCATCTCCGTTTAATCTTCCCGGAATAAGGAATGGACCTATAAAATAATCTCCATGGATTCCTGCCCACACGTTAAGAGATAACTGTTCTTGGAAATAATATTCCTGTATCGCATGTGGGTTTTCCTCTGACCACAAATGATTGTTGTGAAAATTGCGTATTGCGTTGCATGAGAAATTTGGTTCGGATAACACTCCTGATACAAACGTCTAGCCTCATATGCATTTCCGTTAGCAAGTCCGTATGTAAAATGTATGTCAGCATACTCTGCATTGGTAAAGTTTACCATTTTTTAACAAAATCACAATCATAATAAATAAAACTATTTAACTATGCGTCAAGATATTATTTTTGAGATGACAGCACAAAAAAAACATTGGAATAAACTTACTAGCCTACTTGATACTTTTATTTTCAAAGGTTTGCGAATCAATGAGAAGAAGATTGGATGCATCGATTAATTCAAATCAAAATATCTCGAAAACGGCTGCTTTTAGCGACTTTTGAAAAACATATCATTTTCACGTAAAAATTAATGAGGAATCGATTTTTCTTCTAGAAAATGTGATACATACATGCACGACAAAGTTGTGACCCTCAAAAAAACAAAACTTGTAGGCGCCCCTACAGTTTAGATCAAATTTGAATTTATCATATTAAAAATCCTCAAATACCAATTTTCGTCCAAATATCGAAGTATTTTGAAAATCATTTACGAAAAACCAAAATAAAAATAAATTTTTAACACTTTGTATATAAAAAATGAAGGCCTTGCGGACCCATGCTCATAAGAATTTTTCACCTTATTAATAACTGAGGAATCGTGTAAAAAATAATAAAATATCGGACACTTATCACATAACACCCTGTATATGCCAAATTCAAACTTTCTGCGCCCAACAGTTCCAGAGAAAAAAACTGTGGAAAACAGGGGGACGGGTGCGTGAATGATCTCATAAGTTCCGATTTAACCCTTTACAGGTTCGGAACCCTAAAAATCAACCTCTTACCTATCGATTTGATAAGGAATGTAGGCAATAAACACTCCTGTCGTGCATTGGTAAGTACATCTCTCAGTATATTCATTTTTCCCATTTTTCCCAAGTAATGCAAACATCGCTTGTGACCTTTCCTTTTGGCGATGTCCAGAGCAGTTCCTCTTTCTATTTTCGAATAATAATCAGTATTTATACGGCCAGAATAACGTTTCAAAATGTCTATGGCTGCAGGAACGTCATGTAAGCAGGCAGTTATAAGAGGGGTTTGACCATTACTAGAAACTTTGGTTGCGTCCGCACCATTTCTCATCAATATTTCAATAACATCGTATTTCTTCCTCTTTGTAGCATGGTGTAGGGCCGTCCATCCATTACGATCCACTGCATTGATTTTGGCACCACTCAATAATAACCGGGCAACAATCCTCCTATGGCCCCAGCTGGCGGCCTTGATTAAAGGAGTAGCCCCATAAGTTGTTTTCATATCAAGGTGTGCCCCCCACTCTATAAGCTTTTTTGCACACTTGAACATACCTGTGGAAGCCGAAAAATGAAGTGCAGTCATTCCATGGTTGTTTCCTAGGTTGATGTTTGCTCCATTCTCCATCAACTGCTGAGCAACTGCTATATTCTCCTCCTTGATACTGATGATGAAAGGACTATTACCTTGATCACATCTAGCATCTACTTCAACACCAGAATATCCCAATAATTTCTCCACCCATTTTATGTTTCCTTGGTAGGCGAGGCAGTGAAGATGAGTGAAACCTTTGGAGTTCTTGAGATTGATGAAAGAGATAGTATATTTACCATGGATAAAATGATCCAGTATCAGAGAGTTTTCACTTTGACTTGCCAAATGAAGGGGGCTGTTTTTGTCCTTGTCCACTCCCCAATTTTCCATAACACTATTGATATGTATCAGTTTTTCCACCGCATTTGGATTATCGTATTCAACAGCTAAATGGAGCAAGCTCATTCTGGTAGAAAATTCTCGTATGCGAATCATATTCTGAGCATTTTGTGCTAGTTCCGTGAAAATAGCATCGAATTTGTTCATGATACAGTGAATGAAAATGAAATTAACAATTTCAGAATTTAATCCAGCAAAACAAGTAACGCTCCAATTGGAAATAGTGGGATCGCGTTTCAGAAGTAATTCAAGTTCTGCTAAAGATCCAGACATCAAAGCGTATTCTATAGCATTTATGCCCAGTTTGTCGGGTTGTATTATCTTCATACTAGTATGAAATAGGAAAACTTTCCTCATGATATTTGGTTTCAACTCGATAGTCAACTCTGGTATTTTCAGCACAAGTAAATTTCCTTCCTTATGAGTATAAGCTCTATCATCCATATTGTGTAGTACTTCCTTCAAACCTGAAGCAGAATGTATTTGATACCGTGTGCCATAACTCATAATCATGTGAAATATATTTCTACCCAAGGGATCGATTCCATCGTCTCTATTCCAAATTTCTTCCGTGATATCACTATTTATGATAGCTGAATGTGTTGGCTTATTATGGGTTAAAATATTGTCAAAAAATAAACGGACGTTGGTGAGTTCTTGGCAATACAAGAGTCTCAAAACTCTTTCAATGTTGTAGGTTGTTTTCTTTTCTATCTGTTTGATGACAATGTCAGCTAGCCATCTCGCAGCTAAAAACTCGGCATACGTTTTGTGACTGAATATTGGATAATTATTTCTTTGAAACTCAGTAATGAGAGCGGATTTTGTATTTCCTTCTTTGAAAACTTCAACATCATCATGGAATTCGTCCCATTCAAAAATGTTCCCCAGTAAGTTTTCAGTGAAGAATGAATACAGCGCCAATTTCGATAATGTTCTCAGGATGAATTTCATATTCTTCGGATTGGGTTCAATTATTTGCAAGTTTATGAACTGCTCGTATAAATCATCTATGCGAAGGTAATCTCCTATGAGTTGCTCATCAGAATCCACAACCATTGCTAACATCATTGTCTGCTGGCATATACCTATGAAAGACTTTTCTAGTTTAATCCTCGTTTTATATATCAACGATAATTTCCTTTGAATGTCACTGCTGTTTCCGTTCCGAGAAAAGAACTTTCTGAAGAAATTATTTTGATCTTCGGTACTGAACTCGACAAGCTCCATAGAAAGTGCTTCGAAAGTTTCTTCTAGTTCCATCTTCAGAAATGGTCGGCCTACAATCCAGATTCTGAGTCCCCTATCGACACCTATTTTCAATATTTCTAGTAATTTTGAACTATTGATTTCTTCGTAGTCATCAATCAGTAACACCATTCTTCCATTGGTAATCTGATGATGGTAAAACAACTTTAAAATGCCTTGATATCTCTCTTCAACTGTTTTGATTTCGATATTGTATACAAACTCTTCAAATCTATTGAAATCAACAATCTTTTTAATTTCACTAGAGAACTTTCCCAACTCTAAATGCACCACCCAATCCTGAGGTGAGAATTTACGGCTTATATGACTCAATAATGACGTTTTTCCCATCCCTGCATTGTTGCATATGATGTTAATCTTTGAATTCAAATTATTCCGAAGCAATTCCGTATCGCTAATACGATAATACTCATTTTCACAAATACCAGGTCTCAAAACTTTCAGGGAACCGTTTGTTTCCATAAGAATAAATCTATTCTTCCCATCTTTCTCGTTGACATATTGCAGGAAACAATATCTGTCCACATCTGGTATTTTCTTAATTGCTTCCATAAGACGGCTTTTATTGAAAGGTTCTACGGTAGTTAAAATTGGGAATGCTCTCTCATAGTCGACTTCTTCCAGCACATCAATACCCATTTCTATCATTCGAAGATATAAATCTAAAGACATGCAGTCGAACATTTCAAGAGACGACAATCCAGAAATAATAAAGAGGTACTCCCCATTTTCCAAAATGCTCTCATCGACAACTTGAAGTTTCAACTTTCTATCGATATATATTTCTGTTTCTTCACTTTGTGAGCCGATTGTAACAATATTGTCTAATAAGCTGATCAGAAGATCTATGCTGATTTCTTTTCTCAAAGATGCATCATTTCTGATTTGAGAACAAAGAGTGATTTCTTTTTTACCCTGAAGTTGAACTTTCACTCTACTTGCTAAACTGGAAAATTGTTCATCATCCAAATCATGTGTATTTCTTATTATCCGCCATTCTTGTGAATTTTTTCCAATTCTGGATATTTGAGAGAGATCCGAAAGTATATGTTTGGAATCAAAAATAATCGTAGTTATATCCAGCTTGGTCATCATTTATTGA
The DNA here is from genome assembly GCA_018342105.1 of Gonioctena quinquepunctata. Classification (NCBI taxonomy): domain Eukaryota; kingdom Metazoa; phylum Arthropoda; class Insecta; order Coleoptera; family Chrysomelidae; genus Gonioctena; species Gonioctena quinquepunctata. Next base: position 102,138 of record JAFIRS010000920.1, on the reverse strand, counting down.
AGAAAACATCGAACGATCGATTTTCTGTTTTAATATAAAAAGGTAGTTGTTGTTTTGCAACTAAATGAAGATAGAGATATTTCGTATTAATTTTTTCATCCACTGATAAATTGAAACGAGGCCTCATTTTCTCTTGCAAGTTGTCTGTTAGAGGTTCCTCCCAATTCTGCAACTTCAGAGTACTTTCTTGGTAATGTATTCTCATTTGTTCCAGAATTTCACTCCATATGGCAAGTTCCGAATCATTTTCAGATATTATGACAGCACTGCATGTTGGAAAAGAATCCAAAATCGAACGATGTTCAGACTGTACTATTGGAGGTATAAAATCACCAAAAATATACCCCAGCAACTTCGTTTGTATATCTAATTTGTGAAGTTTTTCAACAGTGTTGGTAGATTCAGCAAAATCGTAAAAATAGGTTAAAATACTATTTACAATGTCTGAATTTAAACCAGTCACTTTCCTTATTTCATATGGAACATCTCTAGAATGTAATTGGTCTCCGTAAAAGTAGAACATGCTCAGGAAATCTGCTCGAGTTTCTTTTTCTTTTATTTTGTATTCTGATGATACTTCTTGGGATGCCTTACTACTAATAAAACACCTGAAATTATCTTTTTCCACGGGCAAGAAACGAAATTCTGGATCCTTAAACTCTGTTTCAACTTTACAATGGCTGTAAAGAATGAAAAACCTTTTCGCTTCTTCCGAAATGTTATTAGAAGTAAAAAAATCACTTTTATCCATAAGCTCTTCGAAAGCTTTTTCGTACATTTCCAAACAAAAGTCCTTTTGATTGTTCCTGAACATCTTGATATGTATTGGACTTTCCTTGCCTTTGCTTTTCTTGTGCTTAATTTGCATGAAAAATAATTCTTTACGATTGTCTTCATATTCCACATGAAGGACTAAATCGTCAAATTTTTCTATTTGAAAATAGTTTGTCATTAACCAGAAGTCTCTTATATCATCAGTTAGGAGACATTTCAGTGCTATTAATGTTGTAATTTGTCTTTCATAGGGTTTTCCTAAGTTCCCTTCTGGCTTCTTTGTGTCGCCTTCCTCCAAGTTCATCTAAAAACAAAACATTAAAAAAATCATAAATAAATACACACACACACACATATATATATATATATATATATATATATATATATATATATATATATATATAATAAATCGCCTTTATTCATATTCAGGTAATATGAAATGGTGAAGTGTCAGCTGAGAGCTGTTTTTCAACTTTTTTACAAACAATTTGAAGAAAAAAAAATAAACAAGAAGAAATCGATCAAATATACAAATGCAAACAGAATATAATAGTGGTGGTAGAGATCAATATTTCATAGATATAACAAACAATAAATATACAACAAACAATAAAATCAATGCAATTAATACAATAAATATACCCACACACATATCACATAAATTTACATACATATTCACATTAAACACATATATACGCATATAAATAACTACTAAATAATACTACTAACTATTAAATACATGACTCAGGTTAGGTTTACATGGCAAGGTTCGTGAGATGTTGGGAGATTAAGATTCCAAAGAAAAAAAAGAAAGATATGTTGATGACATTCTTGTGATTTGGCCACATGGACATCAGGAACTATCGACATTCTTCATCCACCTTAATGAAATTCATCCACACATAAAATTCACTACGGAAGCAGAGGAAGAAAACAAACTGGCCTTTCTAGACGTTATGATCATGAAGAAACCCGGCGGCAGCCTGGGTCACACAGTATATCGGAAGAAAACTCACACCAATCGATACCTGAACGCAAATTCTCATCACCATCCAAAACAAACAGGAGTTGTATAATATCGGTACCACCCTCCAGATGAATGGATACTCCTAGAGAACTATCAAAGCAGCATCTAGAGTCAAAAAGAAACAACGCGAGGTTCAGGAACCACCGATTGGCAAAACTTTCTTACCATACACAAAGGGTACAACGGACAGGATCAGCATAATTCTTCACCGACACAATATCATTTCAAAATCGTTTGAATCGTACCTATCTGGTCGGGTACAGATGGTAACTTTCAATAGTAGTACGTCTGTTGGAATGGAAGTAAAATGCGGAGTCCCTCAAGGGTCTGTTCTCGGCCCATTACTCTTTTTAATATATATATAACCGATTTGGCCGACATATTCAATTCAGGGAAAGTTCACTATTTTTGCGGATGATACGTCTATATATATATATATATCAACGGACTTTTTACATTAAGAAACGGAAACATAGTTGGTTTCGCAGATGACACCGCAATCTTTTATAAAGCATACAACTGGAATTCCTTAAAAATTAAAGTAGAAACGGAGTTCTCCCCTATTAAATGTTGGCTGGATAAAAAAATACTAACGGTGAATATTGATCAAACACACTACCTACCATTATGTTGTAATACAGCTGGAGCACCCCCATTCGATCAACTAACGATAAAAACTGATACACCCCTCCACATTTTTCCTGAAAAGAAAATTAAATACTTGGGAATAATTTTAGACACACATTTGAAATGGGACCTCCATATTAAACACACCGTCAATAAATTGAGGACCATCTTATTCAAATTCAGGAAACTAAAAGAACTCCTACCGCTAACGAGCCTCAAAACATTATACTACGCACTAGTGGAAAGTCATATCCGCTACGGAATAGCAATCTGGGGAGGAGCGTTAAATACTCATATTCATCAGATTGAAATTATGCAAAGGCGCTTTTTTTTATGTTCTGGTTCCCACGAAAAGGGATATCCTGTAATGTTCAGAGAACATCGTGGGAACCAAGGGAAAGAAGGTAGGAGTTGGTGTTCTTCTTAAATTTCTGGAGGTTGTATGCCTCGGGGAACACCTCCCTAGGCAATGAGTTCCAAAGCCTCGCTGTTCGTTGGATGAACGAATCTTTGGAAAGTGATGTTCTGCAGGTCTCCAAAGTGACCACGAAGGGGTGTGATGACTGAACTTGACGGGTTAATCTCGAAGAGACTGCCAAAACAGGAACGATTGTTGATATTTCAGAAGAGCATCGCCCATGAAAATATCTATAAAATAGAGACAAATCGCCAACTTTTCTACGGTGTTCCAGACAAGTGAGCGAGTTTGTAAGCAAGGCATCACCGACGAGACGAATTGCCCTTTTTTGGACAGAATCCAATAGCCTCAGGATATGTTTAGGTGCCGCGCTCCAAATATGGGAACAGTATTCCAGGACAGGTCGGATCTGTGCCTTATAGATCATAAGCAGCTGAGTGGGGTGAAATAGCTCTTGGCACGAAACAAAACACCAAGTTTTTGGAATGCACTTTTGGCAATGGACCTCACGTGATTTTCCCAGGAAAGGTTATTGCTGATAGTAATACAAAGCATCGATATGGATGACTTCAGTGGTATGGTTACTCCTGACAAAGTTATGTTAGGCACAGTGAGATCGGCTTTTCTAGAGAAAAGACATGCTTGTGTTTTGTTTGCATTGAATTCTACCAAGTTATTAGATCCCCACTCGAAAATTGTTGCTAAGTCCATATTTATATTATTAACATTTCTTCCTCGTTCATTTCTGGTTTCACGGACTGATATAGGGGCCCTGGAAGAGAAGCGGTATGGAGGGTACTATCATCGGCAAAGCTGCGTACTGGACATGAAGTTGCTTTCAACAGGTCGTTGATGTGAAGTAGAAATAGTGTTGGTGCGAGAATAGATCCCTGCGGAACACCAGCATTTATGAGTAGAGTGTCAGATGAAACTCCATCGACCACTACATGGAGAGACCTGTTTGAGAGAAAACTAGCAAGCAGAGAACACAGCTGAGGGGGCAAGCCATAAGACGGAAGCTTGGCGGGGAGTCCCTGGTGCCAAACTCGATCGAACGCCTTGGAGATATCTAATGCCACAGCTAAAGTTTCTCCATACTTTTCAATAGATAGCTGCCATATATGTGAGACGTAAGCGAGCAGGTCACCAGTTGATCTCTGATGGCGGAAGCCATATTGCCTATCGTTGACAATTCCTGAGTCTTCCAGATATTTCATGAGCTCGATGTTGATGGCTTTTTCCATGACCTTTGAAATAATAGATAGCAGTGCGATAGGTCTGCAGTTGCTAGGTAGGGCCTTTTTGCCTTTTTTGTGGACTGGCTGTACTCTTGCAATTTTCCAATTGGACGGAAATACCCCCAAATTGTAAGAGTGGTTGAACAACTTGCAAAGAACAGGTGTTAGTTCGGGGCACATTTCTTGAGAACAATCGGCGGGATTCCGTCAGATCCACAGGCTTTGTCGGTGTTGAGACCCAGCAAAATCTTTCTGATAGTACGTTGGCGAAAGGTGATCTCGGGCATGTGACTGTCAATAGGTGTAATGTTCGGGGTTGTTTTCCCGATGAATCCAGAGTGGAATTTCCAGCAAATAGGTGCGCAAAGATATTGGCTTTTTCCTGGGCAGTCGTTGCTAGTGTTCCATCTTCTTTGGTTAGAGGAGGAAATTTGCTGGAAGTGAAGTTTCTTCCCACAGCTTTGGCGAAAGACCAAAATGAACGGGATCCGTTAGGACATTTAGCAAGTTTTGATCTTATTTTGGCATTGTGGGCATCTTTTGAGCATTCTATTGTCCCTTTGCATATGCCTCTAGCCTCGACATATGCTGCTCTGGTCTCAGGGCCCGGATTTTTTAGCCATCGATGGTATGCTGCCTGTTTGAAAGCCACAGCTCTAGAGCAGTTTCTGTTGAACCAGGTCTTATCGGATGATGTTCTTCTTTCGGTATTCGGTATGTAGGTTTGCATCCCCAACATGATGATTTCAGAAATTGTCTCAGCACATCGTGTTGGATCTACTGAAGAGAAACAAACTCTCTTCCATGGAAACGCTGAGAAAAACATACGAAGACCTTCCCAGTCGGCCGAATTGTAATGCCACATGAGACGGGGTGGTATTGTGCAGCTCGATGGTAAATGGAAAGAGCATGTTGTGGAGATGAGGGTGTGATCAGAGTTTCCAAGTGGGGCACAAACTTCTATTCTATACGAGTCAGGATTGGTGGTGAGGAAAAGATCTAGTGTATTGGCAGACTGGTTGTTGACATCAGGGATGCGGGTTGGTAGCTCGACCAGTTGTTCTAGACCATGAGTGATGGCGAAGGCCTCGGCTTGACGACCCGCATCATCTGTTTTGTTAGAGAATTTGAGCCAGGCAGCGTTATGTACATTAAAGTCTCCCATGACTATGGTTTCAGCTGTTGGATGGTTCTCCTGAATGTAGTCCAGTTTCAGTGATAAAAACTCAAAGAGGTCGTTATATGAAGGTTCATTAGGTGATAGGTAAAGGCAGCAGAGGAACTTAGTCAGTTTGGTATCAGATAGCTTGAACCACATCACATCAAAGTCTTTCGGTTCCAAACTCTCTTCACGCTGGCATGAAAGGTTAGCCTTAGCGTAAAGGCAGACTCCACCTTTGAACCTGAATCGAGAATGGAGTTCGTAACCAGGACAAAGCATATGGACCTTGTTGGTGGACGAGTTTACTTGTGTTTCTGTTAGAGCCAGAATATCCGGTTTTTTCGTCTGTAGGTGATGGTGGACGTCAGTGATGTTCTTGTTGAGTCCGCGGATGTTGCAAAAATGAATCTTTAATGTTGAGTCCCCTCGAGTACCTCTCGCCCGGAAATCCTAATGGAGAGGTATTTTGCTTCCGGAGTGTTTTACTCTAGGAGACTTCATCATTATTACTATTAGGATGCACCTGAAAATAAAGGAGGAATTGGGGAAAAGGAAAGAGGGAGACCGGAAAGTATCGACCGAACACTGAAACATGGAATGATCCATTTCACAGCACACAAAGTCGATATGGTGGTATTTCACCGGGCGATGAGACCATCTTCCACCTTATTATTATTATTATACTGTGGCATAACAACATGCTTACTTTACAAAATAATATAGAAAAAAATCTAAAAGTAGTCAAAAGTTGGTGTGATGCAAAACTATTAACTTCCAATGTCTCGAAAACAAATCTCCTAACATTTAAATGTAATATAGACAAAATGGACAAATTGTTAACTCAAAGCAAGAGAATAAATTTTTAGGACTATATATTGATAACTGATTAAAATTTGAAAATCACATTAACAGATTATGCGAAAAACTATGCTATGCTATGCCATAAGAGCGGTTTCCAAGACTCTCGACATTCAGTCAGCAAAAAATACATACTTACACTGTGTGAGTCTCACTTGCGTTATGGAATATGTTTCTGGGGTGCAAGCTCCGAGTATTTAACAAATGCTGTATTTAAAATACAAAAAAGGGCTCTCAGACTTGTATCTCGAGCAGGAGTGCGAGATTCGTGTAGCCCGCTTTTTATATCATAAGGAATTTTGCCATTAGCCTGCCTTTTCATGCTGGAAACTGTCAGCTTGCTGCACAAAAAACACAAAAATACCATTATGTCAGAGTCCAACCTCGTTACTCGCCTTTCGCATAATATCACTCTTCCTATCCCCTCGACAACACAAATCAAAAACTCTTCATTACAATGGAAAGAAGCTATTCAATCACCTTCCTCTTTCCATCAGAAAAATAAATGGAAACGAAAAGTTTCGTAAAGAGGTGAAAGTGCTTCTGCTTCGGAAGGCCTATTGTAATTCAAACGAATTCCTCACTGACAGCTTCACAGCTTATTCATAAATTTTCCTTGAATTTTCCTGATTTTTAGTGTATTTCATTGCATTATATTGTATTTATTGCCTTTATAATCTATTCTGTGGTTCTGCTTTGCAGATTTTATATGTATGTATATTATTTTATACTTTGATTTAAATGTAGCCTTAAGTAGCTCTTTCGACTGGACTTTCTTATATATAAAACGCATATATTGTTTTTGAATTTTGTTTTTAAATTGTTGTTTTTAAATTTTATAATATGATGAGTTAGTACTACCTTGTTTGGTTGTATGTCTCTGAATTTGCTATATCTTAGTTTTAGGTAAGCTTTGTCGACAGAATTAATGTTCTATGACAATAAAGCATTTCTGATTCTGATTCTGATATCCTTACAACGTTTACAACAGACCGTACAATAAGATCTACCCTCAGAAATCCCAAGGTCCGTATACCACTAGAGTGCCAAGGAGTATTTGAAGTACCATGTGGAAATTATTGAAAGACGTACATAGGCCAAACAAACAGAAGAATCAACATCCGCATAGAAGAAAACAAGATTTCTATACGAAACATCGTCACTATTTCAACATGTTCTAACAACAAGACACAGCATAAAGTTTAGTGACACTCAGACATTGTCAAGTGATGAGAATTTCCACTCAAGAACAATTAGAAAAGCCATCGAAATCGAAAAACGACCACATAATATGAACAACGACTAAAAGGATAACCGTAGGTGGAAGATGGTCTCATCGCCCGGTGAAATACCACCATATCGACTTTGTGTGCTGTGAAATGGATCATTCCATGTTTCAGTGTTCGGTCGATACTTTCCGGTCTCCCTCTTTCCTTTTCCCCAATTCCTCCTTTATTTTCAGGTGCATCCTAATAGTAATAATGATGAAGTCTCCTAGAGTAAAACACTCCGGAAGCAAAATACCTCTCCATTCGGATTTCCGGGCGAGAGGTACTCGAAGGGACTCAACATTCAAGATTAATTTTTGCAACATCCGCGGACTCAACAAGAACATCAATGACGTCCACCATCACCTACAGACGAAAAAACCGGATATTCTGGCTCTAACAGAAACACAAGTAAACTCGTCCACCAACAAGGTCCATATGCTTTGTCCTGGTTACGAACTCCATTCTCGATTCAGGTTCAAAGGTGGAGTCTGCCTTTACGCTAAGGCTAACCTTTCATGCCAGCGTGAAGAGAGTTTGGAACCGAAAGACTTTGATGTGATGTGGTTCAAGCTATCTGATACCAAACTGCAAGTTCCTCTGCTGCCTTTACCTATCACCTAATGAACCTTCATATAACGACCTCTTTGAGTTTTTCTACTCAAACTGGACTACATTCAGGAGAACCATCAACAGCTCAAACCATAATCATGGGGGACTTTAATGTACCTAACGCTGCCTGGCTCAAATTCTCTAACAAAACAGATGATGCAGGTCGTCAAGCCGAGGCCTTCGCCATCACTCATGGTCTAGAACAACTGGTCGAGCTACCAACCCGCATCCCTGATGTCAACAACCAGTCTGCCAATACACTAGATCTTTTCCTCACCACCAATCCTGACCCGTATAGAATAGAAGTTTGTGCCCCACTTGGAAACTCTGATCACACCCTCATCTCCACAACATGCTCTTTCCATCTACCATCGAGCTGCACAATACCACCCTGTCTCATGTGGCATTACCATTCCGCCGACTGGTAAGGTCTTCGTATGTTTTTTCTCAGCGTTTCCATGGAAGAGTTGTGGTGTCTCTTCACGTAGATCCATCACGATGTGCTGAGACAATTTCTGAAATCATCATGTTGGGGATGCAAACTTACATACCGAATACCGAAAGAAGAACATCATCCGATAAGACCTGGTTTAACAGAAACTGCTCTAGAGCTGTGGCTTCCAAACAGGCAGCATACCATCGATGGCTAAAAATCCGGGCCCTGAGACCAGAGCAGCATATGTCGAGGCTAGAGGCATATGCAAAGAGACAATAGAATGCTAAAAAATCCGCAAGGATCCATCCCACAATGCCAAAATAAGATCAAAACTTGCTGAATGTCTAACGGATCCCGTTCATTTTGGTCTTTCGCAAAGCTGCTGAGGAAGAAACTTACTTCCAGGCCCCATATTCGCTCCCGTGAAACCAAGAAATGAACGAGGAAGAACTGTAATAATATAATATCTTGGCACATTTCGATGGGAGATCTCACTCTGAGATTCATCAGGAAAAAACCCCAACATTCCCTAGATACGATCCACATGCCAATACTTTGTCAGGAGTAACATACCATGAAGATTTTGCTGGGTCTCAACACAGCAAAAGCCTGGTCTGGGAATCCGCCATTGTTCTCAGAAAGTGCTCCCAAACACCTGTTCTTTTGCATTGTTCAACCACTCTTACAAGTTTGTATGTCTCAGTCAATCTGTCGAAAATTGCCAATTTGATAGCCAGTCCTAAAAAAGGGCACAAAAGGCCCTACCTAGCAACTTACAGACCTATCGACACTGCTATCTATTATTTCAATGGTCATGTGAAATAGCCATCAATCGTTCCTGCTTTGGCAGTCTCTTCGAGATTAACCCGTCAAGTTCAGTCATCACACCCCTTCGTGGTCACTTTGGAGACCTGCAGAACATCACTTTCCAAAGACTCGTTCATCCAACGAACAGCGAGGCTTTGGAACTCATTGCCTAGGGAGGTGTTCCCCGAGGCATACAACCTTCAGAAATTCAAGAAGAACACCAACTCCTACCTTCTTTCCCTAGGTTCCCACGATGTTCTCTGAACATTACAGGATACCCCTTTTCGTGGGAACCAGAACATAAAAAAAAAAAAAGAATGTGTGATAAGAATTATGTTGGTCAAACCTCAAGACCATTAGGCGCTAGAATCGTTTCCCACAAAAGTGATTGCAGATTACACCCAACAAGATGCGCATTAGCAGAGCATGTGAACAAGTTGATGGACCACCATAAGAACTATGAATCCACAAAGGTCTTAGCTAGTGAATCACACTCAACAAAAAGATCCTTTCTAGAAATGGCCTATATTTTTGAAGATAAAAATTGTATAAATAAAAAAACAGATATAAATCATCTCAGAGGAATTTACTCCTATCTATTGACGTTGGATAAAAAGTTATCAAACCTAACCTCACTTTAAATTTTTCCAATCTTTAATCGTACAAAAATATGTTGGCAACATACAATTGGCACCACTGTTATCGGTCTCAATTTGGTTTTGGCCCATCAGAGGGCATGTCAATTGTCTGTCAGATGTCATGTCAACTACCTGTCAGAAGTACCTAACCTGTTACTTGACACTACTTCTTCCCACGGTAACATTTTGACTTCCTGGGGTCGTGGGAGGCGGTTGTCTGACCACGCGGACAGGAAGTCAAGTAAATGTCAGTTTTTGTACAGCCGTTCCACGTGCATTGAAAAGTTTAAAAATTATATGTTGTGAAAGTAATGGGCATTTGAGGTATCACTTCGAGTGAGACTATCCCGGTGCCCCCCGAAGGGAAATCGAAGCCGGCAGAATACGTTCCTAGGTGATGTGGATTTCCGCGACTGGTATATTATTCAGTAATTGGATAAACCATAATTAATGAACGAACGAACTTCTTCCCACATGGGGAAATGACAGTCACCTATATAAATTGTGATAATCCTTATTTTAATACTCAACTAGTTATTTTAAACTGTTTTATATCATCATTCATCCTTCATAATGTGTCAACCATTATTGGAACGAAGTTCCTTATCGCGCGTTGCGAAAGGGGGCTAGACGGAATAAATTAAGACCAAAAGTTGTAACGACACTTTTTGCTGTCTGTCTTCTCTCTCTCTCTCCTCATAGAAAGCAAGCCAATTATTTTCGTTTCGTCTTTCTATTTCGCATTGAACAGTGTGGTGTCGCGACGATTATTTTTGTTGAGTGCATACAGGTTTTTTGTACATAATAAATAATAAAAAATAATAACAATAATGAATCCTGACAGTGTTTCTGCACAAGTTCCGGATATTGCTGATGGAGTTAGGTAAGTAGAGATTTTATACAGACAATAATAAATGCTTATGTATTTTTAGCAAGTACGCATTATAACCTCTCTTTACTATTGTGCTAACCAAGTCATACGCGTTATAATCTCTCCATTATTGTGTGTTTAGCAAGTGTACGCGTCATAACTTTAATAAATTTAAAAGCAAATTATATTTTAATATTACAATATCAATGCGTATGTACTAAAATTGAGCCTACTGATTAAGTTTATATTACATTATATTTGTTAATAATAAAAAAAATATTATTACAACTTAAAAAAAAAAAAATTTTTTACAATTCCTTCACTAATTAATCGAAGGGAACTTCGTTCCATCCGGGACACCTCTCAAGTTTTATTTAAATACCTGTATAATCATTCTCAACAAAGATGTCACATTCAACCTATATTTAAAAAAAAAAAACTTTAATTTTACACCTTTGTAGTATCCCTGATGATGGAAATAATTAATAAAATTTCCGAAAGCTTGGACAACCTTTAATGAGTTCTCTTTTATTTGCTGCAAAACCCCTATATATATATATATATATATATATATATATATATATATATATATACCGTGTGTAACAGGATCATGGTACACCCCCCGTATCTCCTTTAGTTTTGGAGGTAATTGATTGAAATTTGAGATATTCCATATACATAATAAGCGGCACTTTTTGATTTACAAATGATTTTTTTTTCACTTCCGGTTTCGCCGGAAGTGATATCAACTTTTGATTTTTAAATAGAACATCCTGTATATCATTAGTTTTCTGGAATCTGCATAATTTTCTGTATCCAATGATACCACATAAGTGACATTTCAAACGTCAATATTTTTGATAATTTAAATTTTAGTTTTCAATTTAAGTGTGCCATGATGGTTCCGATTTATTCCAATTCACCCGTCCAATGCTAGAAAAATCGAAATCCCGTCAAAAATACTAAATTGCGTTTTTTATGAGCAAATAAAGTTCATCGTAATCGATTTTGGGGTAAAACTCAATTTTTTCAAATGGAACCATATTGGTACCGTGGTACCATTTATTAGTACTATTAATAAGGAATTTATTCATACCTGCTAATAAAATGTGCGATAATTACAATCAAAATCACAGCTAAAAGAAAATAAGATAATACAATTACTTTGTTCTAATTTAATGCTAAGAAGTTACTAAGGTGGCTTTGAAATACAAAAAATGAACACAAAACATCACAACAATTGTTCGAAATGCTGTACATTAACGTCAATGCACTTCTGAACTCGCATAGCTGTTTCTTGAAAAACGTTCGCTAATTGCTGGGCCGTTATACCATTAATTGCGCGTCTTACTCGCAACTCCAGGTCTTCGCGGGTTGTAACGGCGGTTGCATAGACAATGTTTTTTAAATGGCCCCAAACAAAGAAATCAAGAGGTGTCAAATCAGGTGACCTTGGAAGCCATCGCACAGGACCATTTGTCGAAATTACGTTTTCTTGGAATGCCTGTTGAAGGTAATTAGTTACTATTCTTGAATTATGGGGAGGAGCTCCATCTTATTGGAAATACATTTCCTGTCGTAGATGGACAGGTAATTCAGTTAACCTGTCCTCAATTTCATTTTGCAGAAATCCTAAGTATCTATCTCCAGTCAAGCGTCCTTCAAATATTATTGGACCAATGATTCTACGACCGAGTATTCCAAGCCAAACATTGAAACCGAACCGCATTGAAAGTTACCCTCCCTCAATAAATTTTGATTTTCTTGTGACCAATACCTTGTATTTTGTCGGTTAAATAATCCCATATTTGTGAACCTAGACTCGTCCGAAAATAAAATCCTTCCCAAAAAAGCATTGTTTGGCTGCACATTATTCTGCAAGATCCAATTGCAATATTCCATCCTACGTTCATAATCATTTTCGTACAGGTGCTGGTGCAATTGATATTTGAAAGATTCATAATTATGTTTGTGCAAGATTCGGCTTACCGTTTGGTGACTAATTTCCAATTCAAACCCAATTTGCCTTGAAGAAACAGTCTTATCAACTCCTATTCGAGCTAAAACATTAATTTCCGTTCCTTCGTCAATGATAACGTTTCTTCGGGATCATGGTTAGGCTCTCTTCGGAATTGATTTTCAAGACGATTAAAATAATTTCTCGCTGGACATTGTCTATCAGGATATCGGTTGGCATAAAGGTTTCTAGCCGCAACGGCATTTTTTCTACATTCCCCATAAATAATTAACATGTCCACTTTTTCATCCCTTGTATAAATGTGGGGCATTTTGAATGAAAATAACAACAAATGTAAAGACTTTTCCAATACACAATAAAAACACCGATTAACCAATACCTATTTATTTGACAATCTGAATGAATAATTTCATTGTTTTCAAAGCCTCCTTAGTAACTGATTACCTTCAACAGGCATTCGAAGCTATGCGAGTTCAGAAGTGCATTGACGTTAATGGACAGCATTTCGAACAATTGTTGTAATGTTTTGTGTTCATTTTTTGTATTTCAAAGCCACCTCAGTAACTTCTAGCATTGAATTAGAACAAAGTAATTGTATTATCTTATTTTCTCTTAGCTGTAATTTTGATTGTATTTATCGCACATGTTATTAGCAGGTATGAATAAATACCTTATTAATAGTACTAATAAATGGTACCACGGTACTAATATGGTTCCATTTGAAAAAATTGAGTTTTACCCCAAAATCAATTATGATGAACTTTATTTGCTCATAAAAAACGCAATTTAGTATTTTTGACGGGATTTCGATTTTTCTAGCATTAGACGGGTGGATTGGAATAAATCGAAACCATCATGGCACACTTAAATGGAAAACTAAAAATTGAATAATCAAAAATATTGACGTTTGAAATGTCATTTATGTGGTATCATTGGATTCAGAAAATTATGCAGATTTCAGAAATGTAATGATATACAGGGTGTTCTATTCAAAAATAAAGTTGGTATCACTTCCGGCGAACCGGAAGGAAAAAAAAATTATTTGTAGGTCAAAAAGTGCCGCTCATTATGTATATGGGATATCCCAAATTTCAATCAATACCCCAAAACTAAAGGAGATAATTAGATAAAGATAAATATATATTATATATTTAAAAATATATATCATTTAAAATTACGACACCCGGCTAGTATGGTGATTATTTGAAATCCAAATTTGATTATTTGCACAATTGTAATTTATGTATTGTATTCTAGAGACAACCAACTTATATTTATGTAACAAAATGAGACGTCAGCCCTTCAAATGGGCCCAGCCCCGATATTTTGCTTGGCGGTGAAGATATCGAAAAAAATTGTAAGAGAAAGTTCAGAATCTAGTTGCGAAATTCGCGTTTCTTTTAATATTTTTCTACACTCGGTTGCAAATCTGATTTTCAGTAGGATGCCATGGAAATGGAAAAATGTGTATTGAACAAAAGTCACGATTTGAAAAACAAAACATTTCAAGAGAAAAGAAAACAAACAATTCTTAGTAATTGAAACAGCATTTTGAAGTAACAATCAGTCAGGAAAATTACTCATTACAATTAAAGGAAAATTCTAATTAATTATTGGATGTAGCATCCATCAACAAATACTCAGCTTTTTTATAGTGATTTCGCGACCGACTCGTCTTATTACAGAGTTTTTCTCGATTTCTGGGCCTTGTTTTGTAAACTTTATTCTATACTGTTTCCCAGAAATACAAATCTAATTGGTGTAATATCCTGGAACCTTGGAGGCCAAAGTTCAATTGGACTATTTCTTCCTATCCAGCGCATTGTCGTTCAACCACTGATGAAACAATTCTGAGATTATGGATCTAACTGGATAAACATCTCCTGTCGCACGTTAAGAGTAAGATTTTCAATGCCACCGCGAAATTCCGTATTGAAGAAGTTAACTTTTTCTGAATACTGGTATTAATAACCCAATGAGGATTTTCCAGTAAACAAAATTTGATTAAGAAAATTCCGGTCTAAAAAATGTCTTTGGGCCCAATAGCAATGATCTAACCTTTTGTTTTCCAAAGGCCCTTTCTTTCTTCTTTGTGCCTGTCTCTTTCTTGCCCTCTTCTCCCTTCATACCCTTTTCTTCCGAGTTCATCTAAGAAAAAACAAAAGATTAAAAATGCCTGTAGGTTGCATAAAATTATAAATAAATACACATACATCCACACACACACATATATATATATATATATATATTTATATATATATATATACAGGGTGAGTCAGAATAAGACCGACAAACTCCGACTACAGATTCCTCACCTCATTTCGAGGTGAAAAGTTGCTATCAAGGTATGTCCAAAAATGCATCCCCTCTGAGACACAGGGTTTTTTTTTTATGTTCTGGTTCCCACGAAAAGGGATATCCTGTAATGTTCAGAGAACATCGTGGGAACCAAGGGAAAGAAGGTAGGAGTTGGTGTTCTTCTTAAATTTCTGTAGGTTGTATGCCTCGGGGAACACCTCCCTAGGCAATGAGTTCCAAAGCCTCGCTGTTCGTTGGATGAACGAGTCTTTGGAAAGTGATGTTCTGCAGGTCTCCAAAGTGACCACGAAGGGGTGTGATGACTGAACTTGACGGGTTAGTCTCGAGGAGACTGCCAAAGCAGGAACGATTGTTGATATTTCAGAAGAGCATCGCCCATGAAAATATCTATAAAATAGAGACAAATCGCCAACTTTTCTACGGTGTTCCAGACAAGTGAGCGAGTTTGTAAGCGAGGCATCACCGACGAGACGAATTGCCCTTTTTTGGACAGAATCCAATAGCCTCAGGATATGTTTAGGTGCCGCGCTCCAAATATGGGAACAGTATTCCAGGACAGGTCGGATCTGTGCCTTATAGATCATAAGCAGCTGGGTGGAGGTGAAATAGCTCTTGGCACGAAACAAAAAACCAAGTTTTTGGGATGCACTTTTGGCAATGGACCTCACGTGATTTTCCCAGGAAAGGTTATTGCTGATAGTAATACCAAGCATCGATATGGATGACTTCAGTGGTATGGTTACTCCTGACAAAGTTATGTTTGGCACAGTGAGATCGACTTTTCTAGAGAAAAGACATGCTTGTGTTTTGTTTGCATTGAAGTTATTAGATCCCCACTCGAGAATTGTTGCCAAGTCCATATTTATATTATTAACATTTCTTCCTCGTTCATTTCTGGTTTCACGGGCTGATATAGGGGCCCTGGAAGAGAAAGCGGTATGGAGGGTACTATCATCGGCAAAGCTGTGTACTGGACATGAAGTTGCTTTCAACAGGTCGTTGATGTGAAATAGAAATAGTGTTGGTGCGAGAATAGATCCTTGCGGAACACCAGTATTTATGAGTAGAGTGTCAGATGAAACTCCATCGACCACTACATGGAGAGACCTGTTTGAGAGAAAACTAGCAAGCAGAGAACACAGCTGAGGGGGCAAGCCATGAGACGGAAGCTTGGCGAGGAGTCCCTGGTGCCAAACTCGATCGAACGCCTTGGAGATATCTAATGCCACAGCTAAAGTTTCTCCATACTTTTCAATAGATAGCTGCCATATATGTGAGACGTAAGCGAGCAGGTCACCAGTTGATCTCTGATGGCGGAAGCCATATTGCCTATCGTTGACAATTCCTGAGTCTTCCAGATATTTCATGAGCTCGATGTTGATGGCTTTTTCCATGACCTTTGAAATAATAGATAGCAGTGCGATAGGTCTGTAGTTGCTAGGTAGGGCCTTTTGCTTTTTTAGGGACTGGCTGTACTCTTGCAATTTTCCAATTGGACGGAAATACCCCCAAATTGTAAGAGTGGTTGAACAACTTGCAAAGAACAGGTGTTAGTTCGGGGGCACATTTCCTGAGAACAATCGGCGGGATTCCGTCAGATCCACAGGCTTTGTTGGTGTTGAGACCCAGCAAAATCTTTCTGATAGTACGTTGGCGAAAGGTGATCTCGGGCATGTGACTGTCAATAGGTGTAATGTTCGGGGTTTGTTTTCCCGATGAATCCAGAGTGGAATTTCCAGCAAGTAGGTGCGCAAATATATTGGCTTTTTCCTGGGCAGTCGTTGCTAGTGTTCCATCTTCTTTGGTTAGAGGAGGAAATGAGCTGGAAGTGAAGTTTCTTCCCACAGCTTTGGCGAATAACCAAAATGAACGGGATCCGTTAGGACATTCAGCAAGTTTTGATCTTATCTTGGCATTGTGGGCATCTTTTGAGCATTCTATTGTCTCTTTGCATATGCCTCTAGCCTCGACATATGCTGCTCTGGTCTCAGGGCCAGGATTTTTTAGTCATCGATGGTATGCTGCCTGTTTGGAAGCCACAGCTCTAGAGCAGTTTCTGTTAAACCAGGTCTTATCGGATGATGTTCTTCTTTCGGTATTCGGTATGTAGGTTTGCATCCCCAACATGATGATTTCAGAAATTGTCTCAGCACATCGTGTTGGATCTACTGAAGAGAAACAAACTCTCTTCCATGGAAACGCTGAGAAAAACATACGAAGACCTTCCCAGTCGGCCGAATTGTAATGCCACATGAGACGGGGTGGTATTGTGCAGCTCGATGGTAAATGGAAAGAGCATGTTGTGGAGATGAGGGTGTGATCAGAGTTTCCAAGTGGGGCACAAACTTCTATTCTATACGGGTCAGGATTGGTGGTGAGGAAAAGATCTAGTGTATTGGCAGACTGGTTGTTGACATCAGGGATGCGGGTTGGTAGCTCGACCAGTTGTTCTAGACCATGAGTGATGGCGAAGGCCTCGGCTTGACGACAGGTACAAGTACGAAAAAAAATTTGATTTAATTTGTTTTCTCCAAAATTCCTATGTGGTCAAATGTTCATATTTTCTTGTTCATCTGTTCATCAGTTCGGCTCATCGATACTCAACCTAAAAGTCATAACATTCAATGTCCCTAAAACTGGAGGTTTCTGAGATAATTGAGAAAAACTGAAGATATGTCCTTAGTAGAGATATAATTTCCTATGTGCAATAATCGCATAATGCTAATTCCTTACAACATATCGGAATATGTGTCAACCTCCCGAACATTTTTCAATGTTGGGAGCATCGGAAACATAGTACGGGTGAGTCAGAATGAGACCGATAACTCCATTTTTTCATTCAACATATTATTTGATCGAATCGATGTCGGTGGATTCACTGATATGTTACCATACTTTCTTGCATATGATTGTTTTGACAGATCAACTGACAAACAAACCCAACCTCAAATTCATAATACTCCACTTAGATAAGAGTTAAGGTCTGAAATAATGTTTGCGAAAAACTGAAGAAAAGTACTCTTAATTTGTTGAAGTTTATGTTGTATCATTATCAAAGCCATTTCTGATTGAATTATCTAGGAAAATATTATCCAATCAACATGTTTTTGATGAAGAAAAACAATTATTGTGTATTGATATCTACTTAAATAATTTTTTTCGACTACCGAGTGTTTCTTGAACATGCTTTACATGGGTTACTTGAAGACGTACCTCTATTGGTTCGTCATAGAATGTGATATCAATATGACGGAGCACCGGCCCATTTCCAACGAATCGTTCGTCAATTTCTTGATCACACATTCCATGATCGGTGGATAGGAAGACGTGGTCCCATACATTGGCCTGCACGTTCTCCGGATTTAACTTCACTAGACATTTTTTTTGTGGTGATACCTCAAATCCCTAGTGCATGGAACACCTGTAGAATCTGTGGAAGATTTAACGGCAAGAATTTTAGCAGCATGTACGGTTAATGCAGGATACACCAAGAATATTCCAAGGCGTGCGACAGTCGATGATACGGAGATGCCCAATTGTGTATTGAACAAAATGGTGGTCCATTTGAACATTTGCTTTAATGCCTTGTTTGTTTCTATATAGTGTACCACTAAACCGTATCATTTAAGTAGATATTGATACACAATAATTGTTTTTCTTCATCAAAAACATGTTGATTGGATAATATTTTTCTAGATAATTCAATCAGAAATAGCTTTGATACTCCAACATAAGAGTACTCATCGTCAATTTTTCGCAAAAATTATTTCAGACCATAACTCTTATCTAAGTGGAGTATAATGAATTTGATGTTGGGTTTGTTTGTCAGTTGATCTGTCAAAACACGGGTATGGTAACATATCAGTGATTCCGCGACAACGATTCGATCAAATAATATGATGAATGAAAAAATGGAGTTATCGGTCTCATTCTGACTCACCCGTACTATGTTTCCGATTCTCCCAACATTAGAAAAATGTTCAGGAGGTTGACACATATTCCGATATGTTGTAAGGAAATTGGCACTATGCGATTATTGCACATAGGAAATTATGTCTCTACTAAGGAAATATCTTCAGCTTTTCCCAATTATCTCAGAAACCTCCACTTTTAGGCACAGGAATGTTATGACTTTTAGGTTGAGTATCGATTTGCCGAACTGATGTCAAATGCTCATTTGTTCATTCAATTTTGGAGAAAACAAATTAAATTTTAATTTTTTTCGTACTTTCGACACCCTGTATCTCAGAGGGGATGCATTTAAGGACATACCTTGATAGCAACTTCTCACCTCTAAATAAGGTGAGGAATCTGTAGTCGGAGTTTGTCGGTCTTATTCTATTTATATATATATATATATATATATATATATATATATATATATACAGAGTGGCCACTTTTTTAATGGGATTGTATTGGTAACTTTTAAACCATAAGAGTTAGAAGGTCGGTCAAATGGAGAAAAAGTTGCATTCATAGAAGCATTGTCAAGCAGTTCAAACAAATCGAGATTATCAGGGCCGGTTATTGAGATATCATGAAAAAAGTAAATTCTGTCATTTTGATTTTTCTATTTTTCCCACTTTATTTCGAATATTATCAAAAAATGTCACGGGAGTTTTTTATTTGACAGTAAATTATCCTTATTTTGACATAATCAGATTTTGTATCCAACGTTTCGTACGCTCTGGGCCACCCTCAACCTCATTTTTTTCAATACGGACCTGCATATTTCATGACACTTTTCGAAATAACTTTTAACGCTTAATTCAACGATATATCATACAATGTCATTCAAAGTTGATTTTCAGGTGATTTTGACCCTTATCCAAATTTCTTTGGGTCGGATCTGTATTACATTTAGGTACTTTAGTTTAATTAACAACATGCAATACATTTCGATAAGAAAATCAACTTACTTATCTTCAACTGAATGGAACATAACAGAATCAAAGCAAGAAACAAGTAATAATTATTTACAAATTTCAAGAGGTGAAAAACCTAATTCATAATAATTAAACGAAACTATCATTTAATGAAAGAAAAATCAAATGATTATTCGAAAGGAAATGATGAACAATAATGAAGTAAGTGTTCGAAATGTCCACCATTTTGTAAAATGCACTTTGCGGTTCTGGAACCCATACTTCTTATACATTTGCTTATTTCGTCTCCTTGAATACCTTCCGATACATTCTCAATCTTCTCGCGAGGAATCATTATTGTTGGATTTGTCATTTGTTCCGTTGAAACAAATTACAGAATCGAACTTTATTTTGAGATCATTACGATATAATTTTTGCAAGTCTTGGTATTCAAATTTAAAATCATTGTATTCGCGTCTCTTGACTATTTTATTAACAGCAGTTTTTGATAAATTGCATTCACTGGCCACAGTTCTCGATTTTTTTTCTGGGTTCAATTGAATTTGGGTCAGAACATTGATATCGTTGATAGACTTCTTTTTTCTTACATACACACAACTCTAGGTTTATTGAATGTATTATTTTCAAGTAGTAGGCCGTGGATAAAAAAGAACATAACAAGAAATGTCATATTATTTGTCACTTCGTTTATCATTGTGTCACAAGAACTTGTCATTAAATACTTTTCTGAGTAATTTCAATTTAACTTATTCGATATGGTAAGATACACAAATGAAGAGAAGAGAGATATGTACGAAGTGTACATAAAATTAGCTAGAAATTCGTTCAAAGCACAACAAAGGTATGGTGAAATATATCCTGAAAGAACAACACCAAATATTAAAATGTTTCGACGTTTATCTACAACGTTACTTGCACATTACGAGCCTATCAATGACATCAATGTTCTGGCTCAAATTCGAATGAATCCAGGAAGAGGATCGAGAACTATGGCCAGTGAATGCAATTTATCAAAAAGTGCTGTTAATAAAATTCTCAAGAGACACGGATACTATGACTATGAATACCAAGCCGTGCAAAAACCATATCGCAATGATCCTGAGAGAGGGTTGCAATTCTGTAATTGGTTTCAACGGAAGGTGCGGAATAACAACAATTTTGAGCACAATATCATTTGGGGAGACGAAACGACATTCACGAATTCCGGCATGTTCAATCGAAGGAACAAACATTTTTATGCCGCAGGAAATCCTCACTCAATTCATGAAGTTTGACATCAATATCTTTTTTCTTTGAACATATGGTGCGGTTTGTCGAATAATAAATTACTGGGACCCTATTTTATTGACGGCAACCTAACCGGAGCAAAATATGTAGAAATTATAGAAGAAATATTGGATGATCTTCCTATACGGTATCGGCGTAATAGTCCATGGTTCCAACAAGACGGATGTGGTCCACACAACTCAAGAATAGTTACAGACTATCTAAATCGAACTTTTCCCGATTCATGGATTGGAAAAAGAGGTCCAGTAGCATGGCCTGCCAGATCTCCGGATTTGAATCCGCTGGATTTTTATTTGTGGGGATATCTCAAAAATGAAATTTATGATACTACGAACCCGACAATAGAGATTCTTCGCGAGAAGATTGAGAATGTATTGGAAGGTATTCAAGGAGACGAAATGAGCAAATGTATAAGAAGTATGGGTTCCAGAACCGCAAAGTGCATTTTACAAAATGGTGGACATTTCGAACACTTACTTCATTGATGTTCATCATTTACTTTCGAATAATCATTTGATTTTTCTTTAATTAAATGATAGTTTCGTTTAATTATTATGAATTAGGTTTTTCACCTCTTGAAATTTGTAAATAATTATTACTTGTTTCTTGCTTTGATTCTGGTACGTTCCATTCAGTTGAAGATGAGTAAGTTGATTTTCTTATCGAAATGTATTGCATGTTGTTAATTAAACTAAAGGTACCTAAATGTACTACAGATCCGACCCAAAGAAATTGGGATAAGGGTCAAAATCACCTGAAAATCAACTTTGAATGACATTGTATGATATATCGTTGAATTCGGCGTTAAAAGTTATTCCGAAAAGTATCATAAAATATGCAGGTCCGTATTGAAAAAAATGAGGTTGAAGGTGGCCCAGAGCGTACGAAACGTTGGATACGGAATCTAATTATGTCAAATTGAGGATAATTGACTGTCGAATAAAAAATTCCCGTGACATTTTTTGATAATATCCGAAATAAAGTGGGAAAAAAAGAAAAATAAAAATAACAGAATTTACTTTTTTTATGATATCTCAATAACCGGCCCTGATAATCTCGATTTGTTTGAAGTGCTTGACAATGCTTCTATGAATGCAACTTTTTCTCCATTTGACCGACCTTCTAACTCTTATGGTTCAAAAGTTACCAATACAATCCCATTAAAAAAGTGGCCACTCTGTATATATATATATATATATATATATATATATATATATATATATATATATATATATATATATATATATTCTAATATATAAAATTCTCGTGAAACGGTTTGTAATTAAACTCCTCCGAAATGGTTCGACCGATTCTCATGAAATTTTGTGTGCGAATCGGACAACATCTATTTTTCATCCCCCTAAATGTTAAGGGTGGTCCACCCCTTAATTTTATTTTTGATTTTTTAGATAATATTTTTTTATGATACAGCATTCAAAAATACATACAAACCTAAATTTCCACCCTTCTACGATCAACCCCTATTTTTCCATCGCGATTTTTTTTTTTTTTATTTTATCCACAGATCCGCAATAGGGTTGCAAGACGGCAATCGAATATAATAATTGTAGTACGATAAATTGAGAACGGGATAACGGGATAAAGAAAAAACGGGATAACAGGACAACGGGATAACGGGAATAACGGGATAACGAAAAAACGGGAAAACGGGATAACAGGATGACAGGATAAGGGAATAACGGGAAAACGGAATAACGGGATAAATAAAACCGGGATAAAAGGAAAACGGGATAACGAAAAAACGGGAACACGGGAAAACGGAAAAACGGGATGAAAGGATAAGGGGAAAACGGGATAACGGGATAATGAAAAAATGGGATAACAGGAAAACGGGATAACAGGAAATTGGGATAACGGGATAATGGGAATAACGGGATAACAAACAACCGGGATAATGGGATGACAGGATAAGGGGATAACGGGATAAAGAAGAAACGGGATAACAGGAAAACGGGATAACGGGACAACAGGAAGCGGAAGGACTCAAAAGCATATGGAACAACATAAAGGAAACATAGAAAAAAAGAAATTCTACGCGGACGAGAGTTTTCGGGGAAAATTTTTAGGGGACATAGAAATGTGGACAGGACAACATCTGTCGGGTCAGCTAGTATATATATATATATATATATATATATATATATCTTAAACAAGCCAATACAAGCTATGATTACTCTCCAAAATCGTGTATTCAATTTAATAATAAGATATCATGCCATCTGTTTTTTTTTTGCTTTCGTTTCTTTTTCAAGTACCTATTTGAGAATCCTTACCTCAATCATAATCATCTGAATGAAATAAAAATGAACATGAATCAACAAAAATATCGCCCATTTTAAAGTAACAAAAATTCATCGACCGGAAATCGAACCCGAGCCGCCTGCGTGGCAGGCGAGCATTTCACCATTGAACCACCGATACTTATTATCATTCATTTAACTGACAACGACTAATCGAAAACGAGGTCAGCAAAGTAAACTGCTTTGTTCTCTCTTTGTCTCTCTCTGGCCAAGTACCTATTTTTATTTTTCGCGTTTCAAACCTTACATGAAAAACCTCGTCGCGTCCAAAAAAGTTTCTCTCCGAAAATAAGATTGGTAGTGGATAGGTAAATCATGAAAAGGACCAAAAAACTCATCAAAAGTGTAGTAGGCAGCAAGGGCGGATCTAGGCAACTTTTCTGAGGTAGGGGTAAAATATAGTCATGGGGTGCGTCCCAATTTTGGAGAAAAATAAAAATACATATTGCGAAACACGAAACATAAAAACGATTTATTTATTTATCAGTTATCGTTTTTAACACAAATTAATACATTTGCGTATACTACATTTAAACATTGAATACTTTTAAACTTTGGTTTTCAGTAAAAAAAGGAACTTGAAAATTAAAAATAAATCAATAACAAATTCAGTACGAAACGATATAGGAACAACACTAACTAAAATCTTAATTCTAGAGGCCAATTGAAACCATATTAGTGAGACAAATTCTCAATAAAAAGGTACAATAAACTAAATCTTTGTTAAAAAGATTAAAATCTCAACAAGAGGACAAACTCAGTTTTGCATTTCTTTAAATTTGTAAAACAATCTATAACTTTCTCTATATCTAATAAATTATTGCGGTAGATGTGTAAAACGTTCATCTAAGTTTGATCTAAGCCACGTTTTGAACCGCTTTGAAGTCGAAAAGGACCTTTTTGCAGAAGCTACACTACAAGGCAGAGTTAGCAAAAGTTGTAAAATTAAATTTACATATCCACTATACTCAAATCCAGTAGGTTTTCGTTTTTACATTTATTTTGCCACAATTTTAGCTATGATCCCATTTTTAAGTTTAACATGGCGGAATTTCCATTATCAAATGAAAAATTTTCAAAAAATCATTTTTTGTAAGTTTACTTGGCAGAACTATATTCAAATTTAGTATATTGAAAAAATCACTATCAAATCCATAGTCTAAATCATTTATTATTGAATCTTAAAATAGGAATGTATATTGTAATTCTGTAATAGTCCGCTGCTATAGGTATATAGTAGCCAGAAAACAAGCATATTTTTTTAATTATTTTAGTATTTTTCAGATTGGGGGGGGGTGTAATTAACCCCAATACCCCCCATAGATCCGCCCTTGGTAGGTAGACTTCTAACCAACATCACCAATTTACTGCAAATAATCTGATTATTTTCCCATATATTTTGAAAACACTGAGAAATATTATCATCAAAACAAGATGAGAAATGTATATGGGAAGTCCCTGTAACAAGATAACCAATCTTTATAAAATATAGTAATTTTTTTACCTTGTTTCCTCTACTCGCTCACTCACGCCACAATACAATTTTTCGATAAGCTGTGTTAGCTGTAAACTTTTCGAAGAAAAACGAAAACGATACTTTTTCGAAAAATAAATCGAAATTAATATACTCTGCAAACACACTACCATACATGATGATCATTTATCATCCACTAAAAGATAATAGCCTGAAATGATAAAAATTGATGTTATCAGAGAGAAAGGAAAGTGATAAGAATATTGAAAATAATTCCGAACCAATGCAACATTTCAGCAATTATGCCATTGTTGGCGACATAGGCCAGTAGAGATAGACATGATTTTCCCAAAATTTAATAATAATTACAAAAGTTTCAAAACTTCAGTAGAGTGAAGAGGACTTTCATATGATATTTAGTCTAATTTTGCAACCTTTTTTTCTGAACGGAAGTTGTTGAAAATCAGTATTTAATGAATATAAGTTGTGCAAACTTCCAAAGTTTTGGAAAATAGCAATTTACATCCTCTGATGAATTTGCAATCATTCAAACAAAACGGAAATGTTTGTTTAATCAAAAAAAATATGTTATTGGTCCTAATTTTTCGATGAAAATTCCAAAAGTTTTGAAAACTCGAAAAAATAATTAAAATAATGTTTTTAACAAAAGTTTTAATTTGCAACCTCTTGCTTCAAACGGAAAATATATTTTTTCAATAAATTCTTTTTACACGCTTTATATTAGCTTCACTTGTATGTTTGTTTGATTGTTTATTTGTTTGTAACCGACTCCTTTGGGCGTGATTTTGACCCACTTCTAGACCTCCAAACGATTTGAAATTTGGCAGGTGTACATAATTCCAGTGATAATGCATTGAGAAATGTTTGTGTGGAAAAAAACAAAATGGCGGCTCCAATATGGCGTACGAGTTTTGTGATTATGATCGGATTCGCGTCAAAATTGGTATCTGACGGTTTTTGTGGTCGGAGATTATGATTCTTCTGTCAAAATTGAAAAATTCAAGATGGCGGCTCCAAAATGGTGGACGAGTTTTGTGATTATGGTCTGATTCTATTCAAAATTGGTATGTGGGGGTTTTTGGGGTCGAATATTATGATTCTTCTGTTAAAATTGAAAAATTCGAAGATGGCGGCTCCAAAATGGTGGCCGTGTTTTGTGATTATGGTCTGATTCTATTCAAAATTGGTATTTGGGGGTTTTTGGGGTCGAATATTTTGATTCTTCTGTGGAAATTGAAAAATTCAAGATGGCGGCTTCAAAATGGCGGCCGAGTTTTGTGATT
This sequence comes from Gonioctena quinquepunctata, assembly GCA_018342105.1. NCBI lineage: Eukaryota > Metazoa > Arthropoda > Insecta > Coleoptera > Chrysomelidae > Gonioctena > Gonioctena quinquepunctata. Next base: position 75,833 of record JAFIRS010000920.1, on the reverse strand, counting down.
ATGGTCTGATTATATTCAAAATTGGTATGTGGGGGTTTTTGGGGTCGGAGATTATGATTAAGTAATTTGATAAGATTATTCCATTTTTCAATTTGCAAAAACATTATAAAAATAATAGTTTAATAGAAACTAAAAAAATACGCTTTTATAAATAAACCACACCTAAAAGTAGGAAATAAATAATAGTTTAAAAAAACTGAGAAACACGCTTTTATAGAAAACCAGAATAAAAAAATAGAAAATAAGAAAAAAATTTATTTTATTTAAAATAAAGCGTGGGGTGCATGGTATCAATAATTATATAGTACATTCTCTCAGCTCCCAGGGAGCATGTGTCCTTTTCTATGAGAAAGTTGATGATATGATTTCTGATGGTGTTGTGGGTTTTTCCGGGTTTTCCTCCAACTGAAACAGCAAATGCGCCATCACTTCGGGTCCCGGGCTTCAATCAAGATTTTCATCTTGATATTATTTTATATTTAAAATTTTGCTTTTGTATTTTTTTATTCTGAATAAAGATATTAAGTTACATTACACACCTAGGGCAGTAAAGTAAGAAATGTCGCAGATTACAGGTAATTGTTGGCCGAGGCTTTTTTTTAAATAAAATACATTTTTTTCTTGTTTTCTATTTTTTTAGTCTGGTTTTCTATAAAAGCGTGTTTTTTAGTTTTTTTAAACTATTATTTTATTAAAATAAGTATCGGAATTATTACAAAAGTTTCAAATAAAGGTTGCAAATGGAGATGTTCTGACGTACAATGCTTTCATTAATTTGTAACCTCGTCTACAACATAGAAATGAGGGTAAAATCAAAAGACAAATATTTTCGTATTTGTACTCTACCAAAAAAAGTACTCGAGCTACAATTGAAATGGAATTACCTACCGACATGTTTTTCCCCACTTTATTTTAAAAAAAATTATAAATCAAGAAAATGATCCTTACGTGTCGATTACATTTCAGCCCTCCATTCGGATTCAATAGAATTTTTCTTGTGAAACCACAATTGGAATAAGAAAGTCGAGTGGAAAGGTAAATTATAATTTTATTTAATCGAAGAAATATATACCTTTAAAAATTAAATTTGAGATGTAATATCGATTTCATAATTTTTATTTTTCAGCAACGTTTCTGTTTGATTATGAAAATTATGTACTTGCGAGATATACATTCGATAACTTTTTTATATCCTTCCATATACCATCGATTATTTATTTTAAAATCTCGATTGCTACAAAGTCATGTTGTGACAAGTGAACATTTTAAATGGACGATTCCATGTCGTTTCTAATGCCTTAAAAATTAATATCTTCCAATAGTCTTTTACTAGAATTTAACAAATTTTTTTAATCTTTCGATTGTTGCATTCGAGAATATTAGATTAAATTTGTTTCGCTGATTAGTCCCAAACAGTGATTGCTTTTGAGATTAATAATTAGTTTCAAATTTTGTAATGGTTAACTACGTAACCGTATTATTCTTCGGATGCAATTTCAATCAACCAGTTCAAAAAATAACAGATATACACCATGGATAATCAAGTATTTAACTGAACCACTGCAGACATATGTAGGTCTAATATATATCTTGAATATATTGTTTTGCCCTGACTACGGGGTGTTGTGACTTACCACACCACACCTGTAATACCAGACATTATTCGTTAGATTGGAAAAACAGTATTAAGAGCAATCGACTGTCTGAAGGAGGTCGATACTGAAACTAGGTCTGGAGCGGCTCAGAACTAATTTCATTTCTCTTAAATACCGGAACATGGGCTGTTTATTCAGGAAATACTACCGTTCAGAAAGATTCGAGAAGTTATTCATAAAAGAAAATAAATAAAAGAATGCACTCATAAAATGTTAAGAATGTACATATATATTTAATAAAAATTTACACAATTCTCTCAATCGTCTATGGACGAATGATAAGCAACAATCTTCATACAATGAAAGCTAATGTAGAGTATTGGCAGATAATTCTGCAGTGGGCTACACAATAGGAATAATTTTACTAAAAGAACAATCTTGAAATTAAATTGCCACAAACGGCTAGAAATAATTCTCTTTTGAGATCTTTGTAATCTTGAAAACTATGGAGATACTTTATAGACACATACACATTTCCAAAGGTTGGGTTTTGCCATAAACATAAATATAGAAAAACTTACATATCTCCCCTTGCTTCACACTTATTCACTCGAGTAGGTTTTTACACGACAATTAGTCTTAAATGTATTAGTAGGTCGATTAGTTCCGCGTCAATTGGTTATTATATTTTAATTCGCCCGATATAGTAGTAATCGCTTAATACGGCTATGGCTTTTCTGAGAGATCGTGAACTATGGAATTGCTGACTCCCGTTGTATTATCTCTGTTCTGGAAGCGTTGACAAAATAGACAATTTGTGGAAAACTATACTGTTCACTCGTGTTTTTACTAAGAGCTTCAATACTTGATTTGAATTGGCTGAGTTTCTATGTTTGCTGAAGTTCACTACACTGATTTGGAAACTCTCATTATTACTGTACGATACTGTAGTTCGACTGACTTTTTAACCTAACTTTTGAGAGTGACATATTCTTTGGTTCACTGTGGAACCCCGACTGATTATTTTGATCTCGAATTCGCGTTTTTATACGATCTTCAACACGGGAGCTAGTAGGCGGAGCCTTGTTTGTCTGATATATTCATGAATAAATCGTGGTTCTTATCTATGACATTAATGGGTAAACTTTTAATGAATGACAGGTATTTATGATGGTCTGGCTGAGCTTTCGCTGAAATAATGACCAAAAGGGTTTTTATGTGTTCTCAGAATGTCAACCTTCTGTAAATTACGAGTTTGTTTACTTCACTTAATACTGCGGGATGGTGATGCTCGCGTTATCGTGATGGTTTTTAATTGCTTTTCGGGTAACGATATATGCTTTTTAACTGCCCTGTGTTTATCGACGTTGGACGGGTGTTAAATTTACGACTATGTTATTCGGTTGTTATGGAAACTGATTTGCTTATCTGGCTGTGAATATAACAAGTAGCAATCAATAATCTTTGTTTACTCTCCTAGATGAATTATTTATGTATCCGGTATACAAGGATTACTTCTTGATAATTATTTTTAAATGCATTTTAATTGTCTTCCAATAACAACGTATGGTTTTACGAGCGTATGCTTATCAACTGTTTCAGTTCAGCATGTGGTCCCTATTGACCTTTACTGTTTATCAATTTTTCGTTCAAGAATGTTACGTTGTTTTGGATCGTAGAAAGTTTCTCTATAATTACGTGGCTTAACAATATTTGCAATGTTTACAATTTATAGCCAAATTATTTAAAAAAAAACAATTATATAAAAAAATGTTCCGTTGAACAATGACGGTTGCAAATCTCTTGCGTCACGTAAAATACTAGTCGTAATTCAAATTGCAATTTGCAGAACTTTTGCAATTATTTCAGCAGTTCTAAAAATGCAAAAAAAAAATATTATTGGATAAATAGGTCCTTTTTTCGTATGAGGTTGCAAAGTTACACATCCATTGAGACCGATATTATCTTTATTTGCAACCACGATAAAAAACTTTTGTAATTATTTCAATGCTTGTGTGTATTGAAAATGGGAGCGTCGATAAAAAAGTTTGATAAATAAATGATGCGGTTTTCAGAATTGGTTGCAAATGTACGTGAATATGTTAAACTTTTTTTCCATTCACTTATCCAATTTTCAGAACTTTTGTAATTTTTTTAAACAAATTATAATTAAAAACTCAAACAAATGCCAAAAAACTAGGTTCCGAAACTTTTACAAGGTTGCAAACTTAATGCAGGTTATAAAACACCATTACAATAGGTATGCCTAGTTTGCAGAACTCTTGTATAGTTTGTCTTCATTAATGTTCTAACCTACCATTGAAGTTTGAAAACTTTCATAATTAATGTTAATTGATTGTCTAAATCTACTGGCCTAACAGTAGAATATCATTTGTCGGCATAAATATCGTCGAACGTATATCGCTTAGTTCAGGATGGTCGATATGCCTAGAAAATACGTCAGCTCTGGTAGGTCTTGCGATTTTTGACTAAAATACCCATTTTCTCACCAGAAACATCATTCCCTTTATTTCCATCGATAAAACTTGAAGGTGGTCGGTAGAGATTCGAAACGGCACATACTCAGGCAGAATGTTTCAAATTCCATAATTGATGATAGATTAGTTAGGATTACAGTATTCCCTCTTCAATGTATCCATTTATTAATTCATTTATTCAACGAAATTGTACACTTTATTTCGAATTGATTCGTCAATATAGTTTTCGGCCTCTGCTTTAGATTTCCGTTCACCGTGACGTTTCAGGTTAGGTTAGGTTAACTAAGGTTAAAAAAAAACAATTTTTCCCCATGTTTCCAAATATTTTTGGTCCCAAGTTTTGTACGGTGCATTTTTCGTTCTCCTAATTGACAAAAATAGATTTGGTACACAATTTTTTGTCTTCGCATCTTAGATTGTAACTGAAAGTATTGATCTAAAATAATTTGCATAGCTGAATTCCAGCTTGTCGTGTAGCTCATGCCTTAGACAAGCTCCCAAAAATACATGTCATCTAAGAAAATACTCAGTTCGTCATGTACTATAATTAAATTGAAAACACATATTTGCTTAGCTTGGACAAAAAATATTCTCCAATAAATTGTTTAATCCGCTTTTTTTTGAGTTTTACCCTTCAGATTTTCTTCAGATGTCCACTTTATGTTCAATAGATAACATGTATTCAAAATTGAATAAACGGTCCAAAAACTTGTGAACTAATTTTTTTTAGGTAACTCATCAAAATAGACAATTAACAAATTTTCTGAAAAGCTATTATCCTTATTATTGTCTCTCCAATCCATAAACTGGGAGTATAATTTTTCGTATGTCTCTGAAGATTTTGCAGGTAATACATTGTTCTCCAGCCTGTTCCACAATTTCTGGGTAAAATTCTCATTTTCACTCTGACTATCGTACATTTTCAATTGACAAAAAGCACGAATTTTATTTATATTTTTTGACTTCTCCATTGTATGTTAATTCAAAATGTTCTCCTGTTTTTGGAATTGCGTGCAGATTGATAACACCGGCCAACCAGATTTTCCTTGTTTAAAATATTATTAATTTTTTCTACCAATTTTGTGGTGCTGACGACGAGACCAGACCTCATTTCATCGTATCACGTCAGGTTTTTAATAAAATTAATATATTGGCAATTTTATTTGTTTTAATAATAACAAAAAATTAAACCGACGAAATACGAACTGAAAAGTAAAAAATAAAATAAATTGTCTCAATAACTAAGCTCCTAAACTAATGTAAGTAACTAATTTTGAGGCGGCGCCAAACAAACAAGCAAATGAATTAGGTAAGGCGTAAAATGATGGCATCGAGTTGCGCGGTGACATTCTGAATTTTTTTTTGAAGTAATTTAATGATCTTCGTTGATTGTTCGTTTGGCGCCGACTCAAAATTAGTTACTTACATTAGTTTAGGATCTTAGTATTACTAGTATTACTTGTTTTTTGATTGGGTCCAAAATACTTACTTACCCACCTTACTTCAACTATCACCAGTTAAATAATATGATTATCTACTTTTACTATTTGTTGTAGTATAAATTATTTCTGTTGTTCTGGTTAGTTTATTTCATCACTTTGTATATCATTCCATCCTCTCATAGAATATAATGATTGTGACGGATGTAGGAGAACAGAAATAATGACAGTAACGATCTGTGTCAACTACATATGTGTGCCAATGTTCACAAGTGAAAAATCAATTATTCCCTATTTTTCAAATGGGACCAACTTCAAAGTACACCCTATCCACTATGCGTGGTCATACATAAAAAAAAAAAATACGCGTCGACTAGAAAACCTCCTTATTTTGGTTTCGTCGGTTAAAAAAAATACGCGTCGACTAGAGAACCTCCTCCTTTTTGGTTTCGTCGGTTCAAAATGAGTTAAATTATTAAGTTTTGGCGCTCTTTTTTTCAAATTGTGCGACCTCTCGTGAGAAAATCTATTAGTTGCAACAGTTGAGAGTAATCTTAATTTGGCAACTTATTTGTTAAATAACTAATTGAGCACACACTTTACGGTTGGCAACTTTTTATATGTTGTTCCCAACATCATCACTAATGTACAGTAAAAAGTTATCTCCGTCCCCCAGATTTCTGAAGCTAAAATTTAATATTGCTCCACTTAACTTACCGATCAACTGTTCTCTCGTGTTCTATCTCTCTCTAATTGATTTAAGGATATGATATTTTCAATCCAATATAAAGTACATCATTATTTTAAACAAGAATTTTAAGCGGGCATTTTACGCAGGAACGTATTTATGAAAAAACTTTTTAACAAAAAATTAAACCGACGAAAATATCAACTGAAAAGCAAAAAATAAAATAAACCTTCTTAGTCTAAATGATAATTGAGCTCCTAAAACTAATGTAAGTAACTGATTTTGAGTCGGCGCCAAACAAACAATTATCGAAGATCATTATCTATGAAAGAAGTCATCAAAACGCAGCCGTGCATCTCGCTGCCATCATTTTACGCTTCACTCAATTCAATTGCTAGTTTGTTTGGCGCCGACTCAAAATCAGTTACTTACATTAGTTTAGGAGCTCAATTATCATTTAGACTAAGAAGGTTTATTTTATTTTTGCTTTCAGTGATTTTTCGTCAGTTTAATTTTGTTAAAAGTTTTATTTTACTTTCAGTTCCGTATTTCGTCGGTTTAATTTTTTTGTTAAAAGTTTTTATTTTCAATTTTTGTGGCTAAAATCTACCAATTACTACCTACTTGTTTTTTGATTACTTCCAAAATACTTACTTACCCACCTTACTTCAACTATTACCAGTTAAATAATATGATTATCTACTTTTACTATTTGTTGTAATATAAATTATTTTCGTTGTTCTGGTTAGTTTATTTCATTACTTTGTATATCATTCCATCCTCTCATAAAATATACTGATTTTGACGGATGTCGAACAAGAATAATGTCAGTAGCGATCTGTCATTGTCAACTACGTATGTGTGTGCCAATGTTCACAAGTGAAAAATCAATTATCCCCTATTTTTCTACCCGTAAGGGTGGCTAATTCCTTTCGAAATCCAAATATAAGGTATACCCTCTCTATTGAAAAAAGAATAATCCAAATCGAAGATTCCAGTACAAAGTTATGCCTGATAGAATCGGTTAACGGACCAGAATTCAGAGGGTGAGTGATCAATATCCTTCATTTCGCTACCCTTAGGGGATGATTTCATCTTTTAAATTCAAATGGGACCAAATTCGAAGTACACCCTATCCACTGAAAAAATAATTATCGGAATCGGACGCCTCAGTAAAAAGTTATGCGTGATCATACATAAAAAAATATGATGGAAAAAAATAAAATATACGGGTCGAATAGAGAACCTCCTCCTTTTTGATTTCGTCGGTTAAAAATGGACACTTCGTCAATTTACAAAAAAAAGGAATATTTTCGTATTTGATACAATTTACATTAACAAGGAAAAAATATTGTACGCTGCGTATACCTTGTTTGAGGTCGTAATATAAATATATATTGGTTAGGTTAGCTTATTTCTCTTCTGTTATGAAAGTTTATTTAATGACAAATTTCATGGATTTTGGAGCAACATTTGTTTATTTTTTGGTATTTGGCGAAATTTTATTATTAATAAAAAAAATTCAATAAAACCAATCAAACCTTCTTGAAGTACAGATCACAAGCTCCAGAAGGTGCTTTTGAAAAATCCTCATATCACATTTAAAACTAGAGTTTTTGGTTTCTGAAGCATGGGCTAAAAATTCAAATTTGTCATTTTCTTAAATTATTCAATATTTTGACCACTGTAATTCTTGAAATAAAATTTTAAGATTTTTTTTCATTTGAACACTTTCGATTGTTATTTCGGGAGTAAACTGTGAAAATTTCAGATGTTTATCTTAAAAATTCAAAGAACGGTGGATCGTTAATTGATTTCATAGAAGATTCTACTTTGACGTATCTTCATATATGTACCATTCCTATTCTTATATTTTTCACATTTGAAAACACAACACATAGTTAGCTACTTTTTTCTCTTCATTAAAATTTTTGTTAGCTTAATTTGATTAAGTAGATCAAAAGTTATAACAAATTAAATGAAACGTCTCATATTTTCCTAAGTTAGAAAAAACATTCTGCAGCTTACAGTTTTGATTTCACAGAAAAACTTTATTCACCTTTTATATGTGAAATCTTCCATTCTTTCGAATGGCAATATCAGTTTTTCGAAAAAAATATTTTTTCAAAGATATTCAATAAACAATGTAATTTTGCAACTTATTTGTTAAATAATAAATTAAGCACACACCTTACGGTTGGCAACTTTTTATATGTTTTTTCTAACACCATCACTAAAGTACAGTGAAAAGTTACCGGAGTCCCCTAACTTTCTGAAGCTAAATTCTAATATTATTCCACTAATCGTTGAAACCGAGATGGTGTTAGCTAGTGGTGTTTTTGCCATCTTATGATTAAAACTGCAGCTATAACGTAGATGAAAAAATATTAATGTTTACCTGGAAAATTCTTTTCCACTCGCCAGAAGTCTCGATAAGTCAAAACTCAAAAAATACAGTGTGACCCATTCAAAATGGAACCACCCCTGTAAAATACGCATTTTTCAGTCATTCTCAAAATTTTTTTGAAAATTAAGCATAAAAAACTGTATCTTGACACAAATTTTCATAACTTTAGTTTCATTTCCAAGGCACTCTATGGTTTTTTTTCTTCGTTAAAAACGGCAAAAGTTTATTAGGCAATTTTTGTTTTGAAATTTGACTACACCACTGGATTTGTAGTCGTTATAAATTAAAACCATGAAAATTTCATAAAAAAATATTGGTTAACAACGAAGTTACAACAACTTAAATTTTGGAAACAAAGTATTTGATATTAATTTTCATGTAGATTATAGACATATTTAAAATCTGGCAACACTGTCGATACAAAGTAGAACACCAGTGAATTTGTACAGCGAAAATCCGAAGTCAATAGCTCATTCCGTTCTACAGTTATAACTCCTGAAAGTATGGTAATGTGTGCGATTTCTGGTGGAAGCGATTTTGTAATAAAAATCTAACTACGCCACTGGATTTGTGAATTATATTCCCTTAAAATAATTTATTTAAGTTCAGGTTATAAGTGTATTCGTAAATAACAGAAAATTAAAAATTCATTTTCAAGTTATGCAGTTTTTAATAGCCGATAAAAACGAAATTAACCGAATCAAGTTTTAAAGTATCAAAATTATTTATTCAATAATAAAACAGAAAGCAGGACAAAAAAATGTTCCTTTTTTATTTCGCAAACCTCAACTGAAACAAGCTTTTAGAGAAGGTATCAATAATTTGAGGAAATCTGAATTAATACATTGGGCATAGGTATTGTACTAAATCAATAGTAGGCTGTGATTTAGTACACCAAAATCGCTCACATTACCATACTTTCAGTAGTTATAACTGTTGAACGGAATGAGCTATTGACTTTGGATTTTCGCTGTACAAATTCACTTGTGCTCTACTTTGTATCGGCAGTGTTGCCAGATTTCAAATATGTCTGCAATCTAAATAAAAATTATAATCAAATACTTTGTTTCCAAAATTAAAGTTGTTGTAACTTCGTTGTTAACCAATATTTTTTTATGAAATTTTGATGGTTTCCATATATAACGACAACGAATCCAGTGGTGTAGTCAAATTTGGAAAAAAACATGCCTAGTAAACCCTTGCCGTTTTTGACAAAGAAAAAAAACCATAGAGTGCCTTGGAAATGAAACTAAAGTTATGAAAATGTGTATCAAGATACAGTTTTTGATGCTTAATATTAAAAAAAATATTTTTGAGATTGACTGAAAAATGCGTATTCTACAGGGGTGGTTCCATTTTAAATGGGTCACACTGTATAATAAAATAATTTTGAAGAATAATAAAAAAGTATTTGCCATCTTATGATCAAAACTGCAGCGATGAAAATATGTATTTCTATCCGGAAAATGCTTTTCCAATCACCCAAAGTCTCGTCAAGTCGGAGCTCACCAAAAACTATGATAAAATGGTTCCGAAAAGTGATAAAAATACATTTGCCATCTTATGATCAAAACTGCAGCTGCGAAAAATATATATTACTACTCATCTCCCACTCAGCAAAAGTCACGCAACCTCTTTCAAAAAACATATTATGATCAGAAATGCAGCGATGGTGGAAATATATATTTTTCATCATACACCGTTGCTGTAATTGTGATCCTAAGACGGCAAATGTTTTATTTTTTATTTTTAAAACCAGTGTATTGTTTTTTTCCAATGTATTCCTTCAAGTTGGCTTTGTAATGCTTTTTTCATGTGAGAATTCATTATCTGAGTCATAATTTTTTTCTATGCCGGAAATAATCAGATGTAACCATTGATAAATCAAATCACGATGCCACTGTATTCTAGGAAAAGTTCGGAGATCGTGGCTGCCGAATTCACATAACTAAGAAGAAATGATGCACAATAGATTGACTAAAAGTTGCTGAGTCAACAATACAGTTTTCATGCCGAGAAAAAATATTTTTCAAGGATGATCATGCATGAGAAAAAGCATAGAATGAAAAAATATATAAAATATTCTTAAATATAATATAATACAAATTTATTAAAAAGAAATATCAATACTACTGTTGAAATTTCTATGTACATTGAATGGCTAATACTCTTAAAAATCTCATAATAAGCTATTACAAGTTTAGGCACATATTTATATTCTTTCTAAATACTCAATAAATATTTTTAGTCATTTGAGGACGTTCTATGAAATTTTAAAGCTCTCATGATAAGTAATTGTCCTTGTTCGTCACCCCAATATCTATCGCCTCCTATTCTGGTAATGCTGTAGAAACTGCCGTCTTCAATGTCTAGTTCAGGAACTGAAAGAGAAAAAAATTATTAGAGAGATAGAGAGAGTGAGTCTTTATTAGTTCCTTGTACAAATACCCTTACGGGTGTAGAACATGTCATTGCATTGCAGCCTCAGTGGAAATATTCTGTGATATTATTTTCAGAGCATAGCAGTATCCAGATATATGTGTTACAATTTTATCTGTATGGCTCTTCCAGTCCAATTTTGAGTCGATTGTAATGCCAAGAAAAGAGAGTTGGGATACTGGTTCTAAAATGGTTACACCATCACGAATACTATTGTTAGTGCCATTTTGAGCAAATGATATAATTTGGGTTTTCTCACTATTCAGTTTAAGGTTGTGTGCTGAAAAATATCCCTCCAGAAGATTCAACTTGGAAAATATATTGCTTTGCAGAAAGTGGCGATCAGTTGAGCTGAAAACTACTGAGCAGTCGTCAGCATATTGTACCAGGTATTCATCAACAACCTCAGGCACATTATTGGTGAATAGTATGTACAGTAGAGGACCCAGCACTGACCCTTGGGGTACACCTCTTTTGATACCTAATTTCTCTGATTTCACAAGATTTCCATCAGAGTCCATTTCAGTGACACATTGCAGTCTATTTTTTAGGTAGGATGTTATTAAGTCTAGTGGCAGCCCTCTGATACCATATATTAGGCATGAAGAAGCAAAAAAATCGTCATAACAATAAGGGAATCACAGATACTGAAATGTATCTTCAGTCCTGACTCGTGTCACAACAGGAAGCAGCACATGCATTGATCGCATTATTGTAAGGAACATTTTAAGTTTTTTCGGAAATCCTCTGGTATTGAATATTGATCTAACTGACCTTTCTTCCATTTCCATGTATATGCATACTAACGAAGCAAGAAAAGGAAGTGATATCTTCATATCTCGATAAGAATGAATTGGTTAATTTAATTAAAAAAAACAGTAACTGGCATACTGTACTTACTTCAAATGCCTCAGCATATCAATTGTTCATTGACATAATCACAAGTTACAGAACAGTTCACAATAAACGCATCAAAATTAAGCGCTGGATAACAAATGAAATTATTGCCTCAATCAAATGTAGAGATAAAATGAAAAAACATGTCCTAAAAAATAAACAAAACAACAATTCAATAACAGAATATGAACAATATTGAAACCAACTTAATAAAATAATATAAAAAGCAACAATGATTATTATGCAGATCTATGAAATAATTGGTGATGCATCCAATGAAATAACACCAACACCAACAAAGCCTGTGGATCTGACGGAATCCCGCCGATTGTTCTCAAGAAATGTGCCCCCGAACTAACACCTGTTCTTTGCAAGTTGTTCAACCACTCTTACAATTTGGGGGTATTTCCGTCCAATTGGAAAATTGCAAGAGTACAGCCAGTCCCTAAAAAAGGCAAAAAGGCCCTACCTAGCAACTACAGACCTATCGCACTGCTATCTATTATTTCAAAGGTCATAGAAAAAGCCATCAACATCGAGCTCATAAAATATCTGGAAGACTCAGAAATTGTCAACGATAGGCAATATGGCTTCCGCCATCAGAGATCAACTGGTAACCTGCTCGCTTACGTCTCACATATATGGCAGCTATCTATTGAAAAGTATGGAGAAACTTTAGCTGTGGCATTAGATATCTCCAAGGCGTTCGATCGAGTTTGGCACCAGGGACTCCTCGCCAAGCTTCCGTCTTATGGCTTGCCCCCTCAGCTGTGTTCTCTGCTTGCTAGTTTTCTCTCAAACATGTCTCTCCATGTAGTGGTCGATGGAGTTTCATCTGACACTCTACTCATAAATGCTGGTGTTCCGCAAGGATCTATTCTCGCACCAACACTATTTCTACTTCACATCAACGACCTGTTGAAAGCAACTTCATGTCCAGTACACAGCTTTGCCGATGATAGTACCCTCCATACCGCTTTCTCTTCCAGGGCCCCTATATCAGCCCGTGAAACCAGAAATGAACGAGGAAGAAATGTTAATAATATAAATATGGACTTAGCAACAATTCTCGAGTGAGGATCTAATAACTTGGTAGAATTCAATGCAAACAAAACACAGGCATGTCTTTTCTCTAGAAAAGCCGATCTCACTGTGCCTAACATAACTTTGTCAGGAGTAACCATACCACTGAAGTCATCCATATCGATGCTTGGTATTACTATCAGCAATAACCTTTCCTGGGAAAATCACCTGAGGTCCATTGCCAAAAGTGCATCCCAAAACTTGGTTTTTGTTTCGTGCCAAGAGCTATTTCACCCCCACTCAGCTGCTTATGATCTATAAGGCACAGATCCGACCTGTCCTGGAATACTGTTCCCATATTTGGAGCGCGGCACCTAAACATATCCTGAGGCCATTGGATTCTGTCCAAAAAAGGGCAATTCGTCTCGTCGGTGATGCCTCGCTTACAAACTCGCTCACTTGTCTGGAACACCGTAGAAAAGTTGGCGATTTGTCTCTATTTTATAGATATTTTCATGGGCGATGCTCTTCTGAAATATCAACAATCGTTCCTGCTTTGGCAGTCTCTTCGAGACTAACCCGTCAAGTTCAGTCATCACACCCCTTCGTGGTCACTTTGGAGACCTGCAGAACATCACTTTCCAAAGACTTGTTCATCCAACGAACAGTGAGGCTTTGGAACTCATTGCCTAGGGAGGTGTTCCCCGAGGCATACAAACTCCAGAAATTTAAGAAGAACACCAACTCCTACCTTCTTTCCCTTGGTTCCCACAATGTTCTATGAACATTACAGGATATCCCTTTTCGTGGGAACCAGAACATAAAAAAAAAAAATAATAACAAACAAAAAATCAAATAGATATATATATATATATATATATATATATATATATATATATATATATATATATATATATATATATTTATATATATATATATATATATATATATATATAAAGGTCAATAACTCCAACAACAAGGAATTTGATAATGGCAAATAATTGCAATGAATACTTTACACAAATAGGTGTAGACATGGCAAACAAAATAAACAACTCTGAAACTAATATAAATATAAACAATCCCTGCACTAGTAAACTCAATGGTGCTATAACCTGTAATGAAAATGAAATAATATAAAACACATAAAACCTAAAAAAATAACAGTTCTTCTGGAATTTATGAAATAAATTAGAAAGTGATAAAATAAATCCATGAACACATACTTGAGCCTCTTGTTCATATAATAAATCTAATTGTTGAAGATGGTAAGATAACAGAATAATTTAAAATTTCAACAGTAACTCCAATCTTTAAAAAAGGTTAAAAAAATATATACCTAATGACTAATTATAGACCAATCAGCCTCATAAAAAATGATACCTACTCAATAACCGCGGCAAGCTTTTGGATCTGCTACTCACAGAATAACCTAGATCAAACAATTAAAGAAGTAATTTTTTTCATTTTAGTGCATTTGTATAAAAGCTTGCCTTATTTTTTTTTTTCTTTTCTTTTCAGTCATTCATAAAATCCGTAATCTTATTGAATTGAGACAAAAATTGATAATCTCTGACCACAAAAAAAACCCACATACCAACTTTGAATGGAATTTTGAATGATATCGGGCTATAATCACAAAACTCGCCGCCATCTTGAATTCGTGGGTTTTGACAAAAAATCCTGGATCCTTTGAAAAAGCTCCAGTGGCAGGCAGACCGTTAACTACTAGGACACCAGAAGTTGAAGAAGCTGTTCTTTAAAATCTGAACGTACAAATTAGTTTGGTTAATTCTCAAACAAAATCAGTTGTATCCTTATCACATACAGCGTGTCCAAGCATTTTTGAAATTTCCTACCCCATGTAACATTTTGCCAATGAATACTGCAGAAAATTGCCATTTTGTTTTTTCTCTAGCAAATTTTAACTAGAAGTGGGCCAAATTTAACTTGTAAGATTTGATTACATACATCTGGACAGGTGAAACTAAATAAAAGCTTGTAAAATAGGCGTCCTTCAAGTGACAGTTCTTGGCCCTATACTGTTTATCATCTATATCAACTCACTATTTCTCTTTATCTAGTTATTTGTTTTGCGTTACCCTGAACGCACTAGGAGTACGACTATTGGTGTCGTGGGTTGGCCTATGCTGGCATCTGTTGGTGAACTATTAATGTGCACGAAATTTCGTGCCATTAAAATTCCACGACATTAGGTCTAAGCTTCACCGCACAGATTATAGGTGTCACTATCTATAATTTGATACTTTTCACAACTCACTATTATTCATGAATACAAAAGGCATCTCACTATCTTATGCAGACATTTAGAGGATTCTTTACATTGATATAAGTGGAAGAGATGTTAACCAACAGTAGAGTTTTGAAGCTGGAGAGTTAATACAGTATACTACAGGTCTGACAGGGCAGTTGAATTCGTAGATTCTTGGGATGCAATATAAGAGGGGCGTTGGGAGGTACATTGGGAGGAATTTTCGGTCTGTGATGCTGAAGTGGAGGAATGTTTCTTGACAAGTTTTGGAAGTGAGTTTCATTTGTGCCTTACCTATGTTTGCGTCCGCACCATTCCTCTTCAATATAGCAATAATATCGTATTTTTTCCTCTTCGTAGCGTGGTGTAGGGCCGTGAATCCATCACGATCCACTGCATTCACATTGGCGCCACTCCATAATAACCGTTCAACGATCTTCCTATGGCCCCATCTGGTTGCACTGATTAAAGGAGTAGCTCCACGAGTTGTTTTCTTTTCCAGGTCTGCTCCCCACTTTATAAGTTTTTCTAAGCAGTTAACCATACCTGTGAAAGCCGAAAAATGGAGAGCAGTCATTCCATGGTAGTTTCCTAGGTTGATATTTGCTCCATTCTCCATCAACAACTGAGCAACTGCTACATTTCCCTCTATTATACTGATGAAGAAAGGACTATAACCTTGACATCTAGCGTCTACTTCAACACCAGAATATCCCAATAATTTCTTCACCCACCTCAAGTCTCGTTCGTAGGCGAAGTCGTGAAGATGTCTTAAACCTATGTAGTGCTGTAGATTGATGAAAGAGGCAGTATATTCACCATGGATAAAATGATCCAGTATCAGAGAGTTTCGTGCTGCCAAATGGAGAGGGGTATTTTTATCCTTGTCCACTCCCCAATTTTCAATCACACGATTGATTTGTATCAGTTTTTCCACCGCCAAGGGATTCCTGTGTTTCACAGCTAAATGGATCAAGCTCATTCTGGTGGAAAACTCTCGTATGCGAATTAACATATCTTGATCCACTTGTGTAACTAGTTTCGAGAAAATGCCATTGAATTTGTTCTTGATGCAGTGTATTAAAATGAAATTGATATCTTCAGGTTTTATTCTAGCGAATAAATCAACGCTCGAATCGGCGTTTTTCCCGTCCCGGCATTGTCGCATATTATATTGATCTTTGAATTCAAATTATTCTGAAGTAATTCCTCATCACTGATATAATAATACTCATTTACACAAATATCAGACCTCAAATCATCCACAGATCCTTTTGTTTCCATGATAATAAATCTATATTTTCCGCCATAATTTTTGTCGACTTGTAGGAAACAATATTTGTCCACTTTTGCTATTTTCTCTATCAGTTTCATCAGATGGCTTCTACTGAAAGGTTCCTCGCTAATTAAAATTGGATATGGTTCCTCATAGTCGAATTCTTCTGTATCATCATTTTTCATTTCTATCATTCTATAATCTAAAGACATGCATTTGAACAGTTTAAGTTTCGACAATCCAGAAATAATGAAGAGGTACTTCCCATTTTTCAAAATGCTCTTATCCACAACATGAAGTTTCAACTTTCTATCGATATATATTTCGATTTCTTTCCTTTCTGAACCGATTGTAAGAATATTGTCTAATAAGCTGATCAGAAGATCTAGGCTGATTTCTTTTCTCAAATCCGCATCATTGCCGATTTGAGACCAAAGATTGATTTCTTCTTTACCCTGAAGTTGAACTTTTACTCTACTTGCTAACTCGGAAAATTGTTCATCGTCCAAATCGTTTGCATTTCTGACTATCCGCCCTTCTTGTGAATTTTTTCCAATTCTGGATGTTTGAGAGAGATCCGAAAGTATATGTTTGGAATCAAAAATAACTGTAGCTATCTTCAGCTTGGTCATCAATTTATCGAAGAAAACATGGAAAGAACGGTTTTCTGTCTTAATATAAAAAGGTAGTTCTTGTTTGGCAACTAAATGAAGATAGAGATATTTCGTATTAATTGTTTCATCAGCTGTTAAATTGAAAAGAGGCCTCAGTTTTTCTTGCAAGTTGTCTGTAAGAGGTTCCTCTCAATTCTGCAAATTCAGAGAGCTTTCTTGGTAATGAGTTCTCATTTTTTCCAGAATTTCACTCCATATGGCAAGTTCCGAATCATTTTCAGATATTATGACAGCACTGCATTTTGGAAGAGAATCTAAAATCGAATGGTGTTCAGACTGTACTATTGGAGGCACAAAATCGCCAAAAATATACCCTAGCAACTTCGTTTGTATATCTAATTTGTGAAGTTTTTCAACAGTATTGGAAGATTCAGCAAAGTAGTAAAAGTAGTTCAAAATATTATTTACAATGTCCGGATTTAAACCAGTCACTTTCGTTATTTCATATGGAACATCTTTAGAATGTAATTGGTCCGCGTAAAAGTAGAACATGCTTAGGAAATCTGCGGAAGTTTCTTTATCTTTTATTTTCTATTCGGATGATACCTCCCGGGATGCCTTACTACTAATAAAACTCCTGAAATTATCTCTTTTCACAGGCAAGAAACAAAATTCTGGATCCACACACCTTGTTTCAACTTTACAGTGGCTGTAAAGAATGAAAAACCTTTTAGTTTCTTCCGAAATATTATTAGAAGTAAAAAAATCACTTTTGTCCACCGCTTCGAAATCTATTTCGTACATTTTTAAATGGAAGTCCTTTTGATTGGTCCTGAACTGTTCGATAAATATTGGCTTTTCCTTGCCTTTTTGTTTGTGCTTCAGTTGCATGAAAAATAATTCTTTACGATTGTCTTCATATTCCACATGATGGACTAAATCGTCAAATTTTTCTATTTGATAATGGTTTGTCATCAACCAGAAATCTCTTATATCATCAGTTAGAAGACATTTTACGGCAATTAATGTTGCAATTTGTCTTTCATAGTGTTTTCCTAAGTCTGCTTCTCTCTTCTTTGTGCCTTTTTCTTTCTTGCCCTCTTTCTTCTCAGAGTTCATCTAAAAAAAAGATAAAAATGCTTGAAGGTATGTATATATATATAATTATATATATATATATATATATATATATATAATTATGTTATTGTTAGAAAATGTCATTATATATATATATATATAATTATATATATATATATATATATATAGGTCGTGTCATTTGAATAGCATCGACCCATAATTACAAAACTCCTCGCCATCTTGAATTTATGAATGTTTACAAAAAATTCATAATCTCCGACCCCGAAAATTTCCACATACCAATTTTGAATACAATCAGACCATAATCACACAGATCGTCGGCCATCTTGGAGCCGCCATTTTTATTTTATTAATTTTGAGAAAACATTCATAATCTTCTACCCCGAAAACCCCCACATACCAATTTTGAGTCGAATCGGACCATAAACACAAATGTCGCTTAAATTCCATAATGCATTGTCACGGAAACTATGAACACCTGCCAAATTTCACGTCAATCGGGCAACAAGTAGTGGGTCAAATTTAACTTGCAAGATTTGATTAGAGACGGACACCGGGACAGGTGAAACTAAATATAAAAGCTTGTAAAAACAAAACAATTGAAGAGAAAAGAAAACAGACAATTGACTTTTGTTAATTGGAATAAGTAAAAAACAACAGTTCAAAGTAACATTCAGTATAGATAATTACGACTCAATACTTATAAATGATCATTTTAGTTAATGTGGAAGTGAGAAATTATTGTCCGAGAGAAATCATGAAGAATGTTTGTGGCATAACGCCCATTGATAAGTACGTTCGATTTTCGATTAATTCCAACATTCACATTAAATTATGGAAGTAAAGTATTCGCGAGTGTGTCGATTCCTATGGCCTCGGTAGCTCAGTGGTAAGAGTGTATGTCTAGAAAACATAAGGTTGTGGGTTCGCGTCCCACTTGAGGATGCTTTTTTCTTCAATTCAATAATCTGTCCATTATGCCACAAATTCATTCTTCATGATTTTAGTTAATTATCGAATGTAGAGCCTTCTCAACCTGATCCTTTTTTTTATTTGAATACATTAGTCAAGACTTTTACGATTATATTTGGCTACTCTTCTGAGTTCTGTGGTGGTGATTTCGCGACAGGCTCGTCTTATTTAAGCCCAGAGTTCTTCTCGATTTCTAGGCCTTGGTTTATAAGATTTATTCTTCACTGTTCCCCAAAAATAAAAATATATTGGTGTTATATTGGTAGACCTAGGAGGCCATAGTTCAAAAGATCTATTTTTTCCTATCCAGCGCATAGGAAAGTTAAAAATAATAAGACTAAAGTCATTGACAACACAATTTATGAGAATTAATAATTTGTGTTCACTCTGTATGCTCCGTTCATTTGAGGTTCATTCGCCCATATCAGTCAAATAATATTTGAGTTCTTCCGCCGACAAACAGAACAGTGTATTTTAACATTTATCGATTTCAAAGTTAAACTATATAAATAATTAATAGTTACCTATATTCGTTAGCTTGGTTGTGACAATTTCAGAGTCACTAAATAAATTCTGAAATCTACCTTTCCGACTAATCGCGCCATCAGGTTATTATTTTGTCAATGTGACGTCATTCGTTCGAGATATCTTATCTTCTCTTGTCTTGTCAAATATTAGAGTTATATGCTACTCTTTGGTATTAATTATTGTCTCGTCCAAAGTGACCCATAATCCACTTCGTATCTCTCATCTCATGTTTTAGCGGCATCGCTACATATCAGTGCCATTTCTGATATGTGGAGCCATTTTAGAATGTTTATTATTAATTACCAAAAATAAAATCCTAATAAACTTGCTTGTCAATATACGTTACTCTCACAAATTGTTATTGTTATGACAAATGTAGATATTTTTCAGAAATACTGAATTTAATTTGAAAAATACTAAGTATATAAACAAAATCATTCTGTTCGAATTTGTTTTAGTTTTTACAACAATTCATTGAAAAAGAACAGAAATGTATATGGGAAGTCCCTGAAACCATAACGAAATAACTAAAAATATACAAATTTTGTACCTTGTTTCCTATACTCGCTCACTCACGCCTCAATACAAATTTCCTAAGTAAAATATAAACGAAGCCAAAAAAAATAATAACGAAATTACATTAGCACATATACGAAAGTTTAACAAAATTATCATAAAATAGAGAGATTTTAAGCCCCTTAATTTTTCACCTTTTTTCCGTTATCGTTATTGTGATCATGCGCAAAGGAACTTTGCCGATCCTTTAACGTTATTAACGATAACCGATTCCGTTACTTACGGAAAAATAAAGGTGTACTGTGGTTATGTTTATCGTTATGTGTAACAGGACACCGTTGCCACACATTCCAGCTTTTCGGGCATTAGATCATTTTGAAATAGGTGATGTACGTGCAGATTGAAATATTTAATATTAAACTATTTAAAAAGTATCTGTTTCCTAAACCTATGGAGAATTTGTTATATTTTTTATTATATCGCCGTAATATTGTTCAAATACCAAGTTTGATTTTTTTGCAGTCTCGTGATTATAAAATTTGAATTGAGTATCTGACAACGTGTAAAAATGATGTTTAAAGTGTTTAGAAACTTGACATTTAGGACTGGCCTGCGAAAATATATTTTGGTTATACTTCCAGAATATTTTGTCTGGGAATAGAAAATTAGAGTAGAATTCCTTCTTTATAAATATCTACCTATGGTAAGAGAAATCTCAGGCATATGAAAAATATCTCTCAGTATAATATGTCTTATCAAATCTGCATTACGGTCTCTTCTTTTTATGACATTTTCCAAATCCTCCATTCAAAATGAATACATATATTTTTTCAAACTTAACACCAGAAATTATGAGGTTAGAAAAACCAAAACAAAATAAGGGTCACCTGTCAAATTATGAAGTTTAAATTTGGGGTTTAAAATCTCTTAGTTTCATCGTCGTGGTTATTGTTATGGTTTTAAGAAATAACCACAACAACGCCATAATAAGGAGATTTTTCAAGGGGCTTAAAATCTCTCTAATATCATGTTAGAACTTGTTATATACAAACATGTGTGTGAAGTGCAGTGTTGCCAATGTAAGATGTAAAAATTACCTACTTTCAGTTGCTGTAACCCTCACAATTTCTCGCCCTAGTTTGAAATTCATCGCAAAATCCTCACGTGGATAAAATCAATGAAAACAAATATTTCTATTATTTTATTATTAATGAAAACAATACAAGAAGAAACATGATTAAAAAAAAAACAGTGTTTTTGTGCCTCCTTTATTTTCATAATAAACAGTATGAACAGAAAATATCAAGTTAAAAATAAATACAATGATAATATAAATCAAAACGCCTATCACAATCCTTATTTTTGTAATAAAAGAATAAATAAAATATTTCTATAAACTTAAGAAACTGTGTCAGCATTATAACAAGAGGTAACTGATAAAAAAATCAACAAGGGTAATAACAATAAAATAATAAAAAACTATACACGTTTCTTATAATAAATGAATATAAATAAAATATTCAATAACTCTCTTTCCAAACATCCATATTAATCAATGTATCAGTAGGTTTGAATTTTACACACCCACCTTCTTTTCTCACAGCATCCTGTGTATATATCAGTGCTCTGAGAGTTTCAGTTTGTAGTCTGTTCCTCTTATCAGTTTCTAGATTATTCAAAACGCTAAAAACTGTCTCCACACAGGTATTTGAAAAAAGGAATATTAATAAAAAATTCAAAATAATACTCCCTATTCAAATTAATCCTCGTAAAATCCTCACATTTGAACAAACCTTCACAAATGACCCACTGCGGTATAAAACCCTCACAATGTGAGAAATTCCTCACATATTGGCAACACTGGTGAAGTGTGAAACAAAATTATCTATCTTTCTCTCTCTGTGCGATTTTGGGACCTTACTTCCTTTCCAGCGTACTTTTCCAGCTTCCCCTCTACTACGACCCGATAGGTCGAATCTATTCTGCACCCATAGTATTTATGTGATAATGTAAGCTATTTGTTGTTGGTGATTGACGTACATATGACGGCTGTGTGTATTCCATTTATTTTTGCACAACTTATGACTGCTAACTGTGTAACTCCATTATCTGTATTCTAAAATACTGCCTTTTATCTGTATTCTGAAATATGAAAATGGTGATCACCATTTTTATTTATATTGTTTTCAACTGTTTTTATCGTTATCTTTTTATTTTTAGCAACGAATTAATTCCAGCAATTTGGATGATATTCTAATGCATATGAGATTGCTGCAGAGGAAGTTCTAATACCAGGGCTAGTTTTCACGTAGAACATTGGAAAACCCATTTGGTGTACTTGTACATTCATTTAAAAATATATTGTGGTTATATGTGAAAATATGCAAATTAATTATTGCAGCCCCCAGTTGATCCCGCAGCAAAAAAAACAAAACAAGGACGGACCTCCAACATCTTTTTTCAGAGATATTGATACAGAATAAACTTGAGTAACTTCGATATTGATTCAACAGATTTAAGCTTGATATTCAGTTTGATTGCGACATCTAGGATTTGTACTTGGAAGTAACAAGATGGTGACGCTGATGGCGCTCTTTAGCGGTACTGTTGATTCTGAGTGGAGGTAACACATCTCAGAGTGGAAACCTGTAAAATATTGAGGAAGGAATCTGTAATATACTCATGTGATGGAAACAAATGCTTTGAATTTAGAATGAATCTTTCGGAAAAAGGATTAGGAGGAACACGCACAAATATATTGGTTGGTCAATTCATACAAGAATATAACAACTATGCAAAATCTAAATTTGAAGATACTAAAGCAACTCATATCCTTAACTTATATTACAAAACTATACACAATTCACAATAGATAAAATATAAAATTCAAACTCCCACTTTAAATAAAGTTTTATCACCCATGGATACCTATACAGCTCACTAATGATATGGATCTTTGTTAGGTTCCCACTAGAACTATGCAATAAAAAATACTAGTTGGCTTTCATTCCATTCGTGTCTCAACAGCACCAAGATTTTTTTGAAGCTGTAGCCTCTTCAGTTATCTTTAAAATGGGAGTGGAAGGCAGAGGCAGAAACTTCTTCTGATTCTTTAGTTTGTGCACCAAAGTCATGAAGATGGCTTCTACATTATCACACTGGGAGTCCAATCTTGCTGAAGTCTCAAACAACTGAAAAAACAACTTAATTGAAACAGTTTTATATAACTTGATCGCAGTACGCAGAAAATTATATTTCTTACACCACAATTTTGAGAAGTTCGGGTTTATTTTGTATAATTGCTAAAAAATTAAACTGTAAAACCAGTTTCTTAATAACTTTCCTGATACCTAAGTAGATTTGCCTATGCCTAGACTTCTCTATAAGATATTAACAATAAGCAACTCCTTGAATGAAGAGTTCTTGATGAGAAAAGATAAAACAAGCCCAAACACGATATATCTGCGTTTCACTCACCGGCATATTATTTTGGTCAGCAAACTTTTGAGCAACATTTGTGGTAATTTTAGCTACTCCATCACATTTATTCCCGACTAGAATCTTCGGCACATCCTGAAGGCAGTTGTTGTCACATTCTTCGAACCATTTTTTCAGAGAGTCGAAAGAAGAGGCATTCGTTACATCGTAAACAAAGATTATGGCATTGGCGTTTTTGTAGTAGTGACGCACCATCGACATTCGGTAACGTTCTTGTCCGGCAGTGTCCCAAAGCTGCAACTAAAGAAAATCTTATTTTAGGGAAGACATTCTTGAATCTTTAATGGAAAATTATGTTATTGTCCGAATTTTTATGTGGAATAGTGACATCAATATTCATTTCGAAATAAATTAATTGACCAAACAATTTGCTGTATACTATTTTATCCATTTGTCATATAAAGCTCATAAGACCATTGTATAAAGAATGCAATTATCGAATTGGCAAAATTTAAACACTTACCAATACCACAGTTTATAGCCTTCTTTAGCTATAAACTGTGCCAATACGCCATCTATAGAAATTCAACAAAAGCAAAATAGCACTGGACTACACCAAAAATAGATCTATTTCCTTTTCTCCTTTGTTTACTACATTCAGTGTATGCAAACAAACAAACATTTAAAATTCCTTATCATATCCACATAAAAACATTGTAAATCAAAGCTATTTGCTATTTGCCAAAATTTTCTGTACCGTTACATTTTCGCCATCAATATTGACAGTTCGACTTCTGAAATCCACTCCGATGGTAGCTTCAGCGAATTCTAGGAACTTTCCTTCGCAAAATCTGTATGTCAGTGTCGTCTTTCCTACGTTGCTGTCTCCTATGACGATTATTTTGTAGATTCTTCCTTGTTTCTGCAGCTCACTACATATACTAGAAAGTGAATCACTGGTTGCCATCTTTTACTTTCTACCAGCTGAATCATGAATCACATCACTGTTTTAAATAAAATGCATACACTAGACACGATTGTTGGATAATATATAATTTTATTTGATTATTGATACTGATCGAATGAGAAGATTTTTGTCATGTAGCCTGTTGCTGACCTTGATTTTTTTTTTCATGCACTTGTCACTTGCAGCTGTCAAAAGTTGATGGTCGCCAGTGCTAAAATGGCGTAAGGATTTGTTTAGAATAAAATAATTTGGGTGTGGCTGTCGAATTCGGATCAAAATTATAATAAACATCAACAAAGGCTTTTCCCCTCAGCGTATAATTGGGAAATGTGGACACACCTGGAAAACGATGGCATTTTTGTAGACGTCAAACTGGTAACAAGGTTATAATTTCAAAATGAAATATTTTTGAATGAAAATGATACTTTCAATGAAAAGTTGTGTTTACTCGAACTGAATTGGAAAATGTCGAGACTGGCGGATTATTTCGTGCTGGTAGGATATGATCACGAAAAAGAAAGTGAGGATACAAAACGGTGCTGGAAATATGTCGAGCAAAATCCAATTCTCTGTGTTTTAGGAAGCGGTATCAGTAGTGGATTGATTCTCCAAAGATTCCCCGAGAAAGACTGGCCAGACACTCCCTTTATCGACGGAATAGAATGGGTATTACTAACATTTCCACGTGAATCCCGACAAGAGCTATAACTTCCGTATTTTTCAGTTTTGTCAGCCGCAAGGATGGACTCTTTCGACGGAAAGGCAAGAACCGAGGTTCTTCGTATCAGTACTTACAGATATAGACGCAAATCGACACTATTGCGCTTGCTTGTGTTTCAACGAAACGGTTTCCATCACTCCTAGCAAACCTGTCGATGAGGTGAGTTTCCATTCAGCAAATTGTCGAGAAGTCCTTCGTTGTAATTCATTTTTAAGGAGGAAGATGCGGTAGAAGGAGAAGCCCCACTTGTCAGACCAATACCGGCTATTTCTCACCATAGCATAATGTACGCACCAAAGTGTTTAGTTCTCGTTTCAAGGCTGGATTACATTGAAACTTTCAGAGTGAGTACAAATGCCAAACACGTTTTTACCGAATTCAAATTCATTTTTCTCATCAAGTATTCTATCTGTGCTTTTCGAATGAAAATTCTGTGTTTTGTATATAAGTGATTCTA
Source organism: Gonioctena quinquepunctata (assembly GCA_018342105.1). NCBI lineage: Eukaryota > Metazoa > Arthropoda > Insecta > Coleoptera > Chrysomelidae > Gonioctena > Gonioctena quinquepunctata. Next base: position 49,988 of record JAFIRS010000920.1, on the reverse strand, counting down.
ACCTTAATAATTTAGATTTCCTAATTTTACTTGGAAAATGGGGTAATGAACAGCTTTCATGTCCAGAGTATATGTCCAAAAACATTGAATATATAAATGATATACATATTGAGAAAAATTATATTTGAATTATTTTTGTGTTAAAAAAAACTATTGACTTAGGTTGTGTAACTAGAAGTTTTTGAGAGGGCCCTATTTATGCTTGAGTCAAGAACCCTAGAAAAAGATTAACAAGCCCAGTCATTCAACATTTTTATTTTTTACCAACTTTTTTATGTTCCTTGTACATTTTTCAGAACTGCCTTGGCATTATTTATTCCGTTTACATAGAAAACATGCCCGTACCTTTAGAAACACTAGTAGGAAACATCCTGGGCTGTATCCAAGTGCCCCCGCCAGGGGGTCCCCAAGTACGCTTCAGCATCGGTGCAGGTGACCGACAAGCCCTGCAACCCCCCCTATCGCCTTCTCTGCCTGTCACTCATACCTCAGTCAACCTACTTTTCCACCAGCTAGGTATTAGGAATGTTTTGGTCCTTTTTTGCGCCATCATGACGGAGCACAAGATTTTGTTTCACTCGAAGAGCTATAATAGGTTGACGGAGGCGTGTCGTGCACTTACAGCTGTTATGTACCCCTTTAGGTATACTCACGTGTACATTCCTCTCTTACCGGCGCCTCTTGTCGAGGTTTTGTCCACCCCCACGCCTTTCATCATGGGGGTGCATTCTTCGCTGAAGTCTGAAGTTGCTGAGTTGGTAAGTTGATTTTGAATTGGTTTTATTTTTCTTGATTTTTATTACTATATGGAATTATTCGATTTGTTTTGCTCGTCGTTTCCAACAGAACTGTGCAAAATGAATATTTCAGCTCTAGGCAGCAAAACAAACGATATAACTATGGAAACTTATATATTTTCTAAATCTGGAAAAAATTTCCCACATTCTGGTTCTAACAACAAGTCAATAGGGTATACTTTATTTTGGACAATTTTTAGGGGTCCACCCCTAGGGAGATTTTCCCGGGCAAATATTTATTCTTGTATTTTTTCCTGAAAATAGAGTCAGGTGGTAAATTAAACATTCTGAATTAATTGCCGCCTAGAAAAATTCTCTAAATGTTACAGTTCTCGAGTTAGGGCAATACAGCACAGAAAAATCGTTAAAATAGACGTGAAAACATATTTTTTTCGGAAAATCATTATTACCATGCTTCTCATCTCTTTTCACATAGGTAAACCAAATTTCAAGAATATGAAATAATTCTGTTTGTTTTGCTTGTTGTTTCCACAGAACTGTGCAAAATGCATATTTTAGCTCTAGGCAGCAAAACAAACGATTTAACTATAAAAACGTATATATTTTCTAAATCTGGAGAAAATTACCCACATTCTGCTTCTAAGAACAAGTCAATCTGGTATACTTTATTATGGACAATTTTTAGGGGTCTACCCCTAGGGAGATTGTCCCGTGCAAATATTTATTCTTGTATTTTTCTCTGAAAATACAGTCAGGTAGTAAATCAAGCATTCTGAATTCATTGCCGCCAAGAAAAATTCTCCAATAGTTACAGTTCTTGAGTTAGGGCAATTCAGCACAGAAAAATCGTTAAACTAGACTGTTGCAAAAACTGCACTGCTACGGAATCAGATATAGTGCTCATAGATGGTTTGAATCATATTTATCAGATCGAACGCAGATAGTAAAAACAAAATCAACCTACAATTTAGCAAATATACATTGTGGGGTGCCTCAAGGCTCGATCCTTGGCCCCATTCTGTTTTTGCTATATATAAACGATTTAACAGCCCTTGACATATGAGGAAAATTCACTCTATTCGCAGATGACACTACTATTTTATGGCACAACAACGATGAAACTGATCTACATCTAATCATCAGCAAAGGCATACAAATGGTGAAAAAGTGGTGTGACTCAAATCTACTCACATTTAACACATCCAAAACCAATATAGTTTCATTCAGATGCACAATAGGTGACATATCCCTAGATACTAAAATGATTGAAAAAAAAACAAATTCCAAATTTTTGGGGCTATTCATTGATTGTGGACTAAAATTCAATGCTCATATAAACAACCTCAATAAAAAGTTATCCTCTGGTTGCTATGCAGTCAAAATGGCATCAAATGAGTTGGGATATTCAGCTGCAAAAGCAGTTTATTATGCTTTAATAGACTCTCAACTAAGGTATGGCATTTCATTTTGGGGAGCATGTAATAGTTCCTCTCTACAAAGTGTCTTTGTTTAACAAAAACGTGCTCTGAGAAGCCTATGCAAACTAAAACTTCGAGACTCATGCAGACTTCACTTTAAAAATCACAAAATACTGACGTTCATATCCATATATATATAATGGAAACAGTATGCCTTATTCACAAACACAAATCTAATTTTAATAGAGTAAACACTTATTCTACCCGACAAGATCAGCATTTGAAACTACCAATTCCTTCATCTTCTCTTGTGAAAGATTCATTAATATATAATGGATGCAAGATATTCAACCACTTGCCAGAAAATATAAAAGGAGTGGTATCTGGTGTTATGTTTAGAAAAGAAGTCAAGGCATTGCTTTCTGATAGACCCTATTATAGTTTAGAGGAATTTTTCAACGATCGTACTATTTTATAGATAGAGGAACTCAACTTTTTATATAATTTTAACTTCCTACTTTATATTTAATTTTAACGTGTCTTATTGGTTTTTATTAGGCGTTTTAAATTGTGATCTTACATTTGATAGATATAAGATATCCAACTTTTTATGTAATTTTAACCTGTCTAATTTGTTTTTGTTTTATATTTTTTTTACGATTTGTGTTTTTTACAGATTAACAGTTAGTGATTTAACCATTTTAACATTTTATTCTTTTACATTATTATATTAGGTGTGTGTGTACTGTTTATTTATTGACCTTTTTGTTATTTTAAAGCAGACTCCACACTGTCTCCTCTGTAATAATTATAATGATGGTAGTTATGATCTAACACATGCTTTGTCAACGAGATTATGATTCTTTCGACAATAAAGTATATTTTGATCGATTGATTGAGACGTGAAAACATATATTTTTCGGAAAATCATCATCATTACCATGCTTCTCATCTCTTTTCACATAGGTAAACCAAATTTCAAGAACATGAAATAATTCTATTTGTTTTGCTCGCCGTTTCCAACAGAACTGTGCAAAATGCATATTTTAGCTCTAGGCAGCAAAACAAACGAAATAACTATGGAAACGTATATGTTTTCTAAATCTGGAGAAAATTTCCCACATTCTGCTTCTAAGAACAAGTCAATCGGGTATATTTTATTTGGGACAAATTTTAGGGGTCTACCCCTGGGGAGATTTTCCCGTGCAAATATTTCTTCTCGTATTTTTTTCCTGAAAATACAGTCGGTAGTAAATCAAGCATTCTGAATTCATTACCTCCAAGAAAAATTCTCTAAATGTTACAGTTCTCGAGTTAGGGCCATACAGCACAGAAAAATCGTTAAAATAGACGTGAAAACATATTTTTTTCGGAAAATCGTCAACATTACCATGCTTCTCATCTCTTTTCACATAGGTAATCCAAATTTCAAGAATATGAAATAATTCTATTTGTTTTGCTCGTCATTTCCAACAGAACTGTGCAAAATGCATATTTTAGCTCTAGGCAGCTAAACGAATGATATAACTATGAAAACGAATATATTTTCTAAATCCGGAGAACATTTCCCACATTCTGGTTCTAGGGAGATTTTCCCGTGCAAATATTTATTCTCGTATTTTCTATCTGAAAATACAGTCAGGTGATAAATCAAGCATTCTGAATTCATTGCCGCCAAGAAAAATTCTCTAAATGTTACAGTTCTCGAGTTAGGGCAATACAGCTCAGAAAAATCGTTAAATTAGACGTGAAAACATATTTTTTTCGGAAAATCATCAACATTACCATGCTTCTCATCTCTTTTCACATAGGTAAATCAAATTTCAAGAATATGAAATCATTCGATTTGTTTTGCTCGTCGTTTCCAACAGAACTATGCAAAATGCATATTTTAGCTCTAGGCAGCAAAACAAACGAAATAACTATGGAAACTTATATATTTTCTAAATCTGGAGAAAATTTCCCACATTCTGGTTCTAATAAATAACAAGTCAATCGTGTATACTTTATTTTGGACAATTTTTAGGGGTCTACCCCTAGGGAGATTCTCGTATTTTTTCCTGAAAATACAGTCAGGTAGTAAATCAAGCATGCTGAATTCATTGCCGCCAAGAAAAATTCTCTAAATGTTACAGTTCGTGAGTTAGGGCAATACAGCACAGAAAAATCGTTAAAATAGACGTGAAATCATATTTTTTTCGGAAAATCATCATAATTACCATGCTTCTCATCTCTTTTTACATAGGTAAACCAAATTTCAAGAATATGAAATAATTCTATTTGTTTTGCTCGTCGTTTCCAGCAGAACTGTGCAAAATGCATATTTTAGCTCTAGGCAGCAAAACAAACGATATAACTATGAAAAGGTATATATTTCCTAAATCTGGAGAAAATTTCCCACATTCCGGTTCTAAGAACAAGTCAATCGGGTATACTTTATTATGGACAATTTTTAGGGGTCTACTCCTAGGGATATTTTCCCGTGCAAATATTTATTCTCGTATTTTTTCCTGAAAATACAGTCAGGTAGTTAATAAAGCATTCTGAATTCGTTGCCGCCAAGAAAAATTCTCTAAATGTTACACTTCTTGAGTTAGGGCAATACAGCACAGAAAAATCGTTAAAATAGACGAGAAAACATATTTTTTTCGGAAAATCATCAACATTACCATGCTTCTCATCTCTTTTCACATAGGTAAACCAAATTTCAAGAATATGAAATCATTCGATTTGTTTTGCTCGTCGTTTCCAACAGAACTGTGCAAAATGCATATTTTAGCTCTAGGCAGCAAAACCAACGAAATAACTATGGAAACTTATATATTTTCTAAATCTGGAGAAAATTTCCCACATTCTGGTTCTAAGAACAAGTCAATCGTGTATACTTTATTTTGGACAATTTTTAGTTGTCTACCCCTAGGGAGATTTTCCCGTGCAAATATTTATTCTTGTATTTTTTCCTGAAAATACAGTCGGGCAGTAAATCGAGTTTTTTTCCAATAGTTATTTGGGTTAATGATCATTTTTTAACAGCTAATAATTTCGTTAAAAACAACATGTACAGTTGTGTGCATAAAAAAGTCGTACAAGGTTTGTATGGTGTAAACCTGCCTATGATGTTCCAAATTTCATAAAAAAGTGTACGTGACACATTTGACAAAAAATTTGACACTACTTGTCAAAGTCGATAAGAAATTTAATTAAGATTGACAAGCCTGACTCACAATAGCCTATAACCGCTGTACGACTTTGTTATGCACACAACTGTACATTAATTAAAGCGTTTTAGAGCTTGAAAATTATAAACATGGATCTTTTATGAAAGTTTTATTCGCATCATGTCCTTGAAGTGTTGGAAATAAGGAATTATGTAGCTTTTTTGTAGATTTTTTTAGCAGGCCCGGAAGACATCATAGAAAAGTTATATTGGAAAACACAGTTTATTGAAAATCAAAATAGAACTTTGTTCTGGATTTTTACTTGTTCATCAATTAACTTATGCAGGGGGTACAAAAACCATATAACTTCAGATATTCAGATCATATAATTTTGTAAATTAAATACTGGAACCAGAGTTTTAAGAATTAATTACCGAGAAATTGATAAACTGAAAAGCTTTTCATGTGCTGCAAACCACTTTCATCCTCAATATACAAGTTGTTGTGAATATAGTGAGTAAATTAAAAAACTTTTCCGTCAGATGGACGTGATCGTGGCAGATCTCGATGGCGGTTCCATAACCATTCCAGACGGCATATCTCTGCCACTCCTGCCGGAACCTTTGTTGAGCAACACCCAGGAGGCGCTGAGTCTCATCCTGCAGCCCGAACTAACCTGCGCCGACCACGCCTTTCCACCCCTAGCGGTCCGCGCCCCACAGGCTGTCATGTTGGACAAGGAGATACGAGCGGTCTTCATGAGGGCCTTCGCCCAGCTGTTGCAAGGTTTTTTTCATTCCATTATTTCAAAAGCCCATACTTTTTTCACTTCAGTTTCGGATAATTTTAAAAAGTTTGGAATTCTAGTAGTAGATCATTGGGGGTTCTGCAACAATTCCCCCACTCTTGCACCTACCAAATTATGGTTGATGATTCCAAGCACGTACCCAGTTTTTTTTTTTTTCGCGGTGGGGGTCCAGGTCCAGGCAAATGATTCAAGTATCGCGTAAACGGATACATAATAAAATGGTAGAAGTAGTCCATATTACTCAAAGTGGAGTGGATAGACAAATATAATCAATGCAGGGGGGACTCCAAGTCAATCTTTTGATAGTTGCAAGGTACATGATAGTCTTAAAATTAGTGATCACTCAATTATCACAATTTCCATGTCAAAAGGTAGAAGCTCTACTGAACAGCAAATTAGACACTTTAGAAATTACAATCAGGCAACACTAGATGAATTAAATGTCAAACTAATATCTTGTGAATGGCACTTGAATTCCATGGATGTCAACTCTATCTACACCAACATTATTGATAATGTGTGATCAATCATTGAAATAATTTCCCCATTGAAAACATTCAGCTGCAATAATAAATTGCCTTGGTATGATCACGAGATATACGAGTCTGCTAAGAAAAGAGATAAAGCATACCGATCATTCAAAAATTGCACACTGGTTAATGAGAAAAAAACATCCTGGGAAGAATATAAGTACTTCAGAAATAGATTCGTTAACAATTTAAAAATAAAAAAACGCGAATACTATGAAAATAAAATAGACGGCAATATGTCTAACCCAAAAAAAATGTGGCAAACTTTAAAATCCTTACTAAAACCTCAAAATATTGGACTAACACAAAATATACTCTTTTTAGTTGATGGTACACGCACAATTTCCACAACTGATGTGGATAAAGCTGAAAACTTCAACTCATTCTTTATCAACAGTATATTCTCAAGTCATTGGTCATGTTCTATTGAATCTCATAAACACCTCACTTCAAACAGGGACATTTCCTCAAGAATTAAAAACTGGCACAGTGATTCGTATCCCTAAAGTGAACAATACGAAGGAATCAAGTAATTTTCGACCCATAAACATATTACCACCATTGGAAAAACTTCTTGAATTAGCTGCATACAACCAAATTAAAGAATATTCTGAAAGCAACCATATAATTATGGAAAATCAGTCAGGATTTCGTCAAAATCATTCTTGTGAAACTGCTTTACAGTTCACAATGTCCAAATGGAAACAAATAATGGATGAAAATAAATATATAGTAGCGGTTTTCCTTGACTTCAAACGTGCCTTTGAAACTATTGAAATCGACATTTTGCTTGAAAAAATGAAATACTATGGGATAGGTGGGACTGTAATAAAATGGTTCACAAGCTATCTCACCAATAGATAACAGAGGACGAAAGTGAATGGGAAAATATCATCTAATAGGGATATAAACACGGGTGTTCCTCAAGGCAGTGTTTTAGGACCTTTTTTGTTCATACTCTACTTGAATGATATAAAGACTATTGGTGATATTGAAATCATGAAACTTTTTGCGGATGACACACTTGTTGCAGCAAGTGATGAAGATCTGAACATTGCTATAGAGAAAATGAATGGCTACCTGGAAAAAATATCCTTGTTTCTGAACGTGAATAAATTGAAACTTAACCATCAAAAGACTAAAGCTATGATTATAACTTCAAAATATAAGCACAATCAAATAAATGTCCAAGATTTGAATATAGAAATGTATGGAAATAAAATAGATATAGTAGCAGAAATAAAATACCTTGGTATAATTGTAGACAACACACTTGATTTCAAATCACATTTTAACTATATTTACAAAAAAATTGTTAAAAAACTATATTTTTTCTCGAGAGTCAGAACACATTTATCGTTCCAATCTTCTACCACGGTTTACAGAACAATCATACAGCCACATTTCGATTATCGTTCTAGTTTGCTTTCTTTGCTAGATAATAATAGTGTATCCGCATTGCAAAAACTGCAAAATCGTGGAATGAGGATCATACTTCAGTGCAACAGATATACCCCTGTTAACTCTATGTTATCTGTTCTTGATTGGATGGCAGTAAAACAGAGGATATTATATTTTTCCCTGATATTCATTTACAAGGTGGTTAATTGTGAACTTCCAACGTATCTCAATGAATTCATAACATTTAATAACCAAATTCACAACTATGAGACTAGGGGTAGGTTTGATTTTCATATTAATTAATGAAAAGAACTATGAATTCATTATTTCACCAAGGTTTAGTTGAGTACAATAAACTTCCCATGGAAATCAAGACGAGTCCATCTATTCAAATATTCAAATCTAAAATAAAAAATTTATTATTGATTAGTTTTTTACTTATATCAACACTTACATTGTATATCTATTGTAGTTACGTATTGTGTAATGTTAAATACCATGTTCACATTTTTTTTTAGATTAGTTATCTATATATATTTATTTTGTTTTTATTAATGATTTTACATCATATATTTTTTGTAAACTAGGATTTCCTATTTAATAAAGATTATTATTATTTTATATTATAATCTACAAAGTGTATGCATTTCGGAAGTTTATAATTTCATCATCAGTACGAATACAAAGAGTTTAACAAATGGTCACCATAAATAAAATCTGCCCCCCCCCCTGGCTACGTCTTTGGATGATTCTATTATTTGTAAACCAGGTTACCGCAGCTGCCTTACGCTCATCCGAATCCATCCGAAGCCGGTAATCACTTTCCACAAAGCCGCCTTCCTGGGCGAACGCAACCTGAAAGACTGCGACTTCACCACGCGCGTGTTGGACTGCATGTTTTTCACCAGTTTCGTATCGGAACGCGGCCCGCCTTGGAGGCCCTGCGACGTCTGGGACGAGCTCTACAGCAACCTCAACGAACTGCACAAGACCGAAGCGCAAGATCCCCGTCTCGTCATCACGCACATTCAAGACCTCGCCACACAGCTGTACACGAACGAAACTCCCAATCCTCAGTCGTATTCGCAGAAGATACTCGTACCTCCCGAAGGGGCTTTCGCCAGGATACATCAGCCACCTTTGCCGGCCATCAACACGGAAAAGGTGCAGGAGATCATCAACGAGGGGTTCTCCAAAAATAATCTCAAATCGAGGTGAGTCTGAAATTGCGGTTGACTGTGAAGAGATGTTGATCGATTTAACCCTTTGAGGACTATTATCAGTGAAAACCACACTACTACAATCCACCCTATTATTTTCCTACAGGTTTTACCTGGTAACCACGGTGTTTAATGTGTTGCCTACGCATCATTTTTACTCTGCTTGTCAATTGCAACGATTTTTGGTCGTCTTTAGTGACATTTATGATGCCGAACTGAGAGCGTTTCGACCATTTAGTTCCTAGTGGTTAGCATTGGTAACCACGTCCTTCAGGATAATCTTGTATATCCTGTATATTTTTTGTTATTTAAGTCTCATTTTTATATTTTTTGTTTATTTAACTCTCATTTCAACTAAAGCTCATGTTGATAAACACATTTCTATAAAAAAAAATCATTATTTTTGACTTTCACATTTTCGAATTAATTTAGGCCTCAAAGGGTTAAATTAGATATGAATTACTGTCATTCACTGAAAAAGTTGGTTATTACTTTACATATGGGCAACAATAATGAATAGCCATATGATGGTTGCATTTGTGTATTGCGGCGCATTAACAAAAACAAAAGTATAGCGTTGAAATCTTTGTTGTTTTTCAAAAAATGTATCCTTGATATTCGGTGCAGTTTTGCATATGCTGGAACTATTTCTTGTAGCACTGTTGCCATAGCGAATGAGGTACAGTAGAACTCCAATTATCCGAACTCCGACTATCCGAATCGCCGATTATCCGAATCACAAATTGTTGTGCCTACACTGACTTCCCCCCGCGTGTGTAGGCACAACGGCAAGTTAAGACAAGTTCCGGCGCATTGCAGTCACGGCGCACCTGTCATTGTTTGTTTTGATTAGCCAGTGTGCGTGTACAATACTGTATTGTTTTTATACCATGGCTTCAAAAGAAAACGTGTTGTGCTATCGCTTAGCGGACAAACTGAAAATTATAGAGCAACTCGATAAAGGTGTAACGGGTAAGAAGTTGTCTGAGATTTATGGTGTTGGAAAAGCAACAATTTCTGACATTAAAAACAGTAAGTCAACACTTTTAAACTTTGTTTCGGTGCTTGAAAATGAAGATGGAAGTTCCTCCAGGAAAACAATGAAGACAGCAACCAACAAAAATTTGGAAGATGCCGTGTTTAAATGGTTTTGCAGCAACGCTTCTATGGAAATCCGATTTCAGGTCCAATCCTTTGTGAAAAGCCAAAATCTTAGCAGAAAAGCTTGGTTATTCATCTTTAAGGCTAGTAACGGCTGGCTAAGGAATTTTAAATTCAGGCATGGTGTACGCGAAGTTAGATTTGGTTGGTGAGAAGCTTTCAGCAGACTCTGCAGCTGCTGAAAATTTTATTGAAAAATTTAAAACTGCATCAGAATCCTATGATCCGGAGTTTGTTTATAATGCCGATGAAACTGGCCTTGTTTGGAAAGCATTACCAAAACCACTTTGGCTTCTAAAAGGGAATCTAGTGCCCCTGGACATAAGGTCAGTAAAGAACGTGTTACAGTGCTTAACTGTGCCAACTCCACTGGAAATCATAAACTGCCACTTCTTTGATAGGAAAATCAAGAAATCCAAGAGCATTTAAAACGTAAAAAACTTCCACTCTTCTACAAAAGTCAACCCAAGGCCTGGATGACTGCAGCTTTGTTTACCGAATGGTATGATGAAGTGTTTATTCCTGAAGTGAAAAAGCACCAAAAATCGGTGGGAAAAGAAGGCAGTAAGGTGCTTTTAATTGTTGATAACGCACTCCACTCATCCTACAGCAGAACTGTTGGAAAGAGAGAATGGGCAGTTTAAAACGACGTTTTGCCTCCCAATGTTACAAGTTTGCTGCAACCCATGGACCAGTCTGTTATTGAAACAATGAAGCGCCATTACAGAAGGCAACTGCTGAGAAAACTGCTGATCAAGGTGCTGAAGATGAAGAATTGGTTTTGGAAAATCATAGCAAAATAAATTTAAAGGACTGCTGTTACATGGTAGCGAAGCTTGGAGTTTGGTTACGCAGTGACGCTAAGACGCGTGGAATAAACTGAAAGGCCTACCGCCTGAGAAGAACAAAAAAAAGAATCTGAAGAAAATGAGAAACAAGAATATGGAGAGGTTGATGATGATGAAGATGCGTTGTCACTAGAGGAAATAAGAAAAATGATTGTAAAAATTCCTGGTTGTACAGAAGTAAGTGCTGAAGATGTAGGAGAGTGGATGGCTTGTGACACGTCTGACCCTGGTTTTCAAATTCTCAATGACGATGAAATTGTTGTAAGTGTGAGAGAAGATGTTGAAGTGGAAGTGGAAGAAGAACTTTCTGCTGATGTTGAAGTAGACGCTGGACCATCAGCTAGTGAAGCATTTGCCGGCCTCGAGACTGCTTTGAAGTGGATGGAGCGCAGCCCGAGTGTGACCACTTGCAACTGCTCACCGCAAGCGAATGCGTGACCTGGCTGCCCGAAAACGGTTGAAGACCGCAAAACAGCTTACATTGACGGAGATGTTTAAAAAACAATGATTTTTATTTCTAAACTTGTACATAAGTACATTTTATGTATTTATGTATATTTAAAACATGTGAAAATTTCATGTTTCTTTCATTTAATTCAATAAAAAAATAGTGCAATATCAAAACGTAGCTTTTATTCTCTCCAATGGCAATTTTTTAAAAAAAAATCCGATTATCCGAATATTTGATTATCCGAATGGGTCCCGGTCCCCATTAATTCGGATAATTGGAGTTCTACTGTACCTCCAAAACATGGGTTTTCAATACAAAAACTGCCTCTTCCGGCATTGTAAAATTGTTGTCTACATAGTGTTTTCTTCACGTTCTTTGATCCAGACGAATTTTCAACTCAATCGAAACAAGTAGCGTCCATATGACAAAACGGTATGAGTACGTATACTGTCAGAAATTTCCCGTGGAAACATTAGATCGCAGATAGCAACACCAGCTTTTCCAAGTCGCAATACATGAAGGTCAGCCCTTCTAATTCATTGGTGAATTGTGGTACGGATTGGACAAATTCTTTTCTTGGTATCACATCGTGTATTCTCTTCTCAGCAATTTTTTTAAAACCTAAATTATCCACATGACTCTTGGGAAGACTGTTGGAAGTTCAGTTGTTTTTTAATTCGATTTGTTATAAATTGATTTATTGTAGATGCAAATAGTTTCATCTTTTTATAAATTGAAAACGAGCTGTCCTCAGATTTGTTGTTTGTAGCGCAGAAGTTTGAAAATTTCAGTCATGTTGATCATTTTCATGGGTCTGAAAATACGCATTTGATCCAACCACTATTGTAAACATGAATTGATACAATTTTATATTTTCTATGTAGTGGCGATTATGCCTGGTAAGTTTCCACAATTAGATATTTAATGTTTCGATGTGCTTATGTGAGCCTGTTTCACATCAATGTAGCACACATATTCGTGGAGCACGCTAGAAGCTTTTAGAATGTTCTTCTTGGCATCTGCTTTCCATAATAGACTGTCTAAGTCGTGATGTCAGACACGATGGGCGGAACCTATGATCCATTCCATTGAAAATGCAAATGCATGTGAAATGGCCATACGGAATTTTTAATTTTTTAGGTTATTCCTGATTGTGTTATAAATAAGGATAGAAATATTATATTTTGTTATAGTGGGACCAAATTTAATATTTCCCATCATATTTTATAGAGAAGTAAGGGTTTATTTAAGATTTTTGAGGTTATGTCATTGTTTTATTTCAATTCAAAAATAATTGAATTTAAGACTAATATACTTTTACTGGCATTTTTGTTTTGTTTTGGAGCATTCCAAGTACACTCTTTATCTGTAACGGATATGTTGTAATGTCCCAAACAGAACCAGTGTGGTGTTATGACCCGAGAATATACATATATAGAAATAACGAATTTATATGGAAAGAAATGGCCACCTCAAATATACAAAATTATTTTAACGAATAATATATTCTAAGAAGTCGAAAATGCATACGAAATTGATACATAAAACATCCTGTTCTAAACATGTCAAGAGATAAAAAAAAACTAATAAAGAAGGTTCTTTATGAACCGAATGTCAACACGCATGATCCCATCTTGCGTGGGATAGAAAACTGATTAAGGAATACATGCATAAACTTCTCAAATTTATAACCATTAAAAAACCAAACATGTGGACGACTCCCGCTAAGATGTAATAAACATTCAGTTTCAATGCATAAAAACTATCATTAATTACCACTGCACTCTAAAATTAACCCCAGCTGAGTAAAAGAAATTATAATTTCCATGTGTCTTAACCCTACGACCGCCTGATAAAAATATGAGCAAAGTAATAAATAATATTTTTTTAATCATCATTATAAATCAACAACATAAAATTGTCATTACTAGCTGCTACGTGGGAGGCAAAGGGGTAACGCTTGAAACCCCAGGAGGCCGCGAATGTACTATAAAAAGCCAGAAAATTATTGAACCCATTTCATTTTCACTTATCTCAATCAACGGAGTCAAGTCTAAGTACACAGCTCGAAATACCAGATATTTTGCGTAGTAAATATTCGATGTAGTCGGTCAAAAATCCAGTTAATGTTCAAATAGAAATAATTTAAATGTATACTTGAAAGTGTTTTTTTTTAATTACTGCGCGTTAGAAAAACAAATCAATAATTAATAATCAGAATTTAGAAATCGTTTGATAAAAATATTGTGTGTGAAATACAGAATCTGAAACAGGAAAAAATGGTAAGCTGTATTTTTGTGTTTTGTGTTAATTTGGGCTATCAGATCTTTCCAACTATTATTAAATTGAATGGCTTATTGAATCTATATCTAGAATTATTTTTTCACAGTTTTATTTATTGATTCAAATTAATTTTATATCCATTGTGTTTTTTCATTATTGTTTTATTTTCTCAATTAGTAGAGTTTCAGATATTTTGTTCAAGAGTATGTATAAGCATTTGCCTTATACAAATTGTAGAACTGTCTTACATACTTGATTTGGAATGATACTTGTTCATTCACCATAGTTTCCTTAATTTTTTAATCAAAAAAATATTTGATATTATATAGTGTGTTTGGAAAAAGTTGAATTTATTTTGTAACTGGTTTAGACAGATTATTTTATATGGAAAAATTGTTGTTCATCTTAGTCATTTTGAAATTGTTAGATTCTTGAAATCTCAATTCCTTTATACAGGGGCTTGAGAAAATTGATAAAACTTCCTGTCAGTTGTAACGCAATTATTAATCAGGTTGTATCATTTACTTGGAACATGTATTTAGTACTATGGAAGTACTGAAGTTGTATTGATTACAGTGTGTATTTGTTGTGACGAAGTACTTTTTTTTTATTAATATAGTTTGTTTTTAAGTGCTTCAATTATTTGCATTTGCATTTGATTGGCAAGGTACATAATTTGAACATTCCAGCTCTCTAAAAATTTATAATAATAATAATAATTGCGACGACGATTCTTATCTGGAGCTCGATAAAAATCGCCAGTGAGTTTTTACAAATGATTCACACCCAGTAAAGCCCTTCATAAACTTGGTAACAACATCTCAACCAAGTAAACTAAAGTGTGGGGTTTCATTGGCAGTGTGGTGAAAATTTTTCCCCTGGGGCAAGAACAAGTGGCAGAGGTAATATCAGCCGATTTACTCTGTAATCTACAATATAAATATGTTGATTGTTTTATCCATTGTGATGGCAAGTATTTCTACCCTAATAATGATCAAATCGGCATCAAATTGCATTGTTTTGCAATGGTTGGATTCTAATGCATTTTTTCCTGTTTTTATTATTTTATTTATTATATGAATTTGTTAATGATAGAAAGCTTTAAAACGTGTTTTGAAGTTATTCTGAGCTAGAATTCTGAAAATAAAACGAAATATTTAAGCAAAAAATATCGAATAACAATCAAAACAATGACATAACCTCAACTCTTTCAAATAACCCATAAATATGTTATAATCCTTACCTTTCTACAAAATATGAGGGGAATTCCTAAATTTGGCCTCACTTCAACTAAATATTAGTATATCCACCCTTATTTTTAAGACAATTACTAATAAACAGAAAAATAAAAATTTCCTATGGGTATTTAACATGCATTTTCCATGGAAAGGTTCATAAGCCCGTCCCTTTTGTGATGTCAGACTTCGGTAGTCCATTATCTGTTTAACCCTTTGTTGACGGACGGTACTCTGAAGTACCGGATTTATTTTAATTCATATAAATTATATGTTACCATTGAAGCTTCTCTCAGCCTGACGGTACTCTAAAGTATACTTGAATAGTCACTGTGATTGAGTTCCCGCTAGAAAACAGCACTATGCATTTTTCATTTCTTAACTTATCGGTTGGGTGAAATTGTTAATGAGTGTAGTTGCACTATTCACTTGAGGAAACAAACGTTCATAAACGAATGTGGTGAATTATCCTATGGAGTGAATAGTAGCTCTATTGTATTATGGTTATTTTTGGTACCATACTCTGTTGGGCTACAATTCGGTGAAATGGATGGAGCATAGGCGTTATGTTTATTTTATTCTTTCAATTGTTTTTGCTCATTTATGGTCTTTCAGTCGACATCGACATGATAAGTATCAAAAGAATAAACCTCTAACAGATGCAGAACTCCTAAAGATTATTGAGGAAATCACTTATAAGGATTTACCCGATGATAAGCAAAATGTAGTGCTACATTATCATTCGATAAAGAACTATTTCTGATTGATTTCAATATTTTGTATAATCATAAAAAGCCTTTTTAATTTTTTTTTTTTAACCCTTTGAAGGTACTTCCAAATGTCTGCCGGTACTTCAAGTACCTCCTCTATTTTTTTTAGATAAAATGTCTCAAAAAATCTAAAATAATTTTAATATACTCATCTCATCATTTCAATAGACTTTGTCACAAAAAAAAATTGGAATACTTATATTTTTGATTAGTCAGGCAACAAAGGGTTAAAACATGGCAGCAAATAATTATTTTAGATGACTTCGAAATATAATCTACTTCAATATCATCAGGTTTAGAAATTTATATCTCCAGAAGCAAGGGATCTTTATGCAATTTTTTACTAATCATCAATAAAATATGCAACTATGATGTAATTTGACCGACTCTTTATTTAAATCCCATTCATACGCTCGATTGTCATGTTCAAAATACTGCTTTGGTAGAATCTCTTTTCTTGCATTTGCAAAAATCAACCACTTATAACCGGGGTTAACTATGCCAACACTTACAGGCTCTCATCTTTGAGGCCGATCCAACCCAGAATAGTGCCTATGGGACCAAACATATCCAATCTGAACGATAACAAAAACATCGTCAGTAATTCAGCCAGAAGACTCGAAGTAAGTGTAGAAAGAATGCATTCCGACAGACGTCCAAACTCTCGTATAACTTTCTAGGTTCTGCGTAACTGCATCAACTGCATCTTCGAAAACAAAATCTCCGACGCGCGAAAAACCTTCCCGGCAGTCTTGCGCGCCCTCCAGTCGAAACAGGCGCGTCTGGCGCTCTGCAACGAGCTCTCTCATCACGTCAGCGGTACCAAGGCCATGTTGGAGCATCAGCAGTTCGATCTCGTTGTCAGGCTGATGAACTGCGCCCTCCAAGACGACTCTTCCATGGACGAGCACGGAGTTGCTGCTGCTCTCTTGCCGCTCGCTACGATTTTTTGCAGGAAATTGTGCACCGGGATCATACAGTTTGCCTATACTTGTATCCAGGAGCACGCCGTTTGGAGCAACCAGCAGTTTTGGGAGGCCGCTTTCTATCAGGTATGCCGTCGAAAAACGGGTTTGGCTATTTGTACACTCTGAGTTATAGGTTGAAGGTTTTTCATAAAAATTCCTTTGTATGTAATACCCGTGTGGTTTCTTAGGCATAGTAGGCAAAACTCTTCACTTACATGAACACAAATGAAAAAGTATTGTCTCGTCCAACCACTTTCCTCCCTCATATACTCTCATGACCGATCTCAGGACGTCCAGAAAGACATCAAGGCGCTGTACACTTCGAGGACTGACAACCTCGCGCCGAGATCCAATCCCGAATTGCTCAGCCCCACCTCTCCTCGCGACTCCAAGGACTACACCTGGCACAGACGGTCGGCGATCAACAGGGCCCAGGAAGCGACCGCGCTGGAAATCGCCGCGGAACAAATGCGCATCTGGAACACCATCGATCCCGAGAAACAGAAGGAACTGACCACGTGCGAGGAGAACACCATGTACAGTCAGGCGATACATTACGCCAACAGGATGGTGTACCTGTTGATACCGTTGGATATGGGGCACAAGGCGAGCAAGCAGGATCTGTTCGATGACGAGAGGGCGAGTAATAGCATCGCGAACAGGTGAGTGCCACTTTAAAAATTAGGAGGTTCTCTAGTCGACGCGTATATTTATGAGTCGGCGCCAAACAAACAATCAACCAAGATCATTAAATTACTTCAAAGAAATGATCAAAATAACATGAAAATGCAAAGTGAAATCTCCAACGTTAAACAATAACATTCCAAAAATACGCTCTCCGCACGATCACTCGCAACGACGTGTGCCCTAACGTGTGATCCCATTCGGGTAGCTGTCTCGCTGATATTGAGTTCGAGAACGCTCGGCAATTTCTGGGGAAGGGACGTGCCGCCGCCGCGCACCCCGCTGCCATAATTGTACGCTTTACGTAATTGATTTTGTTTGTTTGACGCCGACTCAAAATTAGTTACAATGGAATAACATTTTACAATGATCTACCAGACCATTTGAAAACATGGCAAATTACGATTCAAAATTCATTTAAAGAATTACCTTCATTAATTTTTTTTTTCTTCTGATTCTATCATTTATATTATTTTTCTATACTTTCTAGAGTATGTAGTGTTTAACTTTCTTGTTGTTTAGTATTTATATTTTCCCTTCCATAAACTTGTACGTTTCTTGGGAAATAAAATTGTTATTATATACATTAGTCTAGGAGCTTAGTTATTAAGACTAAAGAGGTTCATTTTATTTTTTGCTTTTCAGTTTCTTTTTTAGCCGGTTTAGTTTTTAGTTAAAAAAAGTTTTTATAAAATAATGCATTAAAATACAAGAAATGATGAAGTCCAAATTAATTTCTTGTTATACTTACGTATCAGTCGAACGACAAAATTGATTCACTAGAGTGCCGGTCACTTATACTAGTTGCCAGGTTCCCAACCTTCATTGCGCATGTCTCTTTTTATTGGCAGTCCCACGTTTTTTTTCCAAAAATGGAAATTGAACTTCTACGAAATAAAAAAAAACCAATATAAGCTTTGTTAGTACTACCTTTAATCCCCATTTCTTATCTTCGAAAAAAAAACGAAAAAGTTGGACTGTTTTTACAATTGTTAGTCCACTGAAATTAACAATACGATAATAAGAGAGAAAAATTATAATTTATTTCCTGAACACCTTTTAGTGCTTGGGTAATGCCGGATTATTTCAAAACCATCACGATGTTATGACCCGAGAATATACATACATAGATATAACGAATCTATATATGAAGGAGTGGCCACCCCATTATTTTAACGAATAATCCATTCTAAGAATATTGAAAAATGCATCGAAAATAATCGCTACCATATGGAGCTTGAAATCACATCATAAAGTAATAAAAATGTCAACCAAGATATAAGGTTGAACATGATATTCATGAAGTCGAACTTTCAACACATATGAAAATTGCGTGTGAAAGTCATATCAGATAATACATAAAATTCTCAAATTTATGACGCGATAAAAATCAAAAACATGTGAACGTCTTCCGCTAAGATGTAATAAACCTTCAATTTTAATGTATAAAAAGCTGCCATTAATTACCGCCGGTGACAGAATGAAAATCAAAAACATGTGAACGCCTTCCGCTAAGATGTTATAAACCTTCAATTTTAAT
The DNA here is from genome assembly GCA_018342105.1 of Gonioctena quinquepunctata. Lineage (NCBI taxonomy): Eukaryota > Metazoa > Arthropoda > Insecta > Coleoptera > Chrysomelidae > Gonioctena > Gonioctena quinquepunctata. The sequence continues at coordinate 30,755 of JAFIRS010000920.1, read as the reverse complement.
GTATGAAGAGCTGTCATTAATTACCGCCGCTGACAGAATAAAAATCAAAAACATGTGAACGTCTTCCGCTAAGATGTAATAAACCTTCAATTTTAATGTACAAAAAGCTGTCATTAATTACCGCCGCTGACAGAATGCACTCTAAAACACCCCATCTGAGTAAAAATCATGTTTACCATGTGTGTTACCCCTTTGACCGTCTGATAAAAATATAGGATGTAATAAATTAGTTAAAAAAAATATCCACGTCAGAAAAACAAGTCTTGTTTTTTTCTCAGTCGGGAACCGCGATGTCTATAAATTTGACTCATTAATCCTAATAAACCTGTCATCCCTACCAGACATATGAAGGAGTAAATAGTCGCGTGTTTTAATAGATAAGGAGAAGGGTATAAAGCCAGAAAAATATTAATTCAATCTCATTGTCAAAGCCTTTCATTCACCTCAGAAGTCACAGTCAGCTCGAATTATGTAGTCAGAAAATTCAGTCTTAACGTTCAAATATAAATAGTTGACATGTATATTTAAAAGTGTTATAATAATATTATCTGCCGCTCGATAAAAATTGCCACTGAGTTTTTATAAATTATTCACACCTTCATAACTTCGGTAACAACATCTCAACCAAGTGAAATAAAGTATACAGGGCCGGTTCATATCAACGATCAGATGTTAATGTTGACGGTCAACTGAGTGTGCTCTGTACTCGGTTGGGTCAGTGAACCACATCTAGATTGTTTGTTTTTCGCGTCTGTTGGCTTGTGCTGCAAAGACTTGAAATTGTTTTTTGATCATTGTGCTTTGTAGAGTGCTTCAAAATGGTCTTCATTGATTTTACAGCTTGGATAATAATTTATAAGGTGGGTAACAAGGTATACAATTGTGTTTGAGTGATTGGTTTGCCATAAAAAGTTGTATTTATCACACTCCCCCTCTGAAACGACCTTCGAACCCCGACGATTTCAGCAATGAATACCGATATTTCAGCGTTGCCGAAAGCGACAGCGCAGACGCAGAGTCGGGCTTCGAGGATCAGGATCCCGGCGAAACGGGCAACACGGTCATAAGGATAGTGTCGAGGTTCATCGACAAGGTTTGCAACGAAGGCGGCGTGACCAGGGATCACATCAGGAACTTGCATCAAATGATACCGGGCGTGGTCCACATGCACATCGAAACCTTGGAGGCAGTGTACAGGGAGTCTAAACGCTTGCCGCCCATCCAGAAACCCAAGATTTTGACGCCAAACATACTGGTCGGCGAGGAGACAATAATGGAAGGTCGGTGTTTCGTACTTCACTTTCCTCCTTCACATTGTTTTCTTTCGTCTGTTTCGTTTTGTTTGGGTGTTCGAACAGTTGTTATGTTTTAGGTTTGAGGGTTTATTTGCTGCCGGATGGAAGGGAAGAGAGCAGCGCTGGGCTTCTAGGAGGTCCGCCACTTCTACCTGCTGAGGGTGCCATTTTCCTAACCAACTATCGAATAATTTTCAAGGGGATACCGTGCGATTCATTTGGTAATTATAGCGTTAACAAACAGTTCGTCTTTCCCAGATTGAACTCTTACCGGATATATTGTGTTCCTCGAGGTTCCGTCCTTGGTCCCACCAGTATGTGTCACGTATGAAAGGGGTCAAATGGCGTATTATCTTGGTATAAGAGATTTGGCTATTAATAACAAATTGAACTCGATCTCCGTATTGATTGTGTTCCTCAAGGATCCCTACTTGGTCCCATATTAACTATTATTTGTTATATAGACAAAGTTGTCTAAAAACGTACTAGTTTGTTGTGTTCAAGTGATTGGTGTGCCATAAAAAGTGTTTCTTGTCGAAACATTTGAAATAGAGCTGAGATGAACCTTTTTTGGAACTTTGACAACGAATTTGCGACTTTGAAAATATTCCGTCAGAAGTATTTTTATGTTGTTCCCATTTTTGGTGGCGCATAGAATTTTGATCTCCGTTTTTATAGATAAATGGTCATTACTGGAAAATGGCCAAGAAAACTTCAACACACTAGATATTTTCGTGATTCGGCCAAAATTTTGAACAGTTTGTTTCTGACCATGAATTAATTGGACTATTGTTACGAAACTGGGGTTCGTTAAAGAAAGATCTGGAAGATGACGTCACTCCCAACGGTCGTTTCTCGAATTTTCCAATGGCGGTTATAGAACATGCGGAACATGATGTCATCGGCACCCAGCACAGGGGCGTATCCGCTCATATCCGTAACACTATTTTGACTTTTCATCCTTGTGCGATTTTCTCGAAAACAAAATAATTATCTTTGGGCACTTCCGTAAGATCTTTAGTTTTCAAGATAGGCGATCGAAGTACAGTAGAGACTAGATGATCCGGAGAGCGATAATCCGGATATTTTGCTAGTACGGATTGACGCCAAGCTTAAATTATGGAATTATGTACCTTGTACCGGATCATATTTGATAATCCGGATTTGCCATGGTCATTGGTTCTAACTTGTCTGAACGGGTTATTTCAAAGCGGTAACTCATATTTTGTTTATTTGACGGCCGGACGTATTTTAGTGTAGTGCAGAATGGCAACACGTAAACATATTAATTACTTTGTCAATGAAACAATAGGGTGAAATATGCAAGACGTGATAATCCGGATTTTTATTAATCCGGATTAGCTCTAGCTTTAATTGATCCGGATTATCGAGTCTCCACTGTATAAGAGAAGTTTGCGTGGGAGCAAAAATGACATCACTGTTTTCTAATGTCTATTTTAGATCGGAAGTGAAAAAATTAAAGAAATCAATCTAACATTCTGGTTGCTGTAATAATGGTACAATGAGAACTTTGTCTTTATTAATGATAATAGATATCAAATGTGTTCCTATTGTCAATTTACAAGGCCACTCAAATTAGCTTTCGAGTTTTCTATGGAAAATTCTACAACTTGTATAGGCTGCTCGGGGCATTGCTTCAACAACTTATAACTAACAATATTACGCAACTTGATAGTTGTATATTGAAAGAATTCAGGGGCCAATCAATTATGAAACGATTTATAAAAGTGCTGATTGTAGGTCTTGTCAAGTTGTAAGGGAAATGGGCCCAAGATGTGAACCTTGAGGTACCTCACAAGCGACATCGTCGATGTTGCTGATTCGTTTGTCACCGATATTTTTCCCCAGCTTGCGAGCAGGTCGTCGTAAGATCTTTCCCCGTGACTTCCCTCACGAAAGAGAAAAAAGTGGCCGTCCAGTACCTCGCCCACCTCGACCAGTGGTTGCAGGAGGGCCTGCAACTGCGCTCCTGCACCTTCCAGCTGATGAAGTTCGCGTTCGACGAAGAAGTCACGCCTGAAAACGTCGATACTTTACGGAAATTGATACACAAAATCCGGCACCCGCCCGACGTTTTCCACCATTTCGCCTTCACTGGCCAGGTGACGGTGGCGCAGACGCCTTTGCACAAGAACAAGGAGAAAAACGCCACGTTGAGGGGTTTCGCGAAGAAGACGCTGTTGAAAACGGCGAGGAAGGCGGGATTCAAGCAGAAGTCGTCGTCCAAGAGGCAGAAGTACGTCTTGCCCAACATGAACGTCAACAATTCCAATAAGGTGAGGTTTATACTTGCGTTTCGATCCTCCGGTATGGTTTGACTCGTCATTTTTCCTCAGACGACTTTCTTGTGAACTTGCTGAATTATTACTATTATTTTTATTATCAAGTACATGACTTCGCCGGGCCGCATGAGCTTGCCAATGACCGAAGATTACAACAACGACGACGAAATCTCGATCGACGATTTCGAAACCGGCCAAGCGTCGATAGCGCCCGTCCCCACCGACGCCAAAACTCTGGAACGCTTGCAAGAACGCAGTTACGTCAGGGATTGGCAGAGACTCGGCTTGTGCAGCAGCAGTTCTTCGCCTAGAGGAAAAGCCGCGCACCAGGATCAGTTCAGGTTGACGACCGTGAACGCCATCTACATGATGTGCAGGAGGTGAGTACTTCGATGTCCTTTTCACAGATGGGGCCTGCGTCTGTTCCTTGTGGAACACTACTCACTCGGTACAGTCATGCAGGTTCCCGAATACCCAAATATCGGTCGGTCGAATGATTCATCCTGATGCATTTTTTTTTGGGTGGAAACTGAAGCCAAAACAAATGAAGCATGACCATCGCTCTATAATCGGCAAGGGTGAATTGATGCGCATGCGCGAAAATGGAGACGTGACATGTATTGGTTGATGTTCGGTTGACATAACTACGCGCTGCCAATATGACAAGGAAAGACATATATATAACCTGACTTCACCTTCATTGTATTTCTCTTATGGCCAGTTATCAATATTTGTAGTTAATAAATATATGGGTGGAAATCCTCATGGGCACTGATCGCTTGGAGCCCATCGCGAATCTTCTACATCTCTAAAACCACCCCTCGCTCTCTCTCTCTCTCTCTCTCGCTCCAGGGATCGTCATTGAACATGGTCTGGTGCGAGCTGCGTTTGAGTTTGGTCTTTTCTTGTACCTCTGATTGCTGGTGTATTTCCGCTTTGCCTGCCTTTGCGTGGTTTGACCGCAGTCTTAGAGTTGCCTGTTCGGGTGTTGTCTTTCCCCCTCTTTCTTTTGCTTTATTTTACTCATGCTATTGCTAACAGTGCTCCACATTGTGGTGTTCCTAGTCATTATTTCTGTTATATTTTCAGCGTTAATGCTTTACCCTGGCACGATCTCTAACTCGCGCCTTCCGCTGGCCATCTATTGCATTCAAATATCGTGTGCTCGGCGTTTTATGTCATTACGCTATATATGCATATATCGTCCTCGGTTTTTCGGATTTTTTTTGTATGAGCACGAAAGGAGCCATGGCCAGATAAGAACTGTGTTGTGTGGAAATTCAGGTTTCTGCAGCCAGCCCATGTTTTGACATCAGGTATCAATCGGTTTGTCCACTGTGCCACCGCTTGGGTTTCATCCCACCTGGTTTACCAGTTTCTTAGCGTCACTGACCGTTTTATTTCCGTGTTTTGCCTTCTATCTCCAATGCTCCGGTGTCTCCTTGCTCTCTCTTCCACTAAAAGCTCTATCGAAGGGACCCCGGATGGTACGCAGGTTGTCTCTAGCGATACCGTCCTGTATGCTGCAATCGTTCTTATGAGCATTTTCCGTTGTAGTTCTTCGGATGTGTTATCTAAACATTACTCTGTCATCTAGCCAGATGCCCAGGTGTTTGATACATTTGCTAGGACGGATGACTGTGTCTCTTACTCGGAATGTTTTGTCTACTCTGTTCCTGGGTATCTTTAGGATGATCGATTCGGTCTTTTGTGCGACCATCTTGAGGTCGTTTGTATCAATCCAGGGAACCTTTTTTTAATAGTGGAGTTTCCTTTTTCTATGAGTTCGTGTTAGTCTTTTGATTTGATGATCATGGCTAAGTCGTCCGAGTAGGCCACTGTCGAGCATCCAGTTGGGAGTTTCAGCCGTGAAACTTGGTCATATAGCATGTTCCACAGGGTCGGACCGAGGACTGATCCCTGTGGGTCATTCTGATGTGGTGTTCTCTGTTGATTTCGTGGTGACGCCCTTGGAAATAGCTCTCTATGAGCTTGATCAGATAGGCGCTAATTCCGATGTTTTTAAGTCTGTTTAGGATATGGCTGCAAACTGCCGAATTGAAGGCGTTTTCTATATCAATCATTTCGATGGGTCCCCACTTAGCCTGTCGGTCTTTTGCCTCTTGTACTACCCGGTTCACTGCGTCCACTGTTGATCTGCCTCTCCTGAAACCGAATTGTCGCTCGGATAGGATATTTTTTTCCTCTAGCTCCAGTTCCAGGCATTGTTTCACAACATACTCTACCAGTTTCCCCAGGGTGTCTAGTAGGCATATGGTCCCGAACTTGTTTTCTTGCTTGGGAATCAGTATCACTATAGCTTTTTTACATTCCCCTGGGAATTGTTATGCCCGGGGGATTTGCCTGACTACTGTGAGGAGGGCAATTGGTATAGTCTTCATCGCTATTTTGACGGTTTCCACCGCTATGCCGTCTGGGCCTGTGGCTTTTCCGGGCTTAAGTCTGTCAGATGCCGCAGCAAGCTCTTCTTGGATAGCGTGTGGTCTTTCGTCTGGTACCCAGTGGTCGTTCTTCGGTGGGAACAGTTTTGAGACAATCTAATTTTTCGTGATGGAGTCCATTTCGTAGGGTAGGCCGTGATTCCTTAGTTCTCTTGTGACCAGGCTATATCCTTGCCCGCAGATGTCTCGTTCCAGGTCCGCACAAATTTAGGACCAGTGTTATTTCCTGGAAGTCTATATGGAATTCGTGTATTCCTTCCTAGTGGCTTTGTATGCTGTTTCAAGTTCCTCGATGTTTTCGGAGTTCCTTTTCCTGGCTTTGTTCAGTTTTCGTCTGCCCTTATTGCATGCTTCTTTGAGGTCCTGTATGCGACTGTTCCACCAGAAAGGTTGCGGCCGTGGTGTGGTGCCATGGTTTTGAATTCAGGTGGCATCCTGTGCTTTCAGCTGGCTGGTTAGTCCACTTGGCTCGTTTTCTGCTGGGCTGCAGGTGAGTGATATGGCAGCTCTAAGGTTATATTTGTCTAAATGCGGTTTCTTTCTCTGTTGTGATCTTCTCTTCCCCGTTTTGTGGTTTATATCATATCCTGATGGAGCCTGGCGGAACATTATTTTTGCAGTTATCCGGCTCTGCTCCTAGTTCCGGCTTCTGTGACCGACGAGAGCATACGCAGGTTTTGCCGATGCTACAGGCAGGGACGCATCCCGAGCATAACTTGGCAACACCCGCGTCCTGAACTTGTTTTCTTGCTGGGGAATCAGTATCACTATAACTTTCTTCCATTCCTCTGGGAATTGTTGTGCCCGGAGGATTTATCTGACTACTGTGCTATTTTGACGGTTTCCACCGATATGCCGACTGGGCCTAGGGCTTTTCCGGGCTTACGCCTGTCACATACCGCAGCATGCTCTTCTTGTGTGATATCCTGGTTCGTGTGTAGTCTTTCGACTGGTACCAGTCGTCGTTCTTCGTGGTGGAGTCCATTTCGTAGGGTAGGCCGTGATTCCTTAGTTCTCTTGTGATCAGGCTATATCCTTGCCCCCAGATGACTCGTTCCAGGTCCGCACAAATTTGGGACCAGTATTCTTTCTTGGAAGTCTGGATGTAGTTCGTGTATTCTTCCTAGTGGCTTTGTATGCTGTTTCAAGTTTCCGATGTTTTGGGAGTTCCTTTTCCTGGCTTTGTTCGTCTGCCCTTGTTGCATGCTTCTTTGAGGTCCTGTATGCGGATGTTCCACCAGTAGGGTTGCGGCCGTGTGGTGCCATGGTTTCGGATGCAGGCGGCATCCTGTGCTGCTTTCAGCTGGCTGTTTAGTCCACTTGGCTCGTTTTCGGCTGTGCTGGAAATGAGTGATATGGCAGCTCTAAGGTTCCCTCTGTCTAAATGCGGTTTCTTTCTCTGTTGTGATCTTCTCTTCCCCGTTTTGTGCTTTATATCATATCCTGATGGATCCTGACGGAACATTATTTTTGCAGTTATCCGGCTCTGCTCCTAGTTCCGGCTTCTGTGACCGACGAGAGCATACGCAGGTTTTGCCGTTGCTACAGGCAAGGACGCATCCCGAGCATAACTTGGCGACACCCGCGTACCAAAGCGCTACTGCTTCGGGGTGCCGGCCATCACGGCAAGAGCGTTATGGGCATGCTGAAGAGTCATCCGGCGCCAGCTGCGTCCACAGGTAAAGTAGTAATCAAATGAGTCTTCAACCTTACGTGCGTACAATCACGATTCAGAAATAAAGTTGCGGGCTATAGATTTTACAATGGGTCAGAACGAGAGGTAATCAGCACAGCTGCCTCTGTCTCTTTTCAATCGTTATGGTCTTACCTTACATTCGCAACTTTGAATATTGTGCTTGCGACTGAGACTGAAAGCTGCAACATAAATTGTGCTGTGGCTCGAGGCACAACAGTAGGAAGGGAAACATTCTACAGTTGTATAGTTAAATACTTGATTATCCATTGCGTATATCTGTTATATTTTGTACTGGCCCACTGACTCTGGCACCTCTCATTCTAATCTATTATGAATCCTATATATAGTCCGCGATTTTATTTCCGAAGCTCAACGTTTTTTCATTGCATTATGATTCGATCGACAGAAACGACGTCTTCTACCGAGCAAGAGAAATACCTGTCCGCTTTGGTCAATGCCACGCCCATTTTCTCGCACAGGGCGGCGTGGGGCATGTCGGATAGTTCGCTGAGCATCGATTCGTTGTTTTTGGCGGCCGACGATACGTTGGGTTGCACCACAATGACGCCGGAGGTCGCCAGGAGGTCGAACGCTTTCAATAAAGCCATAGGAACTTTGGGGTGAGTGTGAGATGGAGTTGGGGTACTTGCAAAGTCGGTATACTGAAACTACTTGACTAAAAATTCTTCGTATCCATCCGATAGGGTGTTTCCGAGATCTTCGGGCGGCAAAGGCCCCAAAAACTTCGGTCGATGGGGATCCCTGAAGGACCGCCGCCAATCTTCGCAAGCCTCTCTGGCCGCGAACCAGCAGAACAGAGTGAACCTCCGCCACAGCACGGACGTCGAGAACGCCATGGACGGCGTCCACACGCTTCAGAGGGCGGCGCTCTACATCCTCGGCGAAAAAGCGCAGATGAAAGGCGTCAAGGTGGAATCTGCCCCCAAGACTGACTTCATTCCCGTTGAGTATTACGACATTCGACATACCAAGGCAGCTTTCAAGAAGTTGATGAGGGCTTGCATTCCTAGCTCGCAAAACGTGGAGCCGGAACACAGTTTTCACAAGTAAGTTTTTTGGGGTGCCTCGGGGTTCGGTACTCGGCCCTTTCCCTTTTGTATCAAAGATTGACTTTGTTGGTAAGTCTGTTATCTCACTAGTTCTCCTTTCTTGTATTCCCTTTTCACATGAAACACTCTTATCGTTAGGTTGATAGAGAATTCCGAATGGTTGCAACAAATCCAGAACATCATGCAGCTTTCCGGGGCCGTGGTGGATCTCCTCGACCTCCAAGGCTCTTCGGTAGCCATTTGTCTCGAAGAAGGCTGGGACGTGACGGCGCAGGTCTCTTCTGTAGCTCAACTCTGCTTGGATCCCTACTACCGCACCTTGGAGGGCTTTCGAGCCCTGGTGGAAAAAGAATGGATCGGTTTCGGGCACAGGTTCAGCCATCGCAGCAATCTGAACGCCAACTCGCAAGCCAGTGGTTTCGCGCCGACTTTCTTGCAGTTTCTAGACGTCGTGCATCAGATCCAGAAGCAGTATCCCATGGCGTTCGAATTTAACGACTATTACCTACGATTCCTTGCTTATCATTCCGTGTCTTGCCGGTTTAGGACGTTTTTGTTCGATTGTGAGCAGGAACGGTTCGAGAGCGGGGTCGCGGCCGTGGAGGACAAACGCGGATCTTTGACGTCTCACCACAAGAGTGTCGATACGGTTTCGGACGACGAAAATATTTACCCGGGCGGGCGGATAGCTTCGGCTTACCAGGGTTCCAATTTGGGACAGAGCGTGTTCGACTACGTCGAGAAGCAGCACGCCAGGAACCCGATGTACTTCAATTTCATGTACACACCGGATTTCGAGCACCCAGTGTTGAGACCGCAATCGCACCTGCCTTGCCTGGAGGTTTGGAACTATTATCTCGACGAAGATCTGCGGTACGGACCGAGCTATGATCCCGAGATCATCCAGATGGATTCCCAGCAGGAGGAAGAAGTCGAGGCTGCGGACGGCATTGTCAAGACGAGGAAGGTCGTTTCTCTAGGGTGAGAACATATTTTATCTCCCGATTCGGGTCGCCCCAAAAATAATAGAAAAAAACATTGTGCTGGGGTAGCTCGAATGTACTTTCGAAATCTGGCTCAAAGGACCAAAGCTCGAGTCCGTTTGCTTTATTGGTTTGAAACTTGCCCTCTATCTAGGTATGACAACGTCAACAAGGCCGTACCAGACGCATTTAGTCACCTTCTGGAGGAAATACACAAATTGGAATCCGATTTGGGCCATCTTCCGCAAAAATGGAAGGTTTTGTGGGATAAACTGGAACTTCCTTTGACTGATTCCTTGACCGTGAGTTAATTACTCGGTTTAACGACAACCACTTCTTTTTTTTTTATTTTCAGCGTCACGCCTCTTTCAGTACGGCCCTCGTGAGGTCTCACGGTCGGCTCGTGCATAAGCGGTCGACTCTCGAAATATTGATGAGAGGCAAGATGGTGGGAGCCGCCGAGTCGTCTCTCATCTATTCTCATCCGCACAGGTTCGAACGGTACAACTACACCACGCCCACCTACTGCGATCTGTGCTCGAATTTGTTATGGGGTCCCGTCAAAGTGAGTGAATTGAGGTTGTGTTTTCGGTGAGTAATGCGTTTTCTTTCAGACGGGGATGAGGTGTATAGATTGCGGATACAGCTGTCACGAGAAGTGCATGGATAGCGTACCGAAGAATTGTACAAAGTATAAGTCGGTGGCCGATAGTACGACGTCGCAAGTTATACAGAGCAACGCCGGTGACAACGCTTCTGTCAGTTCTGGTAAGTTTGGTGTTTGGCTTGATATTTCCCAGCTGCTTGCTGCTTCATGGCAGAACCCTTCGGAACTCTTACTCAAGGTTGCAAGATGATGGCAGACTGTGGCGTGGCGTTTTGGAAGAGGTCCCGGGTTCGATCCCCGGTCGGGGCAGATATTTTCAATCTCACATTTACGCTCGACTGAGCTGCTTCTCAGGTGGCGTTTGGAGCCCAGAACACATGGGAAACGGATCCGCAGGCTTGGGAAAATGGATTTATTTTAGTTTTTCTGAACGTGAATTGAAATTCATTATCTTTTTCTTTTGGTTCCAACCGTGGAGCCTCGATTCTGAGCGATGATTTTTTGCGTTTAGGCAGCGCCAGACAAACGTCTAGTCAACAGTACTACGATCAGTTCTCGTCGAACGTGGCCGAGGATAGGACGCATGAAGGTTATTTGTACAAAAGGGGGGCGCTGCTGAAAGGCTGGAAACAGAGGTGGTTCGTCCTTGATTCTATCAAGCACCAGCTGAGGTACTACGATGCCATGGAAGACTCGCATTGTAAAGGATACATCGGTGAGTGAAATTTAACTTTCGCCGAGGGCGTAGGTGTTTCAGTTCTGTTCTGGAAGAAATCTATCTGTATCGCCAAACATCCATACCTATAATAAAAATGAATACCGATTCTTAGTAAGCGCAACACGTGAGAACGTGGTTGATACGGACAAACTCAGAAAAGTTGCCCGGAAATTGAAAAATTCGGGTTATAAGAAATTTGGCGAAGAAAAAGACTATCGAGTCATTTATTGCCAAAACGAAATAACTCAGTGGTTAGACTGTCGACTACCAAGCAGAAGGTCACAGGAACGAATCCCTCGGGGTAATTGTATTTTTATTTTATAACAACGGCTGGACCGATTTGGCTAATCGTTTTTTAGAAAAGTTATTGGAAATTTCTTTGTCCTGGAAAAGTTTTCAGGAATATATGATATATAATAAAAATGAATGTGTTGTATTGGTAAGCTCATAACTTGAGAACGGCTGGACCGATTTGGCAAAAAAAAATCGGGAAATTGGGATAACAAAAAACGGTATAACGGGAGAAAGCGATAACGGGATAATAGAAAAACGGAATAACGGAAAAACGAGATAACAGGATAACGAAAAAACGGGATAACTAGATCTATTTACCGAAATTTTTCCGGCAAGTTTTATCGCCAATTTTCAATGTTTTGTCGGCAAAATGGGATAACGAACGGGATAACAGATAAACGGGAGAACAGGATAACGGATAAACGAGGTAACGGGATAACGAAAAAATGGGATAATTGGATTCATTTAACGACATTTTTACGGCAAGTTTGTCGCCGACGCAATTTTAAATGTTTTGTTCATCAAGAGCAAAGTTTATATTCAACGAAATCGGAACACTCGAAGATCGACATGAAGATGTTCTATAAATAGTACTTTTCTGTCATGATCTATTTCGATATAAGTTCCTAAAGTCATCGGATGCGCCAGTTTTTTTATTGTCCAGGTCAGCCGATATGTCAATTCCAATGGTTTTCGTTACTTCTGCAAATAACTATCAAAATGCGCATTCTTCAGGAAAACTGCAAAAACTAGGAAATACCTGAAAAATTAGTCTATCCAAAGATATGAACAAAATAATAAACGTGACGAAGATTCTATATGGAGAGATTGTAAAGGGGTTTCTTTCCAATTCGACACTTAAAGTGGAATGGCAACTCACTCCGGACAGCTGCAGTGGAGAAAATATACATTGGTCCTGAAAATTGTGCATTTTTTTCACGTGCGGATTGCACGTGCGGAAAGATAAAATGCGGAATGCAAAAAACAAGTTACTATAATGAATGTTGAGAGTAATCTAGAGAAATTTTCAACAACTGGCAACAGCGCCAGGGTGATTGTTCGCGGTAGATGAAACACGACCTTTTACGATTGATGTTTCCATCAGAAATCGTTCAGCATTATTTCTGGTAACCCGAAAACGGTCGTGATAGTCGGTAATATATTTTTGACTATGGTTGACGATGGTTTATTAAGGGCGGACCAAGCGAAGTTGGCCAAAAAATATCCGTTTTTTTCTAAGCTCTCGGGTAAAGCGGCAGGCAAAACTACTAACATCATAAAAATAATTGTGATGGAATAGTATGATCATTTTCCTTTCTAGATTTGGCTGAAGTAATGTCTGTGAATCCCGCCCCACCTGCTCCTGGACCTCCCAAAAAGACAGATGATAAATCCTTTTTTGATGTGAGTACAAGAATTCTTGCGAAGGAAAAAATGCTGGGTCTGTAGAATTTTCAGGACGATGTCGGTATTTTTAGATATTGATTGCCGTAAAAAAGTTGAACCTCCGATTAAATTTTATTCAAATTTCAACGCGAATGATTCAGATGATAAATGTACTGGCTTTTTATAATTTTTTTCCATTCTTCAGAATACTTATTATTTTGTTACTTCCACAGCAAATTTTACAATGCAATCACAGTGGGCTTCTGTCTGTCTCCAAATTTGTTTTTTTTTTGCGAAAAATTTATATCATTGGATACATTGGTCTAAAACCTTTTTTTTCTCCAGTTACGTACTAGTCGTCGTACATACAACTTTTGCGCGGCAGATACTGCCTCTGCGCAAGAGTGGATCGAAAAGCTCCAAGCGTGTCTCTAAAGACGGAAAAAAGAAGAAAATACTCCTTATCCAAAGTTAGATAATTCCTATATATATTTTTAAATATTAGGCTGACAATAAATGTTTTATTTTTTATTCGTTATTTATATTTTTTTACATGTACATGTTATATATCGGTTGTTTGATATGTCGCACGATCGTGTACTGCTCGACAGGCGGAAAATACATGAAAAATCTTTTTAAATTTTTTATTTTCAGAACATCTCTCAGTTTATGGTATATATCTGATTTTACTTATCCTTGAGATGTTCGATGAACCAAGAGTTTGCAATTGTGGTTAGTGTTATTTGGGGTAAAACCGGTCAGTGTGCTTGATCATCAAAGTTTTCGGAACAGTTGACCATATTTGTTGGTAACTCCTTCAAGTTAGCATCCTGGGTTCGTCTTCCCATCTTCCAAAGAAATTATTTGGCGCCAGCAGAGGCCAAATATTTTTTTTGGCAGTTGGTTTGGATATTATTGGCGTAGGTTATTTGGGGTAAAACCGGTCAGTGTGCTTGATCATCAAAGTTTTCGGAACAGTTGACCATATTTGTTGGTAACTCATTCAAGTTAGCATCACGGGTTCTTCTTCCCATCTTCCAAAGAAATTATTTGGCGCCAGCTGAGGCCAAATATTTTTTTTGGCAGTTGGTTTGGATATTATTGGCGTAGGTTATTTGGGGTAAAACCGGTCAGTGTGCTTGATCATCAAAGTTTTCGGAACAGTTGACCATATTTGTTGGTAACTCCTTCAAGTTAGCATCCCGGGTTCGTCTTCCCATCTTCCAAAGAAATTATTTGGCGCCAGCAGAGGCCAAATATTTTTTTTGGCAGTTGGTTTGGATATTATTGGCGTAGGTTATTTGGGGTAAAACCGGTCAGTGTGCTTGATCATCAAAGTTTTCGAAACAGTTGACTATATTTGTTGGTAACTCATTCAAGTTTATCCCAGGTTCTTCTTCCCATCTTCCAAATAAATTATTTGGCGCCAGCTGAGGCCAAATATTTTTTCTGGCAGTTGGTTTGGATATTATTGGCGAAGAAATTGAGATTTTAGCGCTAGCCAAGAACCAAGGATGGAAGGTGTTGCGATTATTTGGCACCAGCAGAGGCCAAATATTTTTTTGGGGATTGGTTTGGATATTATCGGCTATTTGGCAGCAGAGGCCAATATTTTTTTGGCAGTTGGTAACAATATTATTGGCGATATAAATCACAATTTTATTCAACTGAATCAAGGATTAAAGGGTGTTGGGATTCCGTTTTTGTAAATGGGGATAATTTCCATCAACATTGACATTAGGGATTCATTTAACTAACAAATGAATATACTTGCCAGAACATGTTGCTGAAATAGTTCTCGAAGTTTCTGCATTTCCAATTCCAAAACGAAACTATACAGAATTTAATGGAATTTACAGTGCATGGAATCAGAACACCAGGAAACATACATATTTCTTACAATTTTTTAGCTATCAAATAATTGTGGTGCCGTTTATAGACGTAGAAGAACGTTTTGGCCTCATTTTTTGAAACTTTTCTCACTTTTAATTCATATACCTCATATTGCAGATCACTTTCTGTCCACTCTGATCGAAAATATGGGTTAAAAATATTGTGGTGGCACTTTTTTTCCATCGCCAATAGAATATGGTCAATTTGTAGCTCAAAACAAAAACGCATCTCGGTTTTAAAACACCTATAATGTAGATTATGCTCGGAGGAAGTTAGATCTACGAGTATTTTCTACTGTTGAGCAGTACACGGATTTTGTTGTATGTGCTTAGTTTGTATAGGTTATGTTTTTCTTGTAAAGGGATCATTTTTACATCAAGCTCAAATAGTTAAATTATGTAGGATGACTTATGTACTGTAGCCAATAAGTTCAGCAGTTGCCATCTGATTAATTCCTCATTTATTTTTCGATTGTCTTACAAATTTATAAAAATTCAGCGATAAAATCGCGGAAGTAGGCTTCATATCCCAAACAAATCCAGTAGTCGAGTAATTGATTGGAAAACTGAAACAATTAACATAACGGAATCTCGAATGGACTTTGAACAAAAACAAATCAGTAGAAAGTTATTACCATATCATCTAAACTCGAATAATATAAGAATGTCAAAAGCAACATTACTTCCAAAGAGATCGAAGTATGGATTATCTTTCTGGTGATTTTTTTCAACCTGTTGGTATGGGAAACATTCGTGTAAATGATAAACATCAGTGGGCCCGAAACAGAACCGTGAGGTATACATCTAACAAGTTTTTTTTTAAGTTATATTTCCAGCTTTTTTATTCTTTTGATGGCGATGGCTTTTGATTTTGTCGGGGAGATTTACGCGAATACTTCGATGTTCATTGTTTCAAATTTTCGTTCGATTGCTTTAGTTACTCTTGTCCATGTACATATCAGAGGTTACCAGAAAAAAAGTCAGTTCTGATCATTGAACATTCCAAAATGAAGCTGAACTGGGAATATATTGGGTTTAGGTTAATTATTAAAATCGAATATTACCCCTAGGAAATACATTGTGTTGTGTAAATTATAAAGAAATTATATGTTGTTATATTTGTGATATATTATTTTTGATAGGTTTCTCATTACTCAACCTTTGTTTTAGCTTCAGTGGAATAACTGCCAAAGTTAATAAACACTTTTCCTGATAAATTTGCTTTTATTTTTTCCCTTCCCAAATATCACTCGACCGAGTGCACTTTTAATATTCAACTGGTTGCAGAAAAACATGGATGGAAATTTAAAAAACCTGCAATTATTCATATTTTTAACCGACGAAACCAAAAAACGTTTTAACAAAAAATTAAACCGACGAAAAAATCAACTGAAAAGCAAAAAATAAAATAAACCTTCTTAGTCTAAATGATAATTGAGCTCCTAAACTAATGTAAGTAACTGATTTTTGAGTCGGCGCCAAACAAACAATTATCGAAGATCATTATCTATGAAAGAAGTCATCAAAACGCAGCCGTGCATCTCGTGCCATCATTTTACGCTTCACCCAATTCAATTGCTAGTTTGTTTGGCGCCGACTCGAAATCAGTTACTTACATTAGTTTAGGAGCTCAATTATCATTTAGACTAAAAAGGTTTATTTTATTTTTTGCTTTTCAGTTGATTTTTCGTCGGTTTAATTTTTGTTAAAAATTTTTATTTTTTACTTTCAGTTCCCTATTTCGTCGGTTTAATTTTTGTTGAAAAGTTTTTTTTTCCATTTTGTGGCTAATCACAATTATACCTACTTGTTTTTGATTTTCCAAAATACTTACTTCCATTTATTCAATTACCAGTTAAATAATTGATTATTACTTTTATATTTGTTGTAATATAAATTTTGTTGTTTGTTATTATTATTTTATATCATTCCATCCTCTCATAAATATACTGATTTTGACGGAATAAGAATATGTCAGAGGTATCTGTCATTGTCAACATGTGTGTGCCAATGTTCACTAGTAAAAAATCAATTATCCCTTTTTTCTACCCGTAATCCAAATATAAGGTATACCCTATCTATTAAAAAAAGAATCATCCAAATCAAGAACCCAGTATTAAAGTTATGTTGAAGAAGGATGAGGTAGTGAAATCTCTTTTGCTACTTGGGATTTCATCTTTAAATAAATGGGATTCGAAGTACACCTATCCACTGAAAGAAGAATTATCGGATCAGTAGTTATGCGGATCATACATGAATATGATGAAAAAAATAAAATATACGGGTCGACGCGTATATTTAATTTTTTTTATTTATTTTTTATGTATAATCACGCATAACTTTTTACTGAGACGTCCGATTTTTTCAGTGGATGGGGTGTACTTCGAAGTTGGTCCCATTTGAATTTAAAAGATGAAATCCAACCCTAAGGGTAGCAAAATGAAGGATATTGATCACTCACCCTCTGAATTCTGGTCCGTTAACCGATTCTATCAGGCATTTAATAGATAGGGTATACCTCATATTTGGATTTCGAATGAAATTATCCACCCTTACGGGTAGAAAAATATGGGGATAATTGATTTTTCACCTGTGAGCATTGGCACACACATATGTAGTTGACAATGACAGATCGCTACTGTCATTATTCCACATCTGTCAAAATCATTATGTTCTATGAGAGGATGGAATGATATACAAAGTAATGAAATAAACTAACCAGAACAACAAAAATAATTTATATTACAACAAATAGTAAAAATAGATAATCATATTATTTAACTGGTAATAGTTGAAGTGAGGTGGGTAAGTAAGTATTTTGGAAGTAATAAAAAAACAAGTAGGTAGTAATTAGTAGATTTCAGCCACAAAAAATTGGAAAATAAAAACTTTTTAGCAAAAAATTAAACCGACGAAATACGGAACTGAAAAGTAAAAAATAAAATAAACCTTCTTAGTCTCAATAACTACGCCCATAAACTAATGTAAATAACTAATTTTGAGTCGGCGCCAAACCAACAATCAACGAAGATCATTAAATTACTTCAAAAAAATTATCAGAATGTCATCGCCCAACTCGATGCCATCATTTTACGCCTTACCTAATTCATTTGCTTGTTTGTTTGGCGCCGACCCAAAATTAGTTACATTAGTTTAGGAGCTTAGTTATTGAGACTAAGGTTTATTTTATTTTTTACTTTTCAGTTCCGTATTTCGTTGGTTTAATTATTTGTTAAAAAGTTTTATGTTTGTAAATATTGCTGAACGAATTTTCAGAAATATTTTTCTGGAGGTGGAATGCTTTTTTCTGTAGAGGCTGGATTTTTGCTTTTAGGTATTTCTAAATTCCGATCTGAAAAGAAGATTTTTTCTTCAAATTTTGTGATCCAGTTGTCCGGTATTCAAAATCATTTGTCAAGACACTAAATATTATCAAAAATAATATTTTCAAAATTTGAATCCTATGGCTTAAAACTACCCCCCAAATATTTGGATAATTTTTATTCATAAAACTGTTGATTTTAATAAAGAAATGGCAAAATACGTCATTTTTATTATATATTTCTACTTGAAAAGAAATTTTGTTCATGTTTAAATTTTGCACCCCAGCCCGTAAAAACTAACCTATAAGTTATATGGTTAAAAATATTATGAAGTTTTGCATGAAGGTAATATTCCAGGGGTTGGGTACATACCAAGAAAGTATTTTCCATAATTCGAATGTCAAGGGGTTAAAACTGCCTCTGAATAATCATTTCTATAAAACTGATCATTAAAAAAAAACTTTTTGAAAGACAAGCTTTTATTCAAATGCTCTAAAAAGTAAGAAATAAGGGCTTTGGATGTGTGACGTAGGTTATTCCGTGAGTTACAGATGCAAGAGCTTGTCGCGCAGTTCGAATACAAAAGCGACAAGCTTTCGAATCTGTAAGTCACGGAATAACCTACGTCTCACATCCAAAGCAATTATTTTTTACTTTTTAGCGCATTTGAACAAAAGCTTGTCTTTAAAAAGGTTTTTTATTATTAAAAAGGGAAACATTCTAAATTGAATATTGATAGAAAGATTTTTCTGTGAATTGATGGAAGATAGTGACTAAAGTTCATCTTTCAGTCGCAGATGATTCCACATCTGATTT
Source organism: Gonioctena quinquepunctata (assembly GCA_018342105.1). Classification (NCBI taxonomy): domain Eukaryota; kingdom Metazoa; phylum Arthropoda; class Insecta; order Coleoptera; family Chrysomelidae; genus Gonioctena; species Gonioctena quinquepunctata. The sequence goes on along the minus strand of JAFIRS010000920.1, from coordinate 11,910 downwards.
TATGAACATCCTGTTTATATTTTCAACAAATCAGTTTTTTATTAATTATTTTATTTTGTGGTTTTTAGTGAGTACGCCTTAATCTATGCATTTTTCTTGTAAGTTCTAAGCTATCTAGATCTTCAATGAGAAGACCATCTAAAGATTCGCTTGTCCGCCATCCTGGAGCCGCCATCTTCAATTTATGAATTTTGACAAAAAATCGATAATCTAAATTCATAATCTCCGACCCCAAAAACCCCGACGTACCAATTTTGAATAGAAACGGTCTATAATAACAAAACTCGTCCACCATCTTGGAGCCGCCATCATAAATTTTGTCAATAAAAGAAGAAGAACTTGATTTCAAATAGGCAAGCCTAATATAAACATAATTAATGAACTTTATCTATAGGTAACACATAAAAAATCAAAACAATGAAAAAAAAAAAAATTACATATTCTAGATTACATTTCTAAATCTCAATTCCAACAAAGACCTATAGTTATGATTATATTTTAAGTATAGATTAGATTTAACTTAATTTAATTTGTCGTTATAAATATCAAATCCCTCTTGAATATTATTTGGCAATTCTGGTGTACCTGGTGAATGTTCTCTTGACTATTGTACGTCCTCGAGTGAAAAAATTTGTAATTCTAGTTCAAATCATTATTGTTGTGTATCTCAATGTGACTCTTGGCAAAACGATACCGTTGTACTGGAATACGTTTTCATCATTTTCCGTGAGAAAATTAATGTAACGTACTGGTGCAGACTAATCTAAGATTGAGTGAGTCTATAGACAGTCGACGGGCTCTTGAGTTCTTGAAGAAGAATACAGTTCCTTTCCAAAATGTTCATGTATCGTGCCAAGAAAAAAAGTTAAAAAGAGAACCTTCAAAGAGAGTTGAGAAGAAAAGAAAGAGAGTTAAGAAGAGAAAAAAGAGATATTCAACATACCGAAGATTATTCATACAGTACGGAAAAAGAGTGACTATATACAGTGACCGGCAGAAAGTACGCATCATATGGGAATTTTTTTTAATATAATATTTTGACAAATGTCGATACATGCAATCGCTTCTGCATCAAAAGATGCTGTACAGTGCCGTTCGTCTTTTCTTGTTTGGCGGGAAATTTAAAAATTTTAAAAATTATGTCTCAAAACACACTTATTTGGGAAAATATTGAAAAATGTTATTTGGAAAAGTTGTTTAGAACGACATTTTATAGCTATGTACAAGTTTGGAAAAAAATCTGAGATGAAAAAATAAAAATCAATTTTTGCCATAAAAAAAATTTCAATTTGGAAAAATACATTTCTGACAAAGAAACTCATTAGTAAAGCCCAAGAGTAATATTTTGTAAAGATTCACCAGCTACTTCTATTTTATTAGAACAAAAAATTGATTGAATTTTTTACATAATTACATTTTATAATAAAATTAGAAGCTGAAATAATTATAAACCAAACAATTTAATGCATACTCGAAAGTTTGTAAATGTCCATTACTCGACGTGTCTACCCTGACGTTCAATACATGTAGTTGTTCGGGATTTCATTTCTCTGGACACATTTCGCAGCATATGTGGTGTAATGTTATTGATACATTGTCGTATTACTTCTTCTAAATGGTCGATATTACGAAATGGCCGATGTTTATAAACCCTACTTTTAAGGTAACCCCATAAAAAGAAATCCAAGGGCGTCAAATCTGGGGATCTTGCAGGCCACGGGTTTTCTGAATATCGTCCTATCCATTTATGAGGAAAGTGTTCGTTAAGCCACGCTCTGACTTCAAGGGTACTATGTACTGACGCTCCGTCTTGTTGGAAAAAAATATCATTCTTTCTTTGCAGCGGTAATCCATGTAAGAAATCAAAAAACACATTATTTAAAAACACTAAATAATTTCGTGAATTAAGGTTGCCCCTAAAAAAGTAAGGCCCAACGATCTGTGTATCTAATATGTCGCACCAAACATTAGTTTTGAAAGAAAATTGACTTTTTGCCTCTATCTTCCAATTTGGGTTCTCATCAGCCCACCATCTACAATTCTGGGAACTGACAGTACCGTTTGATGTAAAAATCGCCTCATCAGTAAATAAAATGTTTGTAGGAAAATGTTGGCATTCTTCAATCATGCCTTGGAACCAAAATGAAAAATCTAAGCGTGCATCAAAATCTCTATCGAGTAAGGTGTGGATGAATTTTGGTTTGTATGCACGAAATTTATTATTCTTTTTATGGATTTTTCAGATACCGGTTTGTTCCTGCCTCTCCGATAGTGCCATCCGTGGAATTTCTGTGACCGATAACAAAACATTAAAGGTACCTTCCTCATTAGTGACGGGCTTACTATGTGGAATTTTGTAACGATTTTCTACACTGCCTGTAGCTTTCAATTTGTTCAAAATACGCAACACAGTAGATCCATGGATATTCTTATTTGGATATCTAGCATTGAATATATCTGCTGCTTCTCTGGAACTATGAAAACGCTCACCACATATTAAGACGAGCTCAATTTTTTCTTGCAAACTCAGCTTTTCTTGGAGCATCTCTAATTATTGTTAACACGCATCAAAATGTAACTTTTACAATGAAAAAAACTATAGAATAAAGACGACAAAAACATCTGGATAAATAATAACACTACTAAATCGTTTGACAACTCTTAATAACACATTGTCATTATTAGTCAATTGTTTCATGGCCTCTTTGATCATGAGGAAATCTGTCGATGCACGCATCAACAATGATAATATTGTATGATTCCAACAATTTGCCAAAATCAATTTATTTTTTGTTTGAATAAAAAATTCAATTTGAAATTATGTAGATACAAGGACCTTTATTAATAATGAACAGTATCGGGATTATAATGTCCTGGAGATATTTCAGTGACCTCTTATGAAGCAGCTGAATACATGGCAAATCCATAGATTTTAATTTTTTTCCGAATAAAATAGAAGTAGCTTGCGAATATTTACAAAATATCATTTAAAATATTACTGTTGGCCTTACTAATGAGTTTCTTTGTCTAAAATGTATTTTTCCAAATTGAAATTTTTATTATGGCAAAAAAATTATTTTTATTTTTTTATCTCAGATTTTTTTCAAAACTTGTACATAGCTATAAAATGTCGTTCTAAACAACTTTTCCAAATAACATTTTTCAATATTTTCCCAAATAAGTGTGTTTTGAGACATGATTTTTAAATTTTTTAAATTTCCCGCCAAACAAGAAAAGACGAACGGCACTGTATAACGTCTTTTGGGGTTGCTTTCGATGCAGAAGCGATTGCACATATCGATATTCGTCAAAATTTATTAATAAAAGAATTTCCCATATGATGCGTACTTTCTGCCGGTCACTGTATGTATATGTAGGTGATAAGGACTCATTCTCACACCATCTTGTTTGTTTTGGATGAAATAAAAAAACTGTTTTTGTTAGTTTTATTTTCAATTCGAACATTCACAAATAATATGAAACGTCTTCAAAATAATTCATAACAATAATTTCCGATGACTTCAGTAAGCTGTCCAGAAACTTTGAAAAAGATTTTTTTTGCAAGCAAATCAGAACAAACTTTGTCTCCTTCAAAGTAAGTTTTTGCAAATGATATTGTCTTAAGATTTAAATACACCACTTCACTAGAGTCTTAAAATGAATCATACTACACAAAAAAACGGGAAAATAATACCAAATGGAAATATTTTAAGAAAATCTCCAAACACAAGTGTATAACCTCTGAGAAAACATACAAACAATGTACGTATGTCTGGTTTGAATTTTCGCCACTCTGGCGCTGGCATCTAATTTTGAATTCCCAATAGAATCGGACCATAATCACAGAGATCGTGCGCCATCTTGGAGCCGCCAATTTGATTTTATGGATTTTGACAATACATAATCTTGTCCGCCATCTTGGAGCCGCCATTTTGTTTTTTCTCCAACAAAAAATCCATAATGCATTGTCACCGGAATCATGAACACCTGCCAAATTTCAAGGTAATCGGACGACGGGAAGTTGGTCAAACTTAACTTGTGAGATTTGATTACAAACCGACAGACATCGGAACAAGAGAAACTAAATAAAAGCTTGTAAAAACGGAAAACACGTGATTTAAAAAAAAAAATGTCGAGGGAGAAATTTTACTTGTCTAAATTTTGCACCCCAGTCAGCAAAAACTAACCTAACCTAACCTAAACAGGTAACATCCCAAAGAGTATTAGTAACAGGAGAATTTTATTCTATGGGTAGGGACGTACTGAAGAAGGGTTTTCCAAAATTCGAATCCCAAGTGGTTAGAACTACCCTCTGAATATTTAAATAATTTTTATCCATGAAACTGTTAATTAAAGAAAAAGCAAAACACGTCACTCTTTTTTTGTTCCCGGAGACTCTATGCCCACATCTTAAACCCCAAGCAGTAAAAACTACCCCTATTATAGAACATTCCAGGGGCAAGTACGTATCAAGGAAGGATATTCCAAAATTGTAATCCAAAGGGGTTGAAACTACCCTCTGAGTACTTTTTATCTGTTAATTAAAAAACACCGAAACTTGTCATTGTTTTACGTGTTTGCTTGTTTTTTTTTCATGAATCAATTTTGCACCCCACCAGAAAAAACTACATCTGTTATAATACAGGATATATCCCATGTGTATCTGTGATAGGGGAATAAAATTCCACATGAGGGTTACCTTCCAGATCGTGTAATATCTACACGTGGTACGATCATGTGGCCCCCAGATCACCAGATTTTTCTCCGAGTGATTTGTTTCTTTGGGGATATCTGAAAGAATCCTCTTATCGACATGAATTTTAGAGAACTACATATCTTGATGAATTAAGGGCGAAAATTATGCAACTTTGCGCCAAATCTACTCTGCCATATGATATTATTTCTGTTTCACATATTTGGCTATTGTTTGGCACAACAAGGTGGTTTATTTGAACCTTCATTACATTAGATTCGTAGTTTTTTGTTTTGAGTTGAATTTTAGTTTATTTTTCAGAAATTAATACTGTTTTTTAATTCGTAGAATGAACATTTTAAGTTACGTTATGTTTTTTAATTCGTAGAATGTATTTTATTAACCGACGAAACCAAAAAGGAGGAGGTTCTCTATTCGACCCGTATATTTTATGTTTTTCCATCATATTTTCCACGCATAACTTTTTACCGAGGCGTCCGATTCCGATAATTCTTTTTTCAGTGGATAGGGTGTACTTCGAATTTGGTCCCATTTGAATTTAAAAGATGAAATCCACCCCTAAGGGTAGCGAAATGAAGGATATTGATCACTCACCCTCTGAATTCTGGTCCGTTAACCGATTCTATCAGGCATAACTTTGTACTGGGTTCTTCGATTTGGATGATTCTTTTTTTAATAGATAAAGTTTACCTTATATTTGGATTTCGAAAGGAATTAGCCACCCTCACGGCTAGAAAAATAGGGGATAATTGATTTTTCACTAGTGAACATTGGCACACACATACGTAGTTGACAATGACAGATCGCTACTGACATTATTCTTGTTCCACAACCGTCAAAATCAGTATATTTTATGAGAGGATGGAATGATATACAAAGTAATGAAATAAACTAACCAGAACAACGAAAATAATTTATATTACAACAAATAGTAAAAGTAGATAATCATATTATTTAACTGGCAATAGTTGAAGTAAGGTGGGTAAGTAAGTATTTTGGAAGTAATCAAAAAACAAGTAGGTAGTAATTGGTAGATTTCAGCACAAAAATTGAAAATAAAAACTTTTTAACAAAAAATTAAACCGACGAAATACGGAACTGAAAAGTAAAAAATAAAAACTTTTTAACAAAAAATTAAACCGACGAAAAAATCAACTGAAAAGCAAAACATAAAATAAACCTTCTTAGTCTAAATGATAATTGAGCTCCCAAACTAATGTAAGTAACTGATTTTGAGTCGGCGCCAAACAAACTAGCAGTTGAATTAGGTGAAGCGTAAAATGATAGCAGCGAGATGCACGGCTGCGTTTTGATGACTTCTTTCATAATGATCTTCGATAATTGTTTGTTTGGCGCCGACTCAAAATCAGTCACTTACATTAGTTTAGGAGGTCAATTATCATTTAGACTAAGAAGGTTTGTTTTATTTGCTTTCAGTGATTTTCGTCGGTTTAATTTTTTTGTTAAAAAGTTTTTATTTTCAAAGCCGTTATGGCAAAAAACTTATTTTCAGAAGAGAAATTATTTGTTACATTTATTGCAGCAAATAATTTCTCCCATGCAATGGAACGTCGGCGTCGTAGAGTCTCTTTCCACACATCCACACTAAAATTTTCATTCTTACTGGACTGAGCATATGAATCCTAAAATTAGAGTCACGTGCTCTAGCTAGCTTTGAGAGAGCAAAACGTGAGAACGGCTGGACCGATTTGGCAATTTTTTTTTAATGTTCGTTATATCCCGAGGATGGTTGATACGGAAAAAATGAGGAAAATTGCCCGGAAATTGGAAAGTTCGGGTATATAAGAAATTTGGTGAAGAAAAAGACTGTAGAGTCATTTATTACCAAAGAGGAAATAGCTCAGCAGTTACAATGGTGCATACCAAACAGAAGGTCACTGGAACGAATCCCGGTCAGGGTAACATTTTATTTTATAAAAAACGGCTGGGTCGATTTGGTTAATTGTTCGTAATACTCCGAATAATGTTTTTAGGGAAAGAAAGGATATTTCGAAAAGTTATTGGAAATTTCTTTGTCCTGGAAAAGTTTTCAGGAATATATAATAAAAATGAATGTCTGTGTTGGTAAGCTCATAACTTGAGAACGGCTGGACAGATTTGGCTATTTTTTTTTTTTTTTCGGAAAACGGGATAACAAGAAAACCGGAATAACGGGGATTAAAGGGAAAACGGGAAGCGGGTAGAATCAAAGGGATAACCTAGATGGAACAACACAAAAAAACAGGAAAAAGAAATTCAACGCGGGCGAGTGTTTTCAGGAAAAAAAAATCGGGTAATAAGAAAATTGGACAGGACAACGTCTGTCGGCCAGCTAAAAACTGTCTCTACCTGATAAACATGATTTTTTCTTGTTTCTTCAGCTTAATTTAAATAATTTCTAGCTAACATCCTGAAGACATTAGATAATTTTTCAAAATATCCTTATTCTAAACATCTGATATCATTTAATATTTTTTTCAGTTCATTTGCATTTTTTTTAATAACAACATTTCAACTGTTGATAACAACATAAGAAAATGAAATTATAGCCTACTGGCAATAAGAATTAAATACACGTTTTTTTCACCTGTAAATAATGAATTCAAATAAAGTGCCTATTAACTAACGAAATTTCAATATATTTTTTCTACGACGGTTCCGATTTCTTTGGAAAAGATTTCGAATTTACTACACAGTATACAAAACAAAGAATTTGAATGCGTTTGTGAATGTCGGCTTGCAAGCTGACTGTATTTCCTGCGTATAAAATGTGTTCAACATGTACAGATCATGACGTCAGCTGTGGGTAAAACACTCATCAGGAAGAAGATAAAGAGTTTTTTCCGTATATCCGGAACAAGACAGACGTGAATAGATAACACCAATGTCAATATCGTTTAAAAACATTGTCATAACTGGGATACGCAAGATTTCTAGTTGCGAGATGAATCTATTTTTAAAACGAGGGTTTTTCCTGCGAAAGTCATAATTGGGAAGAGAAGTTGGAACTTCTGCAATAGAAAAGTCGAGATTTCCAACAAAAAAAAACACGAATACGGCCAAAACCACTGAGAAAACAAAAATTTTTACATTTTACAGAATCCAGCAATTCGATTTTCAGGCATGGCAAATTATTTTAAAAATTATAAACACTAAGAAAAAAACAAGCATACCGGATGTCAACAAATCTATTAGACAAGTCAAATGAGATTTGGTATAGGTAAATGGTATGTGAAGAAGAGAGTTTTCGCATATTTTTCACTTTCCGGTTTCACCGGAAATGGCTCCGGTTTTTAATTTTTAAATGGAATATTGAAACATTTTTGGATTTCTGAGAAAATTCTGGATCAGAATGTGACATTTTAAAAAGTTTTTACGCCTAGTTCATTTTTTAGAGTCACTTTTAATATTGCATCTAGGTGGCCATGATCGGACGTAAACTAATCTGAGGACCTCATCAGGTGATCAGAAAATTACAATCGCAAAGTTTTAGTGACTAGTATGATAGATAGGAATAACACAAGTTGGCAAAATTACATTTTCGTGTCTAACTATTATTTTTCATATGGCAACCATTTTATAAGTACTTTCCGAAAAAAGGGTTTTTTGACGAATCTAACGATACTTATTCATTTGCGATTGGATTAAAAATAAGAACATAAATTAAATATTACTAAGGAAAATGCTGGAGAATAATCAAGTGTGCCATGGATGATAATTTATTTACTTTCAATGTAGTAAATTTTCAAATTGCATTCCTCCTTGTTCAAGACACATTTCAGCTCGTTCAATTGTTTCTCTCAACATGTTTCGTAAAATTTGCGGCGTTATACTTCTAAATGCCCGTAGAATTCTTTCTTCTGAGATGTCAAGAGTTGCTGGGGCTGTTGCATAGTAAACATTTTCTTTAACATATCCCCAAATAAATATATCGAGCACAGTGAGATCCGGTAAGCGGGCAGGCCACCGTACTGGACCATTGGTTGCAATAACTTGATTATTAAAATGTTCTATTAAGTAATTAGGAGGAGGGTATTATGCTCCATCTTGTTGGAAGTAAATTTGCCGTAAAACTGCTAAAGGTAGATTATTAAGATGATCCTCGATTTCATTTTGAATAAAACCTAAGTACCTAACTCCTGTTAACTGACCTTGAAACAATACTGGTCCAATTATTCTGTTTCCAACGATACTAGCCCTGACATTGACGCCAAACCTTTCTTGAAAATTGTCCTCTCTCATTGCATATTGATTTTGTTGGGCCCAGTACCGATTCGTCGGAAAATAGAATGAAGTTGATAAAATTTGGGTTAACTATGATTTTGAAGCAGCCAATCACAAAACAATACCCGTCTATCGCCATCGTCGGCATACAAATGTTGATGTAACTGATATTTAAATGCTCGATATCCGTGCTTTTTTAGTATTTTTCTTGCTGATTCGTGACTTATCTGCATTTCTTGACTAATCTCCCTTGAAGAAACCGTTTTATCAACATTAACCATAGCAAGAACGTTAATCTCAGTCCCTTCATTTATAATAAACCTCTGTTCCGCCTCTCGATTTCTTTCTTGCCTAAAACTATTCTCAACATACGGAAAAAACTGATGGGCGCTGGATGTTGCCGATTGGGATATCTCTGAGCATACAACTCAGCAGCATTCCTTGAATTTCTATGACATTCTCGAATATTAATAACATCCACTTTTCACTTTGAGTATACATTATTTTGAAAAAAATTAAACTGAAATTTAACGAAAATTAAAAACTTTTACTGTCTGCACATAAAGCGTATGCCACTGTCATTACCTAAGTGAGTGTTTTGTTTTCCAAAGAAGGCTTGATAAAATAACTGCAAAATATTATGCATCATGGCTATCCATAAATTATTATCCAGTATTTTCCTTAGTAATATTTAATTTGTTTTATTTTAATCAAATCGCAAATAAATTGGTATAGTTAGATTCGTCAAAAAATCGGAAAATGCTTGTCAAGAAATGATCACCGTTTGAAGAATAATAGTTAGATATGAAAATGTAATTTTGCCAACTTCTCTTGTTCCTATATATTATACAGGTCACTAAAACTTTGCGATTGTAATTTTCTGACATCACCTGAGGTCCTCAGATTAGTTTACGTCCGATCATGGCCACCTAAATGCAATATTAAAAGTGACTCTAAAAAAATTAAGTAGGCGTAAAAGCTTCTTAAAATGTCACATTCTGATCCAGAATTGTCTTAGAAATCCAAAAATGTTACAATATACAGGCCATTTAAAAATTCAAAACCGGAGTCATTTCCGGTGAAATCGGAAGTGACCGGAAAGTGAAAAATATGCGAAATCTCTCCTCTTCACATACCATTTACCTATACCAAATCTCATTTTTAACCGACGAAACCAAAAAGGAGGAGGTTCTCTATTCGACCCGTATATTTTATGTTTTTCCATCATATTTTTTTATGTATGATCACGCATAACTTTTTACTGAGGCGTCCGATTCCGATAATTCTTTTTTCAGTGGATAGGGTGTACTTCGAATTTGGTCCCATTTGAATTAAAAAAATGGAATCCACCCCTAAGGGTAGCGAAATGAAGGATATTGATCACTCACCCTCTGAATTCTGGTCCGTTAACCGATTCTATCAGGCATAACTTTGTACTGGGTTCTTCGATTTGGATGATTCTTTTTTTAATAGATAGGGTATACCTTATATTTGGATTTCGAAAGGAATTAGCCACCCTTACGGGTGGAAAAATAGGGGATAATTGATTTTTCACTAGTGAACATTGGCACACACATACGTAGTTGACAATGACAGATCGCTACTGACATTATTCTTGTTCCACATCCGTCAAAATCAGTATATTTTATGAGAGGATGGAATGATATACAAAGTAATGAAATAAAAAAAAAATTATTTAACGGTAATAGTTGAAGTAAGGTGGGTAAGTAAGTATTTTGGAAGTAATCCAAAAAACAAGTAGGAATTAAATGGTAGATTTTAGCCACAAAAAAATTTGAAAAATAAAAACTTTTTAACAAAAAATTAAACCGACGAAATACGGAGCTGAAAAGTAAAAAATTAAAACTTTTTAACAAAAAATCAACTGAAAAGCAAAAAATAAAATAAACCTTCTTAGTCTAAATGATAATTGAGCTCCTAAACTAATGTAAGTAACTGATTTTGAGTCGGCTGCGTTTTGATGACTTCTTTCATAGATAATGATCTTCGATAATTGTTTGTTTGGCGCCGACTCAAAATCAGTTACTTACATTAGTTTAGGAGCTCAATTATCATTTAGACTAAAAAGGTTTATTTTATTTTTTGCTTTTCAGTTAATTTTTTCGTCGGTTTAATTTTTTGTTAAAAAGTTTTTTGATACACCTAATATTCTAGAAGTTATGACTTGTCTAATAGATTCGTTGACACCCGGTATATGGCAATAAGAACTGAAAAGTTGAAAATAATAAGAATGAAGTCATTGACCAAAAAATTTTGTTTTATGTAAAAAAGCGTGAGGTGCTTGATATCAGTTATCTTAATATCATGAAAAATTAGAGAAGAGCACTTCACGCCTTTTTTACATAAAGGAACATTTTTTGGTCAATGACTTTATTCTATTATTTTCAAATTTTGAGTCCTTATTGCCATATAAGCGTGTTTTTTTAGTATTTGCAAACTATAATTTTATTTTTAACTTTTAGTCCATATTGCTACAGAAGACAGTAGATATGCTAGGCGGGTTCTGGCGCAACCCCTATTTTGGGGTGGGTTTTGGAGCGGGTGAGTGAGGGGGTGGTTTCGGGTGGGGGTAGGGATGATGGCGGTCATGGGTGGTTCGTTGTGGGAGGGGTTTGTGAAAAAGATGGCGGTGAGAGGGGTGGGGATGGTTGTATGTGGGGTAGAGGTGGGGGGATGAGTGGCCTGTGATTGGTCGGAATGGTGGCAGCCATGTTGTGTATGGGAGTGTGTGATTGAGAGTGGGAGGTGGGAGAGCTGTGATAGGTCGGGCGTGGTGATAGCCGCCGGCCGTTATCCAATAGCCGAGCAGCATATTGAAATGGGGTGTCAACCAATATCCGTCAACGGCATTGGTTGGGAGGAAGTGTCACGTGATCAGTGAATGGCGGCGGCCATTTTGGAAAGTGGGAGGAGCCAGCGATGATGCGTCATGACTCAACCGACAAGTCTTT